>VZTG01021102.1:164902-375823 GCA_013397845.1 Melanocharis versteri | reverse complement strand
TCTGTGGACCAAAAAAAAAAAAAGAAAGAAAAAAAAAAGAAAAACCCACAAAAAAAACCTGAAAAAAATCAAACCCCATGAAAAGTAAGTCTATATGAAATTTCTGTGGTTTTTTCTACGGGTTTTTATTTCTGAGTAGACTGATTGAACAAATGTGTTTTGATGAGTAGACATGGAAGGCTGAGGCCTGAAGAAGTGAACTCATTACTCAAAAGAAAAAAATAGGCTGTTTTCTAGACTTCATCTTTGAATTAGCATTAGGCTAAAAGGAAAAAAAATACAAACAAACCTTGGATAAATGTGTCCAATGCTGTTTTTGCATAAAAAATTATATTAATTAAAATTTCATCAATTGACTGAGATGCTTGATTCGATGAATATTTGAGATGCAACATGGACTTTCAGTCTTACATCTACATCATAGCCATGTGGTGATTGTTTTGAATGTACCATGACTTGTCTGTGCCAGTATGGCAGATAATTTTGCACTGTGAGATTACTGAAGTGAGAGTCCTTACAAGGCAGTTATAAGTTCATATAGTTTTTTTTCTAATTGCATTTTCAAAGAGAAACATAGATGTTAATAAGCAGAAATACTTTATGATGACTTTATGAAATTTTTCCACATTTTCCTGTTCCTCTCAAACTACAGCCATGTAACTCATGGTTTATATAAAATTTACTTTCTTATTAATCTAATCAATAAATTATCTTTCTTTCATTTGTATCAGTGCATCCAAAGAAGAAAATATCACACGATGAATACACCTTAAAAGCCATGAAAATGAGAGTCCAATATCTCCAAAATTGGTACTCATATTTTGTTTGCACTTTTTATTAAAGCAACCTGCCAAAAAAGAAAAAAACACATTAGTAGATCAGTAGATGTTTCTGTTTTAAAGTATGGAGGTTTTCTGATTTATGTTATAAAGTATGGAAGAAAAACGTAACACAAGGTACACAAACACTACCAGATCCCACAAACATTTCATTTTCTCAATGTATTTTTTTGAGATCCAGGACTGAAAAAAATGAAAACATCAAATATTTGTGAACTAGAATGCTTGCAGAGTAAATTCCTTTATATAAGTTGAAACACTTAGGTTGATCATGTAAAAAGACATAGATGGAATAGAAATGGATTATCTTACTTAAAAGACATCATGACATATCAGCAATTTAAAAAAAAAACATCCTAACATTTATTTGAATAGGAAATGCCTTCACAGTGATTGTATAAGAACTTCTTTTATTCAAATACTGCAGATTCCTTACCTGAAGCAAGTCGTGTAGTATGCTCCCCTTCTGCAAAACCAGATTATAATAGCCTCTATTGAAAATGTGTTTTTAAGGAGAAATATTGTCAACATCATCAGGAACTCAAATATTATACTTATGTAAATGGCAAAACTATAATGTGTTATAGAGAATGTTGCTGTAAAATTCTGAACTGAAGCATATCATGCAAGAAAGCCTCCATATATATCATATTTTAGTAGTTCTCTGTCAGTTCCATCTCCTTTCTGCTCTAATCCTAAAAATTTTTCTTCCTGCTCTCTGAAAATGTTTTGAAGCCTATCCAAATAATAGTGGTTACATATCCACGAGAAGGAAATGAAGCTCTGTGTTGCCACTTACAATGTAGTTTACTTCATCTGTTGAAAGTCCTGTAATATTATCACTGATACAGTGTAATGATGCAGTACCTCAGACATAAACTGGTCCATTAACTTTCAAATGATGTAAAATAGGAGGGCTAGGCATGGCATCTTATTTTAGATCCAGTCTTGCTGGATTTTGTAATGTTGCTGTCTATCAGTGGGATGGAAAGGGTTGTGTATAGAACTTTTGCCTGTGACTAAAAGCCACCTGTACACTCAGAAAAAGTGAAAACTGTAACCGATTTGGGAAAATTAGATCAGAAAGTGCTGATACACAGGGCATCTAGGCATTGATCGCTAGGATTGAAAGCAGGAAGCACGTAGGCTAAAGTTCAAAAACACGAGTCACACACAGGCATTATAGTATACATAAATTCAGGGTCTAATCTGACAGAAAATAAAACACAGGAACATGAGTGCACAAACATAAATAATTTCTTATAGGGTTGCTTAAAGCCAGTTGTTGGTAAAATGGGATTTTTATTATAAATGAAGAACCTTGTCTTTGGTCAGTCATTTGCTTATTCAGCAACTCTCCTTTTTCATCAAATGGGAATGTATAATGAGGAATTAATCTGACAAAGTGCACATGCACCCCAACCCCAAATCTGGAAAATTATAAAATTTTAATTTAAACAATTTAAAGAAAGATGACTAAGGATAGATATCTCTGATAGTATTAGTGAAAGAGAAAGAGTGTGAAGAAGCATGCAGATGTGTTTGTGAGACAATTTCACTTTCTCATACAAGTGAAATCAGGAGGATTTAGCCTGTCCTTAAGTTTAATGGTGAACAGAACCCTGGTGTTGGGTTTGGACCTGCTTGCTTTCTTCCTTTCTTCTTTTCCTCTAATTCTCTCTGCTGTTGCTGGGTGCAGACCCAGTACTTACATTTAGAGCTTACACTGATTCTTGTGGAAGGTTTTAAGATCTACATGTGTTAACAGAAAGAGGCTCTTAACCCAGACCCCCTATTTGGGGTAGTACCAGCAAAGACTAAAGGGTTGCTGTTATTCCTGGCTGGTCAGGGGAGGGGTGGGAGTCTTCTCATGCTGGGAATAAAAAAAGCAGTTCCGGAGAGCCATTAGTTTGGAAACCGCATCTGGAGCAGGATCGTCAAGTACTGGAAGCTGTCCATGGCAGGAGATTAAATTATCATGTCTGGAAGGAGATTGCAGGAACATACATAGCCACCCTGTGGTCATCAAAGTGTTTTGATCCCTGAGTTGTCGTGGGAGCATCCATTAAACACAGAAGCATTTGAGATTGGCAATCATGTCCATCTGATCTTCACAGAAACATAAAATCGTAGAAGCACAAAATATCCTGAGTTGGAAGGGCCCACAAGCATAACCAAGTCCAACTCTTAGCCCTGCATAGGACAACTACAAGAGTCACACTGTGCCACACTGTGTGAGAGCATTTTCCAAATGCTTCTTGAACTCTGTGTCAACTCATGCTGTGACCTCTTCCCTGGGGAGCCTATTCCAGTGCCCAGCCAATCTCTGAGTGAAGAACCTTTTTCTAATATTTGGCCTAAATCTCCCAACACAGCTTTGGGCTATTCCCTCGTATGCACTAGTCAGCACAGAGAGGAGATTAATGCCTGCCCCACTGTTTCCCCTTGTGAGGGTGGTGAAGACCATGATGAGGTCAGTCTTCTCTTCTCCAGGCTAAACAGATCAAGTGACCTCTGCCACTCCTCATACAGCTTCCCATGAAGGCCCTTCACTGTCTTTGTTGCCCCCCTTTGGGTGCTCTCTAACATCTCATAGTCTTTCTTACACTGTGTCACCCAGACCTGCCCCCAGCACTGGAGGTGAGGCTGCCCCAGTGCAGAGCAGAGCAGGACAATCCCCTCCCTTGCCTGGCTGGTGATGCTGTGCCTGATGCCCCCCAGGACACGGGTGGCCCTCTTGGCTGCCATGGCACTGATGGCTCATAGTCAACTTGCCACTGACCAGGACCCCCAAGCCGCTTTCCACAGGGCTGCTCTCCAGTCCTGTTCCACTGTCTGAACACACAACCAGGGCTGCCTGTCACTGGTGCAGAATCCGTCAATTGTCTTTGTTAAACATCATAGGGTTGGTGATTGTGCAGCACTCTAATTTTTCCGGAAAGCTCCTGTAAGAGATGGCATCAAAAGCTTAACTGCAATCCAAAAGCTTTACTTACTAGTTTCTCTCATTCGTCTAGCTACCTTGTCATAGAAGAAAATCGAGTTTCACAAGCTGCACTTTCCCCTCATGAAGTCAAACTGGCTGTGACCACTTGCTGTTAGCAATCTTTATTGCTAACAGGTCCTACCTAAATAGCCCCTAGGCATAGCTGGGCAAGCCTTCCTGTTTAGTCCTTGTGTCTTTGCATGCACTTCAGCCAGCATGGCTGTGAGTCACTGTATTGCCTGGGCACAAGCAGGGACTTCTGCGTTGCAAAAGGCTATGGCCTTTTCTGAATGATATCTTCTTTACCGTAGTTTATTGTGTTTGAAATAATGAGCAGTAATGATTTCTTGCTTAGGCATTGCTGTTAGCCTATTGTGCTTTTTGCTAGGTTACATAATGATGTATAATTGAATACAATATTGTAAGCACATTTCAATATAACTGTTGCAAAGTGGTAACTTTGAGAATTCAAAAAATTCAGACTTCGAAACAAGTGTTGTGGATTTGCCATTGCATTACATTTTTTACTTTTATGCTTATAAGCTCTATGCTTACGTAGTAGTGGAGCTGTTTAGGGAAACTCAAGGGAGAAGAGACATAATAGTGATTAGTAAAAGAATTTCTTCTCAGGGGACATAATTAAAAGCCCATTGAAGTTTCTAGACTACAAAACTTGGCATCCCTCATAACAAAGCTGTAAAAAAAGGTTGTATATTCCTGCAACATTGTAATATTATTACTTCGCATGAATGATTGTAGCTTGCTTAACCTGACCTCTTTTGATCTTTATAGCTCCAGTTGAATGGAGCCATACTCATTTGCACAATTTGATGGCAATTCTCTATAGTTTTGCATCCAGTAAAGAGCTTGAGGAAAAGGAGGTGGCTGGGTGTCTCCTTCCACTCATTCTGAAGAGTTGTCTTCTAAGAAAAGATAGAGATGCAGAGGTCCAGATTAGGACTAGTTCTAGTATAGGAAAAGCATTTTAAATGTCTCAGTACATGCAATCATAATTCAAATGGACTAAAAAAACAACTGTAGCAAAAGTTGCACATATTGTCATGTGTGCATATGTGTATGAGTCTATATGCATCTTTATATAGATGTGGACAGAATAGTCAATCTTCTAAAAAACCATTTGATTGTATAATGTTTTCTATAAGGTAGTCATAAGCAGTCAGTTCTTTCTTATAAGCTAGACGAGTGCAGCTACACCTGTTATTTGAGATTCCTTATATATGTATCACTGGGAAGTGAAAAAGAAATCTTCCTTTTACCATCTTCCCCATTTTCAGAAGTTATTCCTTTAGCAACTGAATTTTTTAAATGATCCATCGTTTTGCTGTGGGATGTTCACTGAACATTTCTGCTGTCATGCAGAATCACATCTATACAGAGTGAAGTAAGACTAGATTGTGTTTTGGCCCCATAGAGTGTTTTTCATTCAGCAACACATAAGTCATGAATGGTGCTTTAAAGAAGTTAAAGAAATAGCTGCTCTAAAGCTCAGTGAAGTGTTGAATGCCACATGCTTGAAAAGAGTTCAATGTCATTTAGTGCTCTGTCACACAACTGAAATAAGAAAGAGGGAAAAAACGTTATTTAAGTACCTCTAAGCTTATTTATATCTGTTTCACTGAACCTCTGGGCTTCTGATGCACCGCATTCAGCTGATATGCAATAAAAAACATTAAGGCTAACTTCACAGATTCAGTCTCAGAGTATTTATGGCTTCAAGTGTTTAAATTTTCACCAACTTATTCTCCTTTTTTTGTTGTATGACTTTTCAGATAGCAGAATAGCTGTTCTCAATGTTCTCCACTTATATTTTTTTCAGCAGCTGCTTATAAAAACTTTTCTGTGCTTATTATATCTAGCTTTGACTGCTCCTTGCTTAGAGTATGTCTCCTTTCTTCATGACCAGAGGAATGTCCTGAGATTGGGAAGTATGATCTTTTTAGTACCTCTTAGTTTTCTTTTTTGACTTTATTTCTCGTGTTCCGTGTAGCCTGAATTAAAAGAATTTTTGAGGTGATTTGGCAAAATGAAGGAAAAAGCAAATTATACTATTGAAATGCCATCTACATCTGGATTCTTCATTTTTTCAACACTTTCACAATACACTTCGAAGATTGAGAAATGCTATTATACTCATTGAATACATAGGAGGTGGAAAATAATTTGACAGAAGACCAAATCCAGAATGCTAATTAAGGTGTCATGATCTCCACTGATTTTATTTAAAAAATAAAATAAAATAGCTTAGTATTTGATCACCCAGTGTATGTGCTTTATTGGGAAAAACAAAATACCTGGAGCTGTTATGTCTAAGCCTGCCCATTTAACAAATAGGACATATTTCTCTTTTGAAAGTAAACCAACTGGGTTTTCATTACTACGGTGCTGAATGTGAAGAATAATTGAAAACTGAAATGCAAAATCCTTTCTAGGAAAATTTTTAGCTAGAAACTATTTCTAAATAAGAATATCTACATACAGGACACTTCTTAGTTATGGAAAGTAAATAACTTCTGTAAATTGGAGATAGAAAAATTTTAGAAGACTTCAGTAAGTAAAGGTGATGGGAAAGCATTTCTAGGAGTTCTACACCTGCATTTTAATACAAAGCAAACTGAAATCAGAAAATTTCTGCAGAATCTAACCTTTCTGCTGAAGGATATATCTTCAAATTAGCTTGATTTTTTGTGCTGGATAACAAGTACGCTTTTGTGTCTCCATGCTGTAATTCAAACGACTGCAACTTAAATTAGGCAGCCATATATAACACTTTTTGTGAACGAAAAATAAACAGATGAAGTTTTACCAAGCTTTATATCTGAAATCAATCCTCACAATTTAACTAACATTGAAAGAAAAATTGATTTTGAAGATTTCTCCCTGAAGCATAATTGTGTCCTGCATGTGTATTCTACTAGTAGAATTGTTTCTGGGTTCAGAAGCAAAGTTTGGGGTTTTTTTTCAGACATAATACCTCTACTTATGTGGCTCTTACTGAGCCCAAATTAACAAAAAAGAATTGGAATTCAAAATTCCAAGAGATGCCTGCAGGTATTTTGCTGGACAGATGCTCATTCCCACCCTCATTTTCTCAGTTTTCTATCCAAGTATTAATTTAGTTTTTAAACTTAATAATAGCCAGTGAGTTGGCTCATAAGCAAATTCTGGCAATTTTGCTACTCGTTGACACGGGACCAGACAGCATATGCAGTACCCTGAGAAATCTCTTTGTCCCACAAGGAAAGAGCAAGTCTCGGGGAAATGTACTCATTAACAATGAGCGTTGGATTGACATCAACTAGGCAGGTCAGGTGGCAAATCGAGAAGATAATGACAGAACTAGGAGAGGCATAACTGCTCTGGCTTCATAGCCAAGAAACCAAGGGATAGTTGGTCCTGAGTGATGTCAGCTCGGAGCACATGGAGGTAATGTTGTGGATATCCTCAGAGAAGGCTGACCAAGACTTTGTAGCAGATAGCTCCTTGTTGCTATGGCAGGCTGAGCCTGGTCTTTTCATGCACACAGGTGGGAGCCTTTTCTTGCCAGCTGCTGTTGTCACTAGGCAGACAGCTGGGCTACTGTCTGAACTGAGCTTTTGTGATAGGTGTTCACAGAAAGCTGAACTTGTCACACAAAGTGTAGAAACTGGGGTAGTAGTTAAAAATAGAGACAGGATTTTTGCAGGGCACAAGAAGATAGCCTTGTCATATCAAGCACAGGATATGTGCAAAGCTGCTGATAGCATTTCTTCACCATGGGGCTGGAGAAGGATCCCTGCCACATGACCCGGCTTAATCGGGTAAGAGATGCAGGAAGTGGAAGGGTGAGTTTGTACCTAAGGTGAGCAATGCGTTTCAAGGTACACAATCTGTGAATGCCTTTGTGTTCCTGAATGAGGCCGTTCAGGATGTCTAGATTTTACAGGGTGGGAAGTCCTGCAGGTCATCAGCTAGACTAGGGATGAAGAAGTCTTGGCTTTCTCAGGTCATGTTAGAGCACTTAAGAGTGTGTGGAATACCCACTTTACCCAGAGAGTGAACAGAAAAGTTGAGAGTCCACAGACTTTTGCCTTTCGATCTTCCCTCAATCTGGTGCCTTCCACAAAAGCTCACTTGATTTCTAAAGCTCTTCTGCTGATCTCGTTTTATAACCACTTGATCTACCTCTCTTGACACTCAACTCAAGACTCATCCGAGGATCAGAGACCTTGTGACAGTCTCCATCAAAATAAGAATTCTTTTAAATTCTAATCAAAGCTGAGACATATTGAACCTTCTCTCATTTATCACTCATAAGAAAAAGGGATTAGCAGCATTTAGTCTCCAGGGTGACTGAGCCATCATTTTTCCACAAGCTATGAACTATGAAAGGAAGAGAAAAAGTAAAAGGATTTTGAGTGCAATAGGTAATTTGAAAAATGGGAACCAAAAATTAAGACTTTCTACTTGTAAGGGTATTTTAAACACCAGGAATTAAAAAATAAAAAGGATTTGTTGAAAGATTTAATCAATTATTTTCAAATAAGATAAGAGTTGATATGAGCTGACTATATAGTGTTTAAAAGTTAATAACTGCTCATGTTTCATTTGCTTAGGATTGCATTTATAATTGAAAATTGATTTTCTCAGTTATAGGAACAATTTAAATGGTGATTTCTGAATCTATGCAGATGTAGTGTTTTATATAACCTGCTAGATATTTTCTAAGCTAACTAAAGATTTTGAAAGTACTTCCAGCAAATTTCAAATACAACTTTTAAACTAAAATTTTGAAAAATATTCTGTACAACTGGAGAAAATACATATTTGAGGTGAATTCCCAAGTTTGGTTTAGATTTAATTCATATCATTCACCAGTTATTTCAAGAATGATTTATATTTATTAACCTACATTCATTGAAGTGTGTAGGTTCACTCTATGTTTGCACTTATTTCAGCATGATAGTGATCTGTCCTAGTAAGTGAATTATAAATTGATAGCAGTCTATTCCAATTTCCACTTTTCTGCTTTAGAAAACTTAAGTTCATTTCAAAGAGGACTTTGAGGTGCTGAAGCATGTCGAGTTGTCATGGGTTGACCCAGGCCAGATTCCAGGCACCCACCAAAGCTGCTCACTCACTCTCTCCCGCAGCTGGGCAGAGAAGGGGAAATTTAACACAGGGCTCCTGGGTTGAAATTAAGGACCAGGAGAGAGATCCCTCACCAAATACCATCATGGATAAAACAGGCTCAACTTAGAAATATGCACTGAATTTATTACCAGCAGGATAAGAGCAGGATGATGAGAAGTAAAATGAGCCCTTAACAACACCTTTCCCCCACCCTCCCTCTTTCCAGCTCTTCCTCCCACCCCGGTGGCACAAGGAGACTGGGAATGGGGGTTATGGTCGGTTCATCACCAGTAGCTTCCCCTGCTGCTCAGGGAGAGTTGTTCCCCTGCTGCACCGTGGTGGCCCTCCCACAGGAGACAGTTCTCCATGAATTTCCCTGCTGTGGCTCCATCTCATGAGCAACAGCTCCCTGTGACCTGCTGCATATGAATCCCTCCCACAGGCACCTGTCCCCCTCAGACTGCTGTGGCGTGGGTCACTCCCCCACGGGGGGCAGTCCTCCAAGGACAGGCTGCTCCAGCCTGGGAGCAGGACCCCTCTCTCCACAGGTCTCACACAGGATCACAGCCTCCTCTCAGGCATCCACCTGCTCCTGCGTGGGGCTCCTCCACAGGGTGCAGGTGGATCTTTGCATCCCCATGGATCTCCATGGGCTGCAGGGGCACAGCTGCTTCACCATGGGCTGCAGCACTGGCTGCAGGGGAATCTCAGCTCCAGTGCCTGGAGCACTTCCTTCCTCTCCTTCTTCACTGACCTTGGTGTCTGCAGCGTTGTTCCTCTCACATGTTCTCACTCTGCTCTTCTTTTATCCAAATTAAAGCTGCCCACAACCTCTGATTTCTTCTTAAATATGTTTTCACAGAGGCATTACCATCATCTTTGGTTGGCCCAGCCTTGTTCAGCAGCATGTCCATCTTCAGAGCCATCAGGGTATGGCTTTGCTGGACATGGTGGAAGCTTCTTGCAGCTTCTCGCAGAAGCCGCCTGTATGCCCCCCCCCACTACCAAAACCAGGCCATGAAAATCCAACACAGCAGGAAAGGCAACAAGGCTCGTGAAAGGACTAGAAAACAAATCTTATGAGAAATGGCTGAGGGAGCTGGGGTTGTTTAATCTCCAGAAGAGGAGGCGCAGGGGTGACCACATCACCCTCCACAGCTCCTGAAAGGAGAGTGTAGTGAGGTGGGGGTCAGTCTCTCCTGCCGTGCCTGCAGTGAGATGACAAGAGGAAATGGCTATAAGCCATTGGCCATAACAGGGGAGATTCAAATTAGATATTAGAAAATAATTTTTCACTGTCAGGGTGGTCAGGCATTGGAATAGGTTTCCCTGAGAAGTGGTGGAGTCCCTGTCCCTGAAGGTGCTCGAGGCATCTGGATCTGGCACTGGTGATGTGGTTTAGGAGTTACAGTGTCAGTGCCCGGTGGATGGCTGTACTGGGTGACCTCAAAGGTCTCTTCCAACTTTGGTAATTCTATGAGTCTATGCAGCAAAGTGTATACTATCATTGAACACACACCTTCCAGCCCCTCCAGTGACCAGCTTGTTTTCCTGGCTACCCATTTTTTTGTCCATTCTGAGATGTGAGCTGTAGGAGTTTAGACAGTGAATGATTCCAAGCAGATACGTAGAGAAGGAAATATAAGATACGCTGTGGCTGGATTACAGGTGCCCACCAAGCCACTCCATCACTCGCCTTCTCAGTAGGATGAGTAGGGAAGAAAATAAGATGTAAAAAAAAAAAAAAAAAATCACTAAATCCTGGGATAGGCTTGTGTGAACCAGTAAATTATAGGCATTTAGGCTAAGATACTTAATAAGGTATAGTGTGGGCTTTTCCCTTTCAAATATAAACTCACCTAAATTGAAGAATAAGACTTTATTTCTAAGCTCCTTAATCACTTTTTAAATACCTTGAGTAAAAAGCCATAAAAATGTGTAGTAGGATTCAAAATTAAAGCTTGTTCATAAACACGGCCTCTGAATTAAATATGTAATTAATAAACTGTCAGACACAAACTGTAGATTTTTATTTTAACTACTAGAGAGATAATAAATCATTCTGAAATAACGTTGACATTCCTGTGTTCAACCTGTACATTCTGCTGTATATGATGCCCTCTGAACTGAGTATTTGCTGTAGTATGTACAGGACTTCTTACGGCAGTAAGTGCTGGGCTGTGTACTGGGGGGAAGCCAGAAACTTTACTATGCAGTAATTTTTGCCTTTCTCTTGCACTCAGGCATTACAAGGATTTCTGAAGAGCAGGTAGCAAGACCAACATCAGAAGATCAAAAAATTTTCCCTTTAATGAAATAAACCAAATAGAATTTTCCCTTTAAGGAAATAAAGTAGCATTTGTGGCAGTAAGGAGACACATTTGTTACTGACTTACATACAAAATCGTGAGGAGGTGCCAACCTATTAGCATAATCAATTAGTTTTCCCACTAATATTCTGTGTTCTTTATCTTTTTCCATAGATCATCCATCAAGATAATGATTTTTATTTAAGTGTAATTATTTATTAGTATAATATAAATGGAATTCTCTCAGATGCACATGAACATTCTGAATGGTATCCTTAGGAGTTTTTCCGAGTGTGGTTAATGTTAGACACAAATAAGGGTTCCTAGATTTTTCAGTGTTCCTGTAAATCCTAATTACATTGCAAAGGTCGAAAACATATACACATACACACTCCATACTCACTATATTTCTAAGTACTTGTTATCACAGTTATTACTGTGTAATAATTTTATATGCTTGAATTTTCTTATTTTCCAGTTACAAAACTGCAGGATTCATTAAGATACAAGCTATAGAATAGTGTTCATTTTTTGCTCCCTTTTGCCCATAAGAGAAAAAATTATGCTGTCCCAAAATTATTTTGGATAACTAGGCAGAAGTTTTGCAGAAATGTACAGCATTTGGGTGAAATACTTGAAAAGTGAACTATAATAGTGGAAACAATTGAAAGGTATGTGGAAGATTTAGACATTTATAATGTGATTCAGGTTTCCATTCTGTAGGGGAAGTGAATAAAGACAAAATCTGTGCCTACTTTCCAAGCAGAAACTAAAATTCTGGGTGTCTGCTGTCAAGTATAAAGCTCACAGTGATGATCACAATATGAAACCCTGATTTTGTTTCTTTTCTGCTAAATTTGCAGATGTGTTTGTGTACATGTGTCTGACTCTAGTTTTGTTTGAGCTCATTTTGGGTCTACACTGCAGAGCCATATAGGATTTCAAGTTTTTAAGCATAATTCTCAAATGTGGTACCTGTGAAACAACCCAAAATTCTAAGGTGATATGACAGTTACATTTGTTATATTTTCCTGGAAACAAATGGTACATAACTGTGGAGACCCATGCACAACTTAAGACTTTTTTTTCACTCTCTCACTTGAATTGTTTTGATTTAAGGATGGTTTCCTTTAAGTAACTGCAATTCCTGAATATCTTATGCTACTATTGTGCATTCTACTCCAATGTATAGTAGCAATAGTTATACTTAAATCTTGTAATTTGTTGTGAAGTATGTTTGACATGTTCATTTCAAAAGTCTTCTAGTGCCTTTGTTTTATTTCTAGATTTTAGTCCTTGACTGCAACATACCTTGTCTATATTTGTTCTGTGCCCCTCTAGCTACATTTTCACTTTTTATTGATATTTCCCTCTAAGTACAGTGTTGGAAATCAAAGTAGAAATGTGATAAGGAAGAAGGCAATACGTGACAAAGGTATGTAAAGTTGTAAGACTGTTTTCTGAACACTGTACAAACTCACACTGCTATGTGGGGGTTTTTGCCTTGCATAGTTTGCCTTTATTTACAAGCACCAATTTTGATTTTTTCTCCTTACTGCTAAAGTTAGTCACACTAATATTCTTGCATGAACTTCAATTCCATAGATTGAAAACTTGGTTTAGATTTCATCTTTTTCCTTTCTTCCAAGACCCCAAATCGTCTCACAGGATGACATCATCAGAGTAAGTGGTCATTCTGACATATTTCCCAATCCCACCTCCTTAGCAGTCCAAATGCATTTGAAAGCACTAGATTATAGTTTTGTTGACCTACAGCTCTTGATAACCCTTAAAAATGCACTGTGATAGGCATCTTTTCCATGGATATACAAGCATAGGCACATCTGTCACTTAATGCCCTTATTTTTTCAGTTACTCATTCCTGAACATCAATTCGATTCATATGAAACCCCATATCTTGTACACAGACTTCTTGAGTTTTTGCTGTCAGATATTGCATAACTAAATACTGATAGAAAGAAATATTAATGAGTTCACCAAGAATGGTGTCGTTTTTCTTCTTTAGGCATGTTCAAGAAAATCTCCCACTGATTTCAGTTGCCAGAAAATGGAAAGTTAAATTCCTTATGAAAATTAGATTCTTTATGAAAATTGTAATGAAAGTGATATTGTGTGGGTTTTATTGTTCCTTGATGGGCTTTTATTTCAGATTTCAACTCTAGAAACTTTGATAGGCTTGGAAGTAGAGTCTAGCTGAACAGGTCTTATGATCGACATTTAATTAGCAGACTCGTCAATATGGATTTCAGAGTACATTTCTATGTTCTGTGCCCTACACAGAAAGCTTGCTAAAGGTGCCAACAAATTAACAGACCCATAAGAGCACTTGATTTTACTGACAGGAATGGTGCCCAGGCACCAGATTTTAACACTGTAGGAACCCACACATTTACTTGATTCTTGATTCTCATGTAGGGCTGTTTCAAAATAGATAAGCACAGTATGGTATCCTAAGTGGAGCAGGCCAAGTTGCTGCTGCTGGAAAAGACAGATGTTGGAGGATTTGGGTTTTCAGGAAATTTCATTTCTCTTTGTTGTTCTTGTTGTTAAAGTCACACTGGATTGGGTTTTTTATTTGATAGGAAAAAATATGTATGTGTCGAGTCTGTAGCATTCATTTTCCAGACTAGTAGGAGGCACAGCCAGTCACAAACTCTTTAGCATTTAGGCTAAGCCTATGCAATTCAGAATTATGGAAACTGCAGCTGTTTTTTTAAGTCTTTAAAGCCTGTGGGACAAATCCAGCCTGGGAGAAGCATCAGTTGAATTTTCTCCCTTTTACAGAAAGTACATTATGGCATCAAAATGCTATAACTTTCACTTGGAGCCAAACCTTAATACCTATATCCTTGTGAATGAATGGGTTGGTAGGCATCTTCCTTGTATGAATTTTCTTCAATATGAAGCAATTTCCTGAGGTTTCATCTGCTTTGTGTGTGTTGGGTTTCCATATTTTCAAAATTATATCCGTAATTTGCTCCTTTAGCTCAGCCATCATCCTTTATTTCTGTGTCATCTACCAAATGCCTTTGGAACAGGCATCTTTGTCTTTGCATTGACAAAAAAAATGAGACACGTGCTTTCAGAGGGAAATTAGATACATACCTAGTTTGAAATGAGAAAGCCTTGTGCTGGTTCTTTGCTGTCATTATGTAAAGATGTAGCATCTGAGGCATACGAAGTCAGGAGAGATGCCGCAATAAAAAGTGTCAGAACAACTCAATCCTTGCTCTCTCGCTCTGCCTGGCAAATTTGTATAAAGTGGAGGTTTAAATAGGAAAAACTTTAGGTTGTGGAATCCTTGAAGTGATACATTGTATTTCTCTTGAAAGCTTTTACATGTACAGGCAATTGGAAATGACTCCCTCAAACATGAGAACAACTTTAATAACTGTCAAGTGTCAGTGAAGTAGACACATAAACAGAAGAAATGTCACAGTCCATCAGCTTTTCTTTACTTCTCCAATTCACTTCCCTTTGCTTAGTGACCTAGGCATATATAAAGACTCTGCACTTTATCTGCTGCAGAAAAATTTTGGTACATCTGCTTTGCACCTTTCCTTCTGCACACCTCCCGCCTAGCATTCAAATTGGATTTTCATTTTTAAACTTAAGAATAATCTGTCCTTAAGAAATTATTATGGTAAAAAAAAATGATGCCTTGGTATTTCAGATTTATTCTCCTTCAGTGATTTCTATAGTGAATCTGCTCACTGCACATCCAAACCCAAAAGCTTTTTAGCTGTTGTGCAGGCAAACTCAACTTGGTACCTGAAAGTAATGCCAGGGGCTTGATTACCCGTCTCTACCAATTTTATCAATGGAAGATGTAATTTTTGGCGACAGCTTAACACTAGAGAGAGATAAGAGGCACACTTGCATTTCAAACATCTGAGAAAAACAGAAAAGTAAATCACACCAGAAATAGAGGCCATACATACCCAGTCTAGATTTACAGGGACAATGGATTAATTTGCTTCATACGACAGCAAGGACTGCAGAATTGTATTTTTAACATAGGCAAATTACTAGAGGGGGTTGAGTCAAAGTTATTTGTCAAGAATAGAGTTCAACTTAAAAACAAAGGTAATAGAAATAGAACTGCATTATTCTAATCAATAAGTAAACCGAGAAAGTTGATTTATGGGGTACTTAATCTTTTTCTGCAACACTCTGATTTGTTTTCATTGAGTGCTTTACTCCACCCTTTGAGACACGGTCAACAGCAGGCTTTCCCTAAGGATGTACACTGAGAGAGTGAAAAGAGTTAATCCCATGTTTTCTAGAGACTAAAATATAGAACCTATCTCTAGAGTATGTTTAGTGCTTATTTCCATTAAAAGGAATAAAAGAGAATTTCAGCTCTTCTGCAGAAGATACTCCCACAGCTAGTCCAGCAGAGTCTGAACTCCTGGCTCAGCATTTTAGACTCCTAGAGAGCCCATTTGTTTCAATTCCAATTTCTGACGGTCTATTAGAGACAGTGAGGTGATATTTATTTCTCTTCTTCTAAGGGTGAAGAAAAGGAAGAGTTTCATCAGCAAACCAAGCAAATATAAATTTTCTTACTATATATAGAATGTATATACTGAATATCTATAAATCATGAAGGAGCTGGTTTGTTAGGGACTAGGGAGGGGAAAATCTCCTTTAAAAATAAGGGAGGATAGGCCCCTAAGAGAAATATAATACTTCTTTTTAAAACATGACAAGCCCTTTTGGTGCTTGAGAGTTGTAGGAAGACCTGAAAAAATTGCAATTATTTTTCATATGATTCTTATTGCAGGGCTCTGGATTTTTTGTATTCTCTTCCTTTGTAAATACTATGCAATAGCCCAGTCTAGACAAGAGAGACGACAGACTCCCTCACAATTCAAAAGTTTAATCCTTAGAGCCTAAGATAGTCACATTTTAATTTTCTTGTTCTGTTCATAGATCAGATATTGTGAGGAAATATCTTATAACTGTGCAAGAATAACTCATCAATTTAAATATTCCTACCTGTGGGTCCAGAGCAAGGTGGTAGAAAAAGAAAGGATGTTTTCACTTATTTGAAGCCAGTTACAAGGAATCACAGAAACATGAGGGAAGATGACACTGTATTAAATAAAAGCTCAAATCTTAAATACAAGATGGACCAATGTTATGCAAATCTTTTCAGAATTAAAATAAAATCAATTTTTCTAGTGTAATAAACATTACATATATCTCTATACTTACCTTTATGCTCCCCTATATTTTTCCACCCACAGAAGAGACCACTAGCTTAAAAAGGGGTGTGGGGGTGGCCAAGTTTGGCTATAGTTACTTCTAACCAAAGTTCAATGTATTTTGTGTTGGAAATAAATTTCCTCAGAAAAATAATAAAAAGGAAAAATATTGTGTTGGGCAATGCAAGTTGTGTAGATTTTGGAAAAGAATTGTTGAGATTTCTGGGTGCCAAGCACTCTAATGAAGGAAAGGCCTTTAAATTAAAGAAAAATCTGTTCCATTACTATATCGACAGGGTAAGTATTAGGTAGTTTTTGACATAAAGAATGCTTAAAAGTATGGGTCTGGACAGAATAGATTCATGCAATACATATATATATTAGCTGTTTCCCTTCTTAGTATGTATTTGCCAAGGTTGACCCTTGTTTACGGTTAACACGTGACTTTCCAAATTGTGGTGCATTTTGTCCCTGGAAACAATTATTCCAATCTGTTGGAGGCTTATTTTTTCACTTCTTAGTTTAGTTTGCCTGTCTTTGAATAAGCTGTGTTTTCCCTGCTGGAATTCTTCTCTTTGCTGCTCTCTGAAGTTTCAACAAATTCCCTCAAAGCAGTTTCAGCAAATCTTCCCTCTTTCCAAAGATCTGTTTTGGATTACTCTTCTCAAAGAAACATAACAGAGGCCACACAAATAAAACACTGTAATCCATAATGGTGCATCTCTTATTTCAAAGTGGACAATTAAACCACTGTTTTAAACAAAGTCGATAAAAAGCCACATTGCTCTTTGAAAGTCTGAGAAGCTGTGTAAGTCATGCCAAGAATCATATGAAATCGTATGTTGAAGCTTCTTCTATGTAATTTGGGAAAAAATTTCATTTACTGAGTTCTAATTTTTAACTTTGGAAGACAGAAAGAAAACGATTCCTTCAAAATGAAACTTGAAAAACTAGAAATAAAATTAATCTCCTTGTAAAGTTTTTCAGCCCTCAACTGAAGAACCCATTCTCCTTAGTAGTACCTTTAGGCGTATTAAGAAATCAGGAAGTCTGAAATATGTTTAGATGTATTATTAACATGTCTGGATTTTTCCTATAAATTGTTTAACTATTATGGTTTACTGATTCAATTTCATTTCATAGTAAAAACATCTCTTGTGGATATGAAGCTGAACATTCTTACGTCTTATTAATTTCAGCTAGAACATTATGTATAGGTAGTAAATTATTTTCTTCTCTCTCATCCTCACGTTATACTTTCCCTGGAGAAATCCACTCTACAGGGCATTTAAACAATGAGAAAGATACAGAGGTAGCCCCAAGAGTATTATGTAGCAGGTTGTCTGAGTATGATTAGATTGGGGTGAGCTTTGAGCATGAAAAAACTTGCTGATACTGTAAGCATAACAACAAGATGCTTTAAAAAGTGCTTACTTCAAGTTGCCTTTCGATTATAGAGTTACCTCTGTAGAGCAGTCTGAGAGCACACTGGGCCAGGTTTTGAATTTTATTCAGTTGGGATGAAATTTTCCATGTCGGTCTCATATAATTTCAAATTAATTTTGGGAAGAAATGTAGTTTCTTGCTCTTCATTAAAGCATCCATCCTCTTGAAGTCAAATGAAGCTTGCTTAGCTGCTCTTGGAAGATTGTTGTTTTCCTCCTTGCACTGCTGAAACTCTTCATTCTTTTCTGAGGTCTTCAGATGTTTTTAATTACAACACTATACCGACCTTAAAAGGTGAAAATGAAAATTCACTCTTCTACTCTCAAAAGCTCTAAAGTCTGTACATAAGCCCCCCAACAGCAAAATTTTATAAAATATGGCATCAATAACTAAATATGCTGATACTTAATTTTGAGGAAATAGGATAAATCTTGTCACAATTATACTTCTTTTATGCTGAAAAGACAGAGGAGAAATCAGGTTTCTCTCCAATAAACCAAGCTATTCCCATTATGGAGAACTTCTTGCCAAATAGATGGTCCATCATCATTAATTATATCTCTAGAATGTGTTTTAACACTATTTGAATGAAATACTTATATTACAAAACCTGCTGTTGTCAGAAGAGAAGAAGAGATCCATGCTGGATCTGTGGATCTGAGACCTTCCTGTGCTTACACTCAACCTCAGATCACCACATATGGATATAGATCTCATTCAATCTGAGTGATTGAAAAGTCAGATTTTAATAGATTCTTAATGGTCTCCACCAGGAGGGGGAGGGGGAGGTGATTGTGATGGCCAGCACTAGAGGAATGCAACAGCATTCTGCTCTGATTTTTCTATATAATGATTTTGAGTTTGTCATGAAAATGTCATAGAATATAATTTTATAGGTAATTTTGGAGAAAATGTTTGGCATGTTTAGTCTCTATATTGCTCTGTCTTTGTATTTTGCATTAATAGACATTTAAGAAGTGCCTGAATGCATTTAAATGTTTCTTGAGATGCTGCCTTATGATCCAGTGCTGTACACACTATCATCATTCTCCCTGGCACTGTGTGTCTAAGGAGAAATTCATACAGAATTAGTTGCTTTTTCTCATCCATATTCCTCCAGTAACCTGGAGCTGACAGGTTTGAATCAAATACAGCAGAGTAGATACCTCAATTTCTGCAGGTTTTGTTGAGGTTGGTGGTGCGTAGAGGGAAGAGCCCCAGATCGATGTCCCACGGAGGCAAAGGCTGATGTCTCAGCCTTGTGGACACAGGCTTGGCTGGTCACAGCACCTGTTCATGTAGGGTGAGATACACGACTTGTAATCTTCAGGCCTGTGGGAGGAGATACAGGACGCATGGAAAGGGAAGAGAAAAGAGGACAAGTACTGGAAGGTCTGTAGTGGCAACAGGTTTTGGGTGAGAGATGGATTTTCTACAATAAGAGAAGTGAACAATGCATCAAATGGAAATCTGGCTACAGAGCTTTTACTGTGTTTTCTCTCTGTCCACTGAATTTCTCTTTTATTTTGTACTTTACTTTTTTAAGAGTGTGAATGTTGTAAAAATGAAAATTTACAACCCTGAAGTTTTAACAAATGGTTCAGAGTAATTATTTGCACAGAAGACAGAAGAATTGCTTTAGCTGCTTTTATAATGGTCTAGTTTTATCTATATGCATTCAAGTTTCCCTTCATTTCCCTTCCCATCCAGCCCCAAAAGTACAGAAAATGCTTTTTGATATTTTGTTTCTAGCCCTACATCTTTACTTGTAGTCTGTCTTGTAAGAACTAGCAAAAAAACTATGA
Organism: Melanocharis versteri; assembly: GCA_013397845.1. Lineage (NCBI taxonomy): Eukaryota > Metazoa > Chordata > Aves > Passeriformes > Melanocharitidae > Melanocharis > Melanocharis versteri. The sequence continues at coordinate 356,077 of VZTG01021102.1, read as the reverse complement.
AAACCTGAAACCAGTTAGCAGAGATATTGGAGGAAACAGATAATTCTCTTCTGGGATTGACATGGCATCATACTGAGTATATTGCTGGTGGCATGAGGGAAAGTCCGGCTCTTATGGGGAGAGAAAGCCATTTAGTTTCCTTTCTAAGACCTCAGTAATGGCAAACTAGCACTACCTATTTTATGAATTACCTCATGGGAATAACCCACGTGATTGTGATTTATCTCTGGACCTACATAGAGCACACTGAGTGAAAAGCAGTAGCATTTTTTCACATAGATATTTTTATTTCACACAGATATTTTATCCTGTGCCTTTGGACCGTCCCAGAAATACAAGATAGATTTACATGCAACTGTTCTTCTAAAGTTGTTCATCATCTGGGTTTGACTTGCACATCCAGGAATAGTGGTGGGACACATGCTCTTGAAACCATGCAGTCAACTTGTGTGTTTTACGCAAGTATGCACGTGACATTCTCTTAGATAATTATTTCAATATTTCTACAGTAATTGATTACTGAATGTTTTTGTAGGCTAATGAGAGAAGGATTAGTGCCTCTTGCCACACAAATTGACAAGTACGAGGTGGCTCTATACATCAGTGAATGAGGTCTTCTCTGTAAGATAACTCTTAATGTTTGGTACCCTGTGATGTAAAACAAATCTCCTAGACTACCTGGACACCTTTCCAGCCCCTGAGAACATTGGTATGCCATCGTGGTGAATCCAGTGCTGGCAACGGGTTTTACAGACTGTTCCTAAGCCAGGATCCTAAGCAGGCCCTTCACTGCACATGCTAAAATAGTTCTGCTGATCACCTGTCCACTTTCAGGTCTGTTATTCACAGCTGTGCCTCATTTGCATAATTAATAACATCAAATCAGAGTTGCCTGTTTCTGAGAAGGTTAAATGTTCCATACAAAAACATGTAGAAAGCCAAAACTATACAAGCTCAACATACTCTAATTATCTATTTAAACGTATACGGGTATGAAGCATTCCGGGTGGAAAATACTTTTAGAGATGGGGAAATTTTATGTCTCTTTCCACTGTATAATAAATCAGGTCAATGCGGAATAATGCCATTCTTGTTTGGATGGCAGTCAAAAGATCTGCATGCAAGGAATAGAATATTAGACAGTGATTTGTCTTAATGGAACCTACAATAACTTTAGCTACTGAGATATTGAAATAATTTTTGGACTCCTATCAAGCTCATCAGTCTTCAATGTCTGCCCTTCATTTTCTTTTCATTTAATGCCTGCTGCATTAAAAACTGAAAAACAAGTATTTTCTTTAAATATAGCCATTTTCCCAGAAAAAAATTATTCTGAGAGGAGTTAAGAATTATTGACACATCCATAGGTTGTTAAAAATCCTTTCTGAGTAGCTGTTCTTCAAGCAATTTTTTCTTTTATCTATTCATGTAGTTTCACCATTTGAAAATTTGAAGGGGGCAATTACTTCATATTATCTTTCTTATGACTAGCTTACATGCCTGGCAACTCCCTTATCAATTCAAGATGAGTTTGATTTTTTTTTATTTTTATTGCATTTGTAGGAAAATCAAAACAAAACTTGAGAACAAAATAATTGATTTGACCCAAAATTTAGAATATAACTCTTTAACAGAGAGAGACTGGAAAAAAATCTAAAAAATGAAAATGCAACTATGATGCATGAATGCAATGTTTTACTAGTATCCGTGCCTGCATTTTGTGGAAGTGGTATTAGAGGAGCAAGCAAAAACTTCTTTCTCCTATGTGAGAATATTCTCAATAGTAATGAGAAAATTTCATGTAATTTTCTGGTTTTATGCTTACCTCATGGTGCAGGATGAAGTGAAGTTAGTATTAGCCATCATTCAATTGAAAAAAATTGAAGAAGTATAAATCAAAATACACAGACAACTATATCTGTAGGTATTTGGACTGGCAGATAAAATTGCTAATTTTTTGAGAATTCTGCATGTGGGCCTGCATGTGCAGATTGATTACATTATTTTGAACTTGTCTAAGGATTTTTAATGAGCTGTTGGATGGAAATAAAATTCACTGTTCATAATACGCTATCTCGAGAAATAAAACAGCACGTGCAATGCATTTCCACAATTTGCAAAAAAAAAAAAAAAAATTGCTTGAGATGAGCCTAGTTTCTAGAGAAGCACATAGATTGTTATAGTAGCTATTGTTGCCTTCCAGTGACAAGGTAGGAATACCTTGTCAGCTTCATGGCAACAATGAGATCACTTCCATGTTAGGGTAGGAGTCAGATTCCTCCACGCAACACATAATTCAGAAGAGGGAATGTCTCTACATCATACAAACAAACTTTTATGCACCCTGTAGTTTTCATATCAAGTAAGGGACAACAGCAGTGGCAAATTATGAGCTCTGACCACCAGGTTAATCTTATGAAGAATCTAATAAAGGAAGAATGGAATTTCAATGCAGAAAAAGCCAGAAAAAAATGAAGCAAATGTGAGACTATAAGAACAGATATACAAAGTCAAATTGAAGACACCTCTGTCCCAGCATTCCATTCCTAGTGATAAGTAAAAATAATTTTTCAAGAAGAATATAGATTCTGAACAGCTATATACAATGCTTCACTGACATATTTGCCCAGCCTCCGAGAAGCTGCAATTTAGGAAGACTATGAATTGGAGATATTCCTTATTTTTTAGCAACCCACAGTGGATTTCTTTTTACTAACTTTTTACAGTCTTGCTTTGGAGCAGGGTAAACCTGTGTTCAGCTATAACATCTAGTGAGAAGGCTTTCATGGCTCAGGTTGTTTTCATATTCTGAAGCAAACACTTCCTTTGTTTGCTTTGTGTAGTTTGTTAAGTACAAATCGTGTATGTTGGCTCCTAGTTAGACTTTACGAAGTTACGTCAGTATTTTGGCTAGATGAGTATACAGAGCTTACGAAAAATAAGACATGTTATTACCTTATGTTTTGCATTAAAATAATTCAGGCATTAAAAATCACGTATGATGTGGAAATCTTTGCCATTATCCGCACTATCTTCCAAATCCCCTCTATCCCATATTTTGCAGACTTGGTTTCTTTGAGAAGTCAGGTGAAGAACTTGAAGCAAAATTGTTTGTTTGCAGCATGCTTCTCCAGACAAAATCATTATTCAGTGCTTGTAAGAGATGTATTTTTTTTTCTTTACAGAATACTTATAAAAACTACAAAGGCAGGTTGAAAGTCCACCTGATCACAATAATTCAAGTCCAAACCAGCTACATAACCTGACAGTTTTCTTTGATACTAAATAACTTAAATTTAATTGGTTTGTTTGCTAACTTCTGCAGATTAAATAAGATACGTCAAATGCTAAGACATCGCTCCAGAATATGTATCCCTTAATGAGACAAATTTACTGTTTTCCTGTAGAGACATATAGGGCAAATGTAGAGAGATGAAATACATGAAAAGCTAAGCTATGGGTAAGAAGCAAAATGTTGCTGTTCTCCAGCAAGGATCCTCAATTGTTTTGCTCCTTTTTATTGTTCTTTCAGTCATTCTTGATAAATCCTTTTTTCCAGACTTCTTGATGATTCTTTTGAATTTATTATCTTCATTTTCTTGCCTCATCTTTCTCTTAATCCTGCATCAGTGGTTGACCACTGGCAACAAAAGGGGCATGACCAAAGTATTTCTTAACTGATCATTTAGAAAGATCAAAAACATTTCCCAAGCTGAGTAAGTCGCAAGGTGGATGACCTCCCACCAGTCACATAAAACATATTGTTTTACTAATTTAACTGAATAATTAGCTTAAACGAGTAAACTTCCAAACCCCGCCTCTGTGCTTCTCTCATTTTTGTCCGAGACTGAACACCCAGCTCCTCACTGCTTATTTTTTGGCTTTCACAGCACTGTTATTCAAACAGTGGAAAAAAAGAAGCACACTTAGTACTACGTAGCTTTTTTGTGTTTCCAATCACACTGTATCAAATTTATATGAAATAATAGTGTGTCATCATATTATGCATTTATAGTTTTAGTATTTTAATAAAATGCAGTAATAATAGAACAAATTACAAGTTCTAGCACAAGGACATTATAAAGTAAGAAAATACATTGAATCTATTGGAACAAAACCCAGAGATATATGCTAGAGTCAAAGCTTAAGTCTTGTTCATTTTTTTAAGGTGTAGTAGAGATCCTTTCAGACAATATACTGTAGAAAGAGCCCCACACAGTATGCCAGTTCATTCCAGGAACTGCATGGTTTCTCCAGTCTTTGAAAGATCATTCAAACACAAAAAAAAGGAGATGAAATCTATGTTGAAATTATGCTTTTATAAAATGTCATGATAAACTTCCTTTGAAAATATATATAACATTAATATAGTTTAGTTTGAGTCCCCACAGATTAAAAAATAAACCTCAGCAATATCATCCTTGTTCTATAAACCTTAGAGTGTACTTAATTAAAAACTCCTCATTAAATTCACTGTCTAAAGCTATTTGTCAGTGAACTGGTTTTGCTTGTTTGTCAAAATTCCAGTCTCACAAATCTGTATCATTTTCTGCTAAGTAAGGGCTGTTCAGGTTAGTGCTTTTAATGATGGCTATATTGAGATAACTTCCTGTGAAGTTCTCCAAGTGTCAGAATTAATTTCTCTTATCAGTATGTAAAATAAAAAATCCAAAAGTAATTAAGATATACTGAAGATTTCTTTTCACCACTCTGAGAAATCTCATGTAGAAAATAACTACTTCTGCTGATCTATTGCTTCCTACCAGAAAATAATGGGATATATATATATAGGATAGCCACCAGTGAGCTCATTTATCAGAGAAGAAAAGTCTTAGTTTAGTAGTACTGCTGAGCTTTTTCTACAATGAAAACTTAACCAGTGCTGACAACATTTGCGAGAAGCGTATGTGACAGAAATGGTGCTAAAAATAGTTCAGCTGCAAGAAAAGATGGGGTAAAATACATTGCACACATATCTAAAATTCCTTCTTGATTTCCAAAGCAAGTAAATTTTGGTTCACATGCTAAATATATGAAGATATGGTCCACATCATGAAGACTTTTTGAAGACTTACTGCTATATAAAAAATATCGTATAAAATTTCGCAATGAAATTATTTTTTCTTGATCATTTAATAAGGTTTAATGAAAAATTATATTCTGCCTGTTGTTTGAAAAAGAATGGGGGACAAACCTTCCTTTTATCTGTTTTATTTTACAAATTCAGAGTGAATTTTCTTACAAAATAATCTCTTTTAGAGAAGTTTTTTAAAAGAGCAAAATGACTGACTGCTTTCACATTTGATCTTCAACTGGTCTTGTAAACTTCTGAAGCTGTAAAACTTCAGTTGTAAAACTTCTGAAGAAAGAACTCTATCCCATGTAATTGGTGTTTACTCTCTTGTTTCTGAAAATAAAAAGCACTTTAGACATTGAAGAAGTACTACTGTAATATTTGCCCTAATATTTACTGAATAAAAGGATTAGAGATTTCTTCTCTCTAACAGGTATGTAAGTACAAGGGGTTTGGCGAATTTACATCTTGCTTACATTCACTCTTAGGAAAAACAAAACCCACAAAAACTCTAAACCGAACCAAATCAAACCAGACCAACCCAAGCCAGCCATGGTCAAATACACTAAAAATCTGGGCTGAGTAAATCTGTATAATCCAAAGCTGAAGAGCGCAGCTGTGATGCATGGTCTGTCACCAGCATTGTTGTCTCTGATGGCTGAAGAACATACCACATCAGCATAGCAGACTTGAGAAGGCAAGTATTGCAGCCTTAACCCCTGATTGTCCAGACTGTATAGCCTGTGTCATCTTCTGCATGTGAAAGGGATGGAGGTGAAAACTTTGCTCCTCCTGACATTAAAAATTGAATCCATTTAACAAGCATTTTTACTCAAATCCCTATTTCTAAACAAAATTGTTTGCTGTCTGGTCAGAAACTTGTATTTTTTCCTATCAATCCTATAAATTCAGTTGTTTTCATCCCTGAAATACATGTGCAGCTGAGTATGTACAATTCTTTTCTAACCTTGGGTCTTAATCTGCCGTTGTTCATTTTAAAACTGAATTTACTGAAAGCAATTTGGTAAACCAATGACTCATGTATTATTTAGAATTCAAATGGTAAAAACCTGGTCCTGGATGTAATGTATGCTATATTTAAGTGCTTCTAAAAAGCTTTTATCACTTTCCTGTAATTCGAAGTAGAACTCTGCTTGCTTGCTTTATGCAATTCAACTTGCTTCTTAGGCTTCCTGTGTGTTCACTCATTTTCAGCAATGCTGCTAACATAACATTAACCAGTTCTGGGGNACTAAAAATTAACCATTTTTGGGCTTTTTTTTTTTTTTTTTTTTTTTTTTGCTATTCTAACCCTAGTGAAACAACTTCTGTATGGTTATGTATGCCTGGTTTGAAACAAAGATCTAGTACTTTATCCGCCAGTAGTTCAGAAGAACTTTGCTTTATGGAGACTTTCCTTTCTCCTCTCTTAACATTTTGAAGTCATTAGATTTAAGACTTCTTTGAGAATCAGTGGTGCAGTCTGGAGAGAGAAAAGGAATGTAAAAGCAGGGGCGGGGGGGCAACACTTCTCTTTAGCAGAGGGGTGAGACCATGGCATTGGCTAGTCTAGTGCTAAGAGCTTATTGATGTAGAAGTGATGTTAGAGGCATGAGATGCCAGTCATAAAGTGAGTGAACTTCAGAAGAATATGGAACAGATAACAGGCAAAAACAGCCTTTCAAGAGGGTGACTGCACAGTGATCAGAATCCCAGATGAGAATACAGGGAGAGCTTCCCAAATGAGGGATGATGTTTGACTGCTTAGCAAAAGCCTGGGGCAGCCAGCCTCAGGTGCCTAATGGAAACATTTTCTCTATGTACAGTTATGCCTTTCACATTGTTTTTAACAGAAGTCTGCTGCGCCTTTCAATCCATGAAACAAAAGTTTTTCATTTATTGATTATTTTCCTAGGCTTTGCATCCTTGCAGTAGTGCCTCTAACAGGAGGAAGTATATGTCTTCACTGTAAGATGAAAGAAATAAAAGTCCTGTAGGTTTAAAATTCACTATTCTGTCAATAATTGATCAGTTCATTGATCAATATCCTCATCACATAAAAGGAAGATGCACAGTTAAAAAAGTAACAAGTTAGAAGAGGAATCCAATTTCGATCAGTTCAGTCCAGTCAGGTAGTTGAAGGGGTCTTTTCCTCTACCGTAACAAAACGGGTAAGTTGTCTCTCAGTTCTTCCAAGGCAAAGAAAAGGAATTAAATATTTTCAAGTAGGAGGACATGCTCTAGAAAAGAGGAAAACAGTATTATGACTCAAAGTTGAAATTAGAAGTCTCAATTTTGTTCCCAACCTGAAGTTAAGTCGAAGGAGAATTTTACTTTATTGCTTTCTGTATCTGAATTTTAAGAAATAAAGATCAGGGGGTTGAAACAAAATGGGAAGCAAACCACTAAGAAGTTGGGGTAAATCACAGCTACAGTCTATCTCCATTCATCACCACTCCATTTCTGTATGTAATGTCTTCTTTATTTAAAATTCAGCTAGGTAATGTTCAGAATTATTTTGATTTTTATTCTCTAATTGTATTTAGCAGTGAGTAATGCGGTGGACTTCCCATACTCAAAATACGGTTGCATGTTTATGATTTACATTCATGTTTTAGGAAAGGCATGAGAAGTTAATCCAATAAGTCCACATTTACTTGGGTTCCCCAATTATTCTTTCATATTATTTGCCAGAAACACTACCATGGTCTGTAGCTATTAAATACAAACTTCATTTTCCACTTCATCTTACTTACATATGATGTATTTTTAGGACAACATATTTATATTAAGGGAGTGATGAATCATTAAGTAGAACAGGAAAAGCTATGTATTGATTTGTCTTCATTTTGTGTGGAATTCATAAACTAAATTAAAGTTCTTCAATTTGGAGATTTGGAAGCTTTTATGTTATTTCTAGTATATTGATCAAAGAGTTCATTTATTTATTTTATTAAGCCTGTAAAACAAACATCATTGCCTTTGGTCCCAGTCTATATTCTACTTTTACCTCTTAGTCTAAGTGCCTAATGGATGGGAGATGCTATTGTGGGAAGGCTGGAGACTATAACAGCATGTACCCAGCTACTCATGACCAAAATGCAGTGCCTCAGAAATTTTCATCCTTTGCACTCTTATCCATATGACTCATGCTTAATTTGTGTAGTGATTTTAATTTTATGACGAAGAGATGGAAAGTATTTATGCATTTCCTGTCATGTTTCAGGTAGACACACGATTAAAACCTTATAATCAAGAAATAATTTTTCACATTCCTAAAGTGCTTGTCCTGCTGCTCAGGACCTATTTTTAATTAAAAATCTGAGCTCTGGTATACATGCAAATAATCATTATGTTAACAATAATAGCCATGAAAACATGAAAGACTCATCCACTGTCTCAATAGAGCAGAGAAGGAGAGCAGTGGGATATCTTACAACTTCCTTAGCATCACAAAATGAATTGTAATAGACACAATATAACTTGATGTTTTCACAATGTTAGCCCTCTCTGGGTGATTTGCTGTTAGAATGTGAAGGAAACTGTAAGGCAGAACTGGGAAACTTTAACTCTTTCTTACTTTTCTGCAGGAAAATGTTACTATTTTATAGTGGATAATGTAAATCAGATATGGTGCTTCATTAAGAGCAGTTCAGAAATAAAAAAAATACAGAATTTTTACTTTTTGAAATGTGGTAAAAATATGGTAGAAAAACACAGAGTGCAATATAAGAGTTTAACCAATTTCTCCACAGCCTGTGCACTGCTTCATACTGGAACCTTTTGTTTCAGTGGTGGAGAGTGGGTAAGAAGTTCTTTCTAGTTTGTGTTGCTAGAAGGAATAATATAAGAAAGCCAAGCTTATATTGCAAGAATATTGAACTGTATATGAAGAATCAAGGAGAAGCTGTCCAAAACTTGGACTTTTCTGATGATCATAACTCACTGTACCAACACTCTGGTATCTGGAGACCTTGCTAAGCTACCCTGTAAAGCAGAATGCCTGCATAATCTTGACAAACCACTAGCTTAGATAAGTGCGGCTTTGTGTCACTCCAGACACAATTTTGTTGGTCATTCATACATTGCTTATACATATGGTTATTTATTTATATTCCTTTACATATATACCTTGTTATTTTATACCTTGTTAATGGTTCATTCCGCAAAATGTGATTTTACAAAATATATTGTTGTGTATCCAGCCACTACATATGGAGAATATACTTGACTTGCATGAGTGCCTTGTAACTGTATGGCTATTTGACTTAGGAGGGAAACTAAGTAGAAGTCTGTCATAGCTGTATTGCATGCCAATTCTTCTCCAAAGTAAGTGCCAGTTGAATCTCTTTGGGATCCACTGTAGCCACACTACATACCTATGCAGAACGTCTGCCTGAATGCTTTGTCTTTGCCTCTCTCTGAATGTCGCTCTCAGAATACTGAAATAAGTGTACAATTGAACAAACGGGCAGATATGGATTACCTGAGAAATACTAAAAAGTACTGGAGATGAACACAGCATAGGGAAAAATGTCTTCGTTTTTATTTCTATAGATTTTAACAGCATGGTGAATATTCATACTAAAAATATATGTATTGGTGCAGGTAGCCCAGAAAACAGGTGGTTTTCTGTATGGTTATTTTCTTGCACCAGGTCGTGTTAGCAGATGTTGGTACTTAACTGCTCTGTCTTAAGTCCTTCCTTCTTTTCTTTCCATGTGCAAAGATGAGGTCTCTTGCTCATTCTCATTTCAAAAACGCTCTCCATTTAGCAAAACAGATGTTTTCTTCAAATAGGCTTCAGGTAATATGGACATCTCTGCCTTTCCTTAATGAATCCATCGTAACCAAATTACATATGCATAAATGCAGCCTAAGTCCTTCAAGGACATACTCATTAGCTGTGTCATTTTGGATTCACTCTTTGGAATAAATATGCGCCTGTGGCTGTTTGAAGCATTTAGATTCACAGATTCTTTTTGAAAATAGTGATTTGATATATAATAACTATATATTGCAATGTACACAGAAAGAAAAAGGGACAAGAAAACAGTTATTCACTAAGGTTTAAAATAAGTTGACTTATTGCACAACCCTGTATCCTTTTCCCATACATAAAAGATGAGAATCTGATCAATCATCTCTACTCCTCCTAATTTATTCACAGTGATATAGCTTAGCTAACTGGATTTTCCTTATTTATAATGAAGTGACAGAAAATATTTCTAGCTACAGTAATTCACTAATTCACAAATACAACCACCATAGGTTATGGGAGATTTTGATTTCTGTCAGTGTAGGTAGATGAAATATTTCTAAAATATGGCATACAGTAATATAACTTGAGATAAAACATGTTCAATTGAATGTCTGTTATACAGAAATCTAATAGGGAGATCCATCAATGTCAGAAAGACTTTAAAGAGTTGAAGCATTTTTATTATGCGATCTTAAACCAAGCTTTGTTGAAATATGCAAAATACGTAGTATGAGATTGGATGACTAGATACTAGGTTATTCTTAGCTGTTCAAACTTTGTGACAATGTCTGTCTAATTAACCAGCTGTGCCACTCTAAGTTCAAGTTTTAACACTGTTTTTGCAGTGTAAAAACAAGGAAACTGTAGTCACAAACATGTCCCTCAGAGTTTATATTATCTGTGGTACTCTTGAAATCAATGAGAAGCTCTCCCTTGGTGTGAGTGCAAAGCAGTGGAAACATATATGGGTTAAACCAAAACATAGTAGTGCTAGCAATTATTGCAGACGACGTTTGGAATCATTATGCAATCACTATTTCTTTCCTTTTCTCCCTTATCTACTAGGCAACATTCAACCTTATGTCGCTAGAGGTTTTGGTCCTTTTTGTTTTAGTATGAGGAACTTTAGAAACAAACACCCACAATGCCATCAGGTTCTAAGGAAGATGAGACTGGCAAAAGTACTTCAAATCTAGGAAATTGCGAGTAGGCTGGTGTGACAGATGCACCAGAAATAAAGTTGTGTTGTGTATTGGAAACTGGTATGTGTGAATAGGGAATGCAGCAATTGCAGATTCATAATGTTTGATTATAAATAACATTTGAGGGCTCATTAAGGCACAAGAGCATGCATTTCATTACGAAAACACAAGGATTTAATACAGGTAAAAAGTCATTATGGCACTCAAGGGCAAAATGAACTGCGAACAATGTAGAATTCCTTCATAACAGTAAAGTAATATATATTCTGCTTCAAGCCTTACCCTAATAAATTGGCCCTAATTCCAGACAACACTCCAAATAACTGAGAAATAGAAACACAGTATTTACAGATTGGCATTTCTCTCATCTGTTGCTTGGCTTGCCTTCAAATTTTTTTTAAGGATCTTTTTCTATTGAAATTTGGTCTGAGAAGAATTTGACAATACTGCTAATGCTGATTTTATAAAAGTTACATAAGTACTAAAAATGCGGCTGAAGCACTGTTCCACCTTCCCCTGAAAATGGTAAAATTCTTCATACAACTGTTATAAAACAGATGATATACTTAGATTACAAATACATGTCTAAGCAGTATTTTGGGCTTTTGTTCCTTTCGTACAGTGTAAGTGTTAAAACCATCTTTTAAGAGCAAACACATCTTACCACTTCCAACAAAATCACTCACCACATTCCTCTCATGTTCTCTGGGAAATCATTACACTGATGACTCCATTATGCAGATCTTTCTAAGTTAGTCTGAAAACCTGCATATTTGTAGCACTGCAGTGGTCTGTGGTACTTTTCCAAAAGACTAATTATCCAGTGTCAAGCACGTTGCTGGTGGAGTGGTGCTAATTACCTTTTTTTTCCCCTATTTGTTCAACTAATGAACTTAATTACGTTCAACTTAGGCCCATTGCTTTTCACCTGTTCTTAACTTGAAACTTGCTGCTGCTTTGTCAGTTCTAATGAAGAAACTTACCTATTTTTTCCAGACATATTAGTTGTGTCATTTAAACATGTTAGCCTTCTGAGAGATGGTGGGGGTGCCAAAGACTAAGTGGACAACACAGCCTCACGACAGCTGCAAGAATATTCGTAGACCAAGTCCTCTTGCTGCACATCTGTGGGCATGTGAGAGAGAAGGATGGGATGGAGAACTTTCAACATGGCTTGGCTGAGGGTCAATTATTGTCCAGCTTGGGCCAGAAAGCAGGAGAAATATCAACACTTTGGAGACTCTCACTGAGGCAGCAGGGTTGGAACACTCACCCTGCAAAGGGAGGTTGTGGGACTGGTGCAGTGGGAGCAGTTATAGCTTTACAGCACCCCACTGCACCCCAGTACAGAGCAAAGTGGATCGCAGGGGAGGGGATGGGCTCTTGACAGTGATTTCTGGTGGGAGAATGAGAGACATTGGCCAAAGCAGGAGAAGTTTAAGGTTTAAGACAAGGGTTTTTTCCCCACAAGGACAACCAGGCACCAGAACAGGGCCCAGGGAGGTGGTGGTGGGTTTCTCCTTGGAGGATTTCCAAACTCCTTGCAATAAACTCCTGAGCACTCCTGTCAGACCCCATGGCTGAGCCTGTTCTGAGCAGGGGTTAGAATTAGAACCTCCTGAGGTCCCTGCTGGCTTGATGCATTACATAACTGCTTTATCCTCTCCATGGCATTTCATCACTATGTTCACCTGGCGCTACTCATTATTACCCAAAGATCAGCCACTCTAAATCATATACAATTTGAAGACCTGCCTTCAGCAAAACAAACCAATAGAAATAATACTAAGATATTAGTCCTAGCAGTGGATTTCCCCTGCTTTTCATGGGCTTTCATTTTAGTTAAAATCGAAATGCCTTCGACAGAGAAGTCTTAGGCAAATGCAAAATAACTTTTATTTTTATTGTAGTATAAAAAAGTCTGAGTAAATGTAGGGGTTGCAAACTTTATGCTTTAAATTCTTTACCCTCCATTTAGATCCAATTTTTGGCTCTTGTGAATGATGCTTCCAGTATCATGGGATACCTCTGTCATCACAGAGAAGTCAGTAACATCCACAAAACCTCTGAAAGTCAAGCCTCTACAAAGTATTAAGAACTATTCTGCAGGGAAAACATCAATTCTACTATATTTCAACTATGAAATATGATACTTGCAAGCAAATGCACTCCTTGAATCTATTGTCATATAAAAACTGAGTGATATATCACCTTGGGCATGGAAATAGTCCTAGGAGTAACATGACTGTGATCTCTTCCTACTACTAAGAAATGAATGTTGCCTCCCACATAAAGTAGAAAAATATTACTTAGTGAAGGGTATGTGTCCACATCAGCCACTGATAGATAATCTTTTGCAATAGTAGATGAAGTGGATGCACCACAGCAAATGTGTCCTCACTTTTACATTTGAAATTTTGCCACTTCGAAGGGTTCTACATGGATATAATTTTTCATGGTTAAGCAGAAATTTCAAAGTGTAGTAATCATACAGCTGACTCTGTTTTTGAGATTTGCACCATCTATTCATTGGGATTTGAAAAGATTAGAAATATTGTTTGAATAAGTAAATCAAATGTGATGAAACCTACAGGATAGAATTGTGCTGCACTGCATATATGCCAATCCCAGCCAAGCCCACACGATCAACAAACAGTTATTATACAAGGTGAATAGTATGTGAGACCGAACAAGAAGGAACTCGATATATGATCTATGATAGTCAATCGCCTTTTAAGCAGCTGAATAGTACCATAGATATATTTAAGATCCTGACCTGACTTAATAGGTGGATAGAATTCAGATATCTCCGAAGTTGGTTTATTTCAGTGCTTCTACAATTTAGAAGAGGGGTTCTTCTCCAGCTGCATGGTGAAATTTTAGACAAGCCAGTTAACATACACTCTTCTAATTGACCTGGAATGGATAAAGTTCTACAGTTTTTATGATCTGTAGTGCATTTAGGCTGACCAGTATTCCAAGCTCGTAAGTGGAAAATACTAGTGTCTCCAAACTAAACTTTCTGTGTGTTGCCATTATTGTAGGTTGTACTGTGTCTGCATCAATGTCTTCCTCACCAGTCGTAATAACTTTGCATAATTTTCTCTTTTTAAAATTTAGTTTGGGCTCATATTTTTTCTATCTCTGTAATCTCATTAGCACACACTAAAGATGTATAAGAATGTTGTTAAAGTTTATCTCCTTAAAATATAGTATCTTTGCTTTAATTTTTGAATTAATGGATCTCCTTGGAAAGGCACTGTGGATCCTGTGTAGGAGAAGTGTATTTGGACCACAAATTAGAACTTTTTGATTGGAAACATGGCTACGAAAGCCATCTCTTGATCATTAGTTTTCCTTCTATCTTCATGTCTGCTCCATTCTCTGACGCTGCCATTGTCTTGTTATTTCCTGCTGAACAGAAATAATCTCATTTCCTAGAACTGACCTGTAGAGAACTGTCACAACACAAATCACTTGATCACTGGCTCGACAACCTGAGTCATGTCAGAAAGTCTCTGCCCTGCCAAATCTGCTTTAGAAACCCCTGAGGAGCTGACATAATGAATCAGTTCTCCCTGGTGAGGCTTGCTGAGGGTTTTTTTAAGTTTTGGGGTTTTGGTTTGTTTTTTAGTGATTTCAGGTTTTTTTGTTTCTTTTGAGTTGGCTTGTTTTTTGGTTTGGGTGATTGGTTTGTTGGGGAGTTTTCGTGTTTATTTTTGAGTTTTACTTGGTTTTGCCTAAATGTTAAGAATCTGTCTGGTTTTTGCTTTCATCTTTTTTTGTGTCAATGTTGCTATAAACAAGTGGCATATGTGCATAAAGCATGCACAGCAGTGCTAGGTACTCCAAAGTTGCCACTTGACCAACAGAAATGTCAGCATGAATGAACATAACGTCACACAGTGATGACAGTTATCCTCTCTGCATTTACTGTGCTTTGCTTGTTCCTTTGGTTTTTGCCTGCTTGATATGTAAGATTTTTTAACTCATCAAAACAGAAGTTCCAAATAATTGGATTTTTAAAATCTATCAAAAAATTAACAAAATACCTGAAGAAATTAGAAAAAAATAATAGAAAATAATTCTTGTGTTGTTGATATATCACTGCTGGTTTACATTATTATGTCTTCAGAGATGCAGATGGATTATCAATAATTTGTCATGTCATCAGTTATTAGTGTCATCTGTCATTAGAATTCTCAGACTCCAGTTTCTGTATGCTTTTTCTTTTCCTAGAGTGAATTGACTCAGCAGAGTCAATATGATGATTTAGATGCCATTACTCGTGTGCAGGAAATATGGAAAGGATTATTGGCTATGGAAATCTGTAAGAGAAGATTAAGCCATTGTAATTCTGAAGCTAAAAGACAGTTACACATATACAGAAAAAAAGGTTTTGATTATTATATCCTTTTAGAAGAATATCACAGCAAGATGCAGGAGGAATTTCCTTCTTGAGATTGGGGTGAAACCAGTCTTCCAAGCTTCTTATTAAAAAAATGTAAAGGCACTAATCTAGGATAGCCCATCTTTATGATTCCATTTATTCTTTGATGAAAAGGCCCCATTTCAAATCCCTCCTTATGATACTACCACAAACCAGCTAAGTACCATTGTTTTGTAAGAACGCCTTTTGTCCTTTATTGAAGTTGTCAGCCTCTGTATTAATAATTAACTGCTAGAAAGGAATTTATGAGGCAAGACTCTTGAACCACAATAACTTTCTCTATATCTGTTGGACTTCTTGCCTGCTAAATGAGTCCTGTACTTGAACAATCATTTCTTAAAATTTTTTTTTTGAAATTCCATGTTCCCTTCAATATCTTCCAGTTTGAAGAGTGCATTTGGTTTTGACTATAAACTTTCAGGTTAAGAAAAAAAACCCTGACTACCCCTACGCAGAAGCATCTCTGCATCCCTAATAGGCCTGGAAACATGATAGGTATATTTAAAAATGTAAACAATACAGCTAAGTATATGTGTTCCTGAAACATCTTTGTTCCTCCTCCCAGTCCCATTAAATTTGCTTTAAGACTCTAGGCTGTAATACTTTGTTACCCTCTTGCATTTTGAGGTGTGGAAGGAGTCGAATCTCTAAACTTGTCGTTTTAGTGAAAATTAAGTTTTACGGGTACTTCCACTAAAATTATGCAGCTTTAGTTGCAATTTGCCATCTGCAATTAGATTAATCTTCTCCAAACTAATGAAGTGTAATTTGTAAATGAACTGTTTGTTTCTCTGAAAGGATCACTCCAGTCATCTAACTGTCAAGTCTCCGCCAAATGGATGCTTTGTTAATCATGACTGTCAGAGTCTAGCCTTTTCGAGTTAGATTGACTTTCTGGAGTTGTCACTTGGCTTGGCTCTTTGACAAGGGCTATGGAGAGCAGGAAAGACTTCTGTTTCTGATTTTCTTCAAAGCCACAGAAAAGTAGAGGTGCAGGCTACTTTATGTCTTCCATCTTTCTTTTGACAGTGTTAAAAGGGTCTTTGAGATCAAATCTTCTCACACAACATTTTCTTGTTACACATTCATGATGATGTGGCATGACAGAGGTGAAAGCTAAGAACAATTTCTTTATGATTACAATAAAGATCAAATATGAAAATTGCACCATACACGTTACACAGTAATGATAACATGATATAGAGCCCTAGGACTGGTTAGCCTTGAAGAGCTTTAAATTATCCTTTCTCTAGTCATTTCTTTCTAATGTCTTCTCTGATTCTTCTGATTCCATAAATATCAGTTTTTAATGATTCTTTCAGCTTTCAGGTAATATATCCTCATCCTTCTCAGAATATATTCTTCTCACAGACTGATACATCTGTGTGTGTGTGTGTGGTGCAGAAGGGAGGAGGCTGTCAGGGTTTTTTTGCTTAACAGCAGCGAAAACAGCTAATCTTGTCCTGAGCCCCTTTATGCTCCTGATAATAAAGTTCAGCTGGCTTATACTGTTCCACTAGCATTTATCTAAAGGGTTGAGCTGAGCTAACAGTTGAGCTTTGTGAAACTGCAGATGCACACAGCACGCATAATTCAGGATGGCAAAACTAATATTCAGATCACACTACTTATATCAGTTCCTTATTTCTTATTTTTCTCATGCTTCTAAACTTTTACAGTGAACTGCTTTACTGCAAGCTCTGTTATTTGCATCCTGATTTGTGACAGAGTGTACAAGCTCCAGAGCAGCATTGCATATGCTTCTGAATTTGAGTGAATAAACAAGTTGTCAAATGAGGTTCAGGATTTGTAATGATTTATAAGAATTACAAGTAGTTTATTATTATTTCCAATTCCAGTCATTTTGGATTGGCCATTTTACCCAGAGAGAATGGCATCTTTGAGGACAGACACAGCAAGACAATAAGGAAAAATAATGCAGAGACAGCTGAGATGCTAGCATTTGATATTTTGGCCATGTATATCTTTAACATTTATATGATGCTGCTAGCCAAAAGTCAGAAAAGAGGCCAGAAAGTGATATGTCAGAAAACAGATCTTACTAATGTATTCTCTCTCTTCTCCTTTAGTAAATTGAAACGATACTTGTTTTCTCCTATAATAATTTGAAAGCATTTAAATTAATTCTTTATTTAACAGTTTTGTTTTTTAATTAGCATCTTAATTGCTCACTAATCAGTGACAATATTCTCATATCTACCCTTCAAATCCATATTTTTCTCATGCATGTTCTTCTTTATGTACAGAGAGCTTTAATGTAATTTTGGAACAGTTTTAGTTATCATATATCACTATCATTTCTTTAAGTGTTTTAGCTATCAAAGTCACAAGTCACTGATTCCCCCCACCCCCATTCCCCCCACAATGATTCAATTATTTTGGTAATATCCAACAGGGAAAGAACAATAACTCTTAAAATCAAATAGGTATTTCAAATATATGAGGAATGAAGCTTACAGTTCACTTATGTTTTTCATGCTAAAATGTTTGAGAGCTCAGAACTCAGCAGAAAGCAAAGAAAAGGCACTACGAACATGGCAAAGGGAAAATTAATTTTGCATTTGAACAGACATTAATGAAAAACATTCTAATACCATTCCCATTGTTCTGCAGTCTGTGGCAGTTTCCCCACTTTCCTCTACAATGAAAAATATGGACTTTATGTTCCAGTAGAGCCAAATCAGCTTTCCTGATGGCCATCCCACTGTAAGCTTGCCTCTGTTCTGCCAGCCTCACATCTCGCACGTAAAGTTCTGCTAGTGTCAAGGTGTCTTAAGAATCACCTTTGTATTGATAGACAAACAGCTTCTTTAATAGCAGATAGTTGCTCTGGCCCAGGATCAGGTAAAGGCACTATATGGATTGGTGACAATGCGTTTTTTCCTCCCCCTCACCTCTAGTTCAGTCTGATGTGCAAGAGAATGGTGTAAGTTATCTCCCTCATCCTCCTTTAACTTACCATAGCATAGCTTATTTCCTTCTTGTACTCAAGGGCAGCTACTCTTAAGAAACAAGGCTCCACCTTTACCCGCTTCTCAGTTTGAGCTGTCTCCAGCCACGTCCATCTGTCACAGAACATTAGGCAGGCATTCCTTCTGTTCCCTGTCATGTCCAAAACTTAAGTAGAATTTGTAAACAAAGTTAAAAACATTTGTAACTAGGATGGGCAAAGTGTATTAAACAAGAGCTGTTTAATTAAACCAGAGCTGTGATATTAGCCTGGATGGCTAAGATTTATGAAAAGCTCAATTCAGCAGTATTTTGCTAGACTGAAATCACATCTAGGGGCTAGTTGATGAGTACAAGGATTTTCACAAGAGAACATTTACTGCAAATGAAGGAATAAGTGTGTTGGCAATTAGAGACTTTGGGGGAATGTAAAAGATCAGCCCCTGAAATTGGATTTAGATGTGACTGTTCTATTTTCTGTGATTGATCAGGCTTGTGAAACGCCTCAGCTTTTCATTAATGTCAGTGGCTAGATTCATGGGCTCTGCCACTTCAGCAGAGGGAAGGCCACTTGAATTCTGCTTTCATTCTCCTTTTTGTTATTTCCCTGGAGTTCAAGGGTCAGCAATCAAAGTGCACATCAACCAGCTGAAACTGAAACTTTTTCTGCCTCACTGAGCAGACTCTGAAAAAGCCCTGGTTGTATGGGTCATTCGTATTGCTATTTGCCATTGTTATTTATCTTACAAATAGAAGAAAAAAAACATCACCTGCATTAGTCCTGGCATCCTGTATGAAATTATTCCTCATGTCTGTGCAGACAAGTATTTGTGCTTTATGTTTATCCTATAACAAGTTATGATTTCCATAGTGCATGTGTCATTCAAACACATATAAATACTCTCCAGATGGAGTGAAAGAGCTGGCTTAGGTCAAGGGTGATCCTCATTTACGGAATAGACTGTGAGTCACTTCTTTTGCCATAAGCGAAAGGATTATCATGCTTGCTGGACCATTGAAACCTCTCAGAATTTATTGCTAGAACTTCTCTTGGGTTTTATGAAAACTTTAATCATGACAGTATATTAAAAACAAAACAAAACAAAACCCAACCAAACAAAATAAAAAACTGAACAGCAGTAAAGAAAATAACAGTGAAAAGGTAGAACTTGACTAATAAGTCAGGAAATATCCTTGCTGAAGTTTGTGGAAGTCAATTGGCTAAAACTTGAGGAAAATGGAGCTCTGGCTTTTTATGCAGTCCACCCCATGCTTTTTTTTACTTACTGCTAGTATGGATATGTATAGGCAATCTTTTTTCTCATCTAAGGCACTTAAAATGTAAATAATATATGGCTATCTTTAAGGTCCCATCCAACCCAAACCATTCTATGATTCTGACTTTTTCTGACACAACATGGAATCATCTAAGGAAATTTGTCCTACAATATCTCTGTTAAGAAAAGAACAACTTATTTAGGCACCACATAACATGGCATTGAGTGAAACTGAACAAAGGGAAATGACACATTATGAGCACCAGAAATGGAACATAAAGAAGTTATACATCCACTTATTCTTGCTCCAGTTTTTTTTCTAGACCACCTCTCTCCAGCAACTGCTTCTTGTTCTATGTTATTTCGCAAGATACTAATGGAAGCTGGCAGCTGTCCTGCTAGCTACCTGAGTCTTTGGTTAACCAGTTGGACAGTATTGATGAAACCAGCAGCAATTAACACAGAGGCATACATTTTCACCATCATGGTGTGCTTGGGCTCTGCCTGCCAACAATCTTTAAAAAATAATCCCCAACTCCAATTACCAGCTAAATGTTTTAGTTTATTTATATACATACACACACAGACACACAAGCTTGACAGACTTTTTTTCTAATTTTTGTTTTTACTTAGCAAAAAAATAAGTAGATAGTGCAGTATGCACTTGTATAAAAGTTGTAATTTGCAGAAAGTTGGGCTAAAGTTGTATTAAAAGGGAGAACACCCGCAAACTGTGTGTGCATGGAGTAGTTTCTTTTTGCTCTCACTGCTGTGGTTGATGTTTTATTCAGATGATCTCTAAAGACACTTAGTTAATTAACTCAAGGAAGCAACACAAAAATTTAAGTTAGGTCAGGTAATGAGTTCTGCAGTTTCAGTTGGCTTCCCTGAGTGATTTAGCAGAACAGCATTATGTTTTCTCTTGGCCTTGGAAATCCTCAGGCTTAACTCCCAAACTTTCGCTTGAGCACTCACAATATCTGCTATCTAACTGCTAAATTAAAAATGACAGAGGATGAGAAATGGAGAATAAATTGGCTATTCCGAGTTCAGCGCTAAAGGACAGTAGCTCGGATGATTCACCTTCAAGGACCAAAGGCAGAAATAGCCTTTGAAAGCTGAGTGCTCTCCCCGAAGGTATCTACCAGCCAGTGTGAATTTAAGGGATATACCATCCCAGGCTTGATTTCCACTGAACCATGGGGGTCAGTGCCAAGCAGTTGGAAAGGGACTCCTGCCAGCAGGAGTCCATCAGGCAGCTGGCAGAGGTGGAGTAGTGCAGGCAAAAGCACTGCTTGGGTCATTATGGACACACAGCATGCAGACATATGTCAGCACTGCCAATTATACCGTGGAGGTTACACTGTACCTAAACAGAAATTAACTGTATTTTCAGCAATAAGGCAACAAAGAGTTTCTGAGTTTCTGAGTTTCTTTTCTTCAGTGCGTGTTATGTACAAAAAATGCAAAAAGAGGAAATATGATTAG
The DNA here is from genome assembly GCA_013397845.1 of Melanocharis versteri. Lineage (NCBI taxonomy): Eukaryota > Metazoa > Chordata > Aves > Passeriformes > Melanocharitidae > Melanocharis > Melanocharis versteri. Next base: position 334,854 of record VZTG01021102.1, on the reverse strand, counting down.
CCTATGGTCATATCATTAACCCAGTTTGTTAAAGTGTTATAAATCCTGAAGGCATTTTACTGATTCTCCCCTTTTGTTGATCAGTAGAAAATCTCATATACGCTACTGCTGCAGTTGTTTCTGCTGCTTTTTATTTTTACTCTTTTTCTAGACTTCAGAGCTTGTCTCTTTTTTCCCGATACTGAAAATTACTTAATATCTCAGTTTGAATATGGCATAATTTCTCATCTCTCTAGAGAGTGTGAAAGTAAAGATACTGTAACAAAGCAATGTCTTCATCAATTTGTTGGTAAAAGTGCAGGAATAAAGTAGTTTATTTTTCTTGTAAGTATGAATAGAGAAAAGGTTATGACCAAAAAAATGAATGTTCAGAAAGAGAGTATATTTTGCAGCAAGCATATATTTTGCAGAGTGGAACTTTTATATTGCTCTCCAGCCAGGACTTGCATTATTTATTTAGTCATATGAAATTTGTCTCAGAAAAAAAAAAAATAAATTGGAAATTGAATTTTCCAGACGACAGACAGTATCATTATCATAACTTGCATTAGTTCCACTGTGGTAATTTTTTTTTTTTTGTGAAACAGAAGAAAAATTTCTTCTCTGTGTGGGGATGTGTAATTGTTGCCAATCAGGGCTGTATTAGTGGTTATAAATACCCTTAACAATGCCAGACTACTGAGTCAGCTAAAAGCTATTCTGATCAGATGCTAGATGCAGTCTAGCAGTACAGGAATGATGTTCAGGACAGATTCATTCACTCACATCTAGATGCATTTCCAGTGTGCAACTGTACCATGCAATGCAACATCACTTCATTTTTGTTATGTTAGATAGCTCTGTACAACACAGGAAAGGTAGTACTTCAGATCTCTACTGGATTTCTTAAAATCAGAATCTTTTTGTTTTTCCCAGCTCACAGGAACTCACACTTAGTCAGCAGTGTGCCCTGGCAGCCAGGAATGCTATCTGTGTCCTGGAGTACATGAAAACTGGGTGAAGGGGGGGATTGTCCTGCTCTGCTCTGCACTGGGGCAGCCTCACCTTTGGTCCTGTGGGCAGTTTTGGGCACCACAATATAAGGATATTAAACTGTTAAAGAACATTCAAAGGACGCCAATGAAGATGGTGAAGGGCCTTGAAGGAAAGCCATATGAGGAGCAGCTGAGGTCACTTGGTCTGTTTAGCCTGGAGGAGACTGAAGAGAGACCTCATTGCAGTTACAACTTCCTTATGAGGGGAAGAGGAGCGGCAGATCTCTTCTCTGTGGTGACCAACGACAGGACCTGAGGGAATGGCCTGAAATTCTGTCAGAGGAGGTTTAAGTTGGATATCAGGAGAAGGTTCTTCCCCCAGAGGGTGGTTGGGCACTGGAACAGGCTCCCCAGGGAAGTGGTCACAGCACCAAGCCTGACAGAGTTCAAGAAGTATTTGGACAATATTCTCAGACATATGGTGTGACTCTTGGGGATGTCCTGTTCAGGAACAGGAGTTGGACTTTGATGATCCTAATGGGTCCCTTCCAACTCAGGATATTCTACTTTTTATGATTCCATGAAATGCACCACGGAAATATCTGAGAATGAAAAGCCATGAGTAGGACTAACACTGATGAATGGTTATTGTGCCTGTGTCACTTTCTTCCATTTAAAAAATATTTATTAGTGTAGAATCAATAAGATTGTAGAAGACTTCTAAGATCTAGTCCAACTACTGGTCAGAAATGTGTGTGTGTCTGTAAGTATACATAGATATTTATATATATATATACACTCAATATATATAAATATACTTAGAGTATAAGTACTTATATGCATGGCTATAAGTATCATGTTAGCAACAACCATTCTGCTACCACCTTTTTCCAAGGTTTTGCATAAAAACCCTGTCTTGAGGTCCTCTGGAGGGGGAAGGAGATGATTATTTTTGTTTTTACTTCTGCCTCATGTGCCTGACTACACATTAATTTCAAATGGCATTCCACTAAATTTAATTCATAACTGAAGTATTGTGGAATGCTCCACTTGAGTAATAAATATAGAAGAAGAGTTACTTAAGTGTGCATGAAATCTTTTGTCAAATTATTCAGACCATTATATTTGGGTTGCAGGCCTGGGTTTTGATAGCGAGGGGACTACAGGGGTGGCTTCTGTGAGAAGCTACTGGAGACTTTGTCCATGTCCCGCAGAGCCCATTCATGTTGGCTCCAAGGCCAAGGCCTTGCTAATCAGAGATGATAGTAACGCCTCTGTGATAGCATACCTAAGAAGGGGTAAAAAAAAATTTTATGCAGGTGCAATTGGGGCCAGAGAACAGCAGAGTGAAAACATGTGAGAGGAACAGCTCTGCAGACCCCATGGTCAGTGGAGAAGGAGGGGGAGGAGGTGCTCCAAGCACCAGAGCAGAGATTCCCCTGCAGCCCATGGTGCAAACTATGACAAGGCAGGACGTGCCCCTGCAGCCCATGGAGGCCCATGGTGGAGCAGGTGGATGCCTTAGAGGAAGCTGTGAATCTGCGGGAGCCCTGTGCTGGAGCAGGGTCCTGGCAGGACCTGTGCGCCCGTGGAGAGAGGGGCCCACACTGGAGGCAGTTTCCTGCTAGGGCTTGTGACTCCTTGTGGGACCCTCTCTGAAGCAGCCTGTCCTTGAAGGACTGCACCCCATGGAAGAGCGACCCACGTTGGAGCAGTTCACGGAGAACTGTCTCCCGTGGGAGAAACCCCACACTGGAACAGGGGAAGTACTTCTCTCCCTGAGCAGGGGCAGAAACTTTTGTGTGATGAACTGACATTAACTCCTTGTCTCCCTGCACTGCTGGGGCAAGAGGTAGAGACTGTGAAGGAGAGAGGGATGGGGGGAAAGTGGTTTTAAGATTTATTTTACTTCTCATTATCCTGCTCTGATTTTGTTGGTAATAAATTCGGTTAATATTCCCAAGCTGAGTCTGTGTTGCCTGTGATGGTAATCAGTAAGTGATCTTTCCTGGTCCTTATCTCAACCCATGAGCACTTTGCTATATTTTCTGCCTCCTATCCAGTAGTCGAGGAGAATGATAGAGTGGCTTTAGTGGATACCTGGCATCCACACATGTTGAAATGACCATAATATCAACAGTTGTGCAAACTGGAATAGCATGACACTGGAATGTGTCATATTAGAGATGCATCTCTATTCTTTCAGCATCAACTTTGAGAATTAATCACATGAGGTGTTTTGAAAAATAGAGTGTGGGCCAAATTCCTCCAAAGCAATTTATTTTTCTTCAGAACAGACCAGTTACATGTCTCTTAAGAAGTGATTTATAATTATTTCAGCAATAATTAACACTTTCTCCATTTAAAAATATATCATACAGATAAAAAATGGAGGTATGATTTCTTCAAGTTGTGCTGAACTGTTTTGTTTACCCAATGAAATCTGGGAACAAATAATACTTAATATCTGGAATATAGAAAAAGAGAAAATTCCAGAAACATCCATGTGCCTTCTGCTAAGACGCCCTTGTCTCAACGGACAGGCTCATTTGATTTGTGTGGGGCTTTTCCTTTAAAACCTATTCGAAAGCAAAACAACAATAATAGTGCCACCTTGGATTTCTTTTATCACACACCATAAATTATCTTGTAAGAGTGATCAGTATTCTTATTCTTGTCACCCAGATTGGATACAGAGGCCCAGAGTAGTAAAAAATACTTGGGTATAATTAATCAGCAGAGCTGATAATGAAAGGCAGCGTGCATGGTCTGCAGACTTGAACTTGGCCACACCACCTTTCAGCATATTGGCTAAACCTCTCCAATAATGTTTAGCATCCTAAGTGTACATTTGTTTCCTCTTTGGGCAGCATTCCTTCTACCTGTGCATTGAAGGATGTAGGCCATGAGGGACAAGGCTGCTGTTTACTCTTTTGGGTAGAAACTGCCTACTTTGATATCTTATGAAGCAGAAATTAGTGCTGCTAGTCAAAGAGGATGGATGTGGCTAAAAATAATTAATAATAAGTAATAAATATTTATAGCTATAATTAATTATATGATGCATAATTGATTGTGTACTGTATAATACATAATGCAACTCTGTATTGTAGCTACCTACAATATATAATTTATATTATACAATTATAATTAAACTTAATTATAGTCATTCTGGTAATAGCTCCCCTTCAGTCTATGTACTTTGACTACTCTAGTTTATTATTCAGCCATTTGATGATTACTGTGTACTCAATATCGCTTTCATACATTTTAAAGACAATCAAAAGTTCTGATTTTGCATTTGAGAGTCACTTCTCAAGGACCAAAAGTTTCACCCCTCCTATTTTCTGTGGAACTTTTCTGAAGGAAAGAAGTACCTATGGCTTTGAAGGCCCCCTGACAACTGGTACTTTATCTCCCCTTGTTGTTCCCTCCAAATACCACTGGCTCAGCAGCTACCATACAACTCTCTGAATGAGAAGTCCAAGGACCTTTGTAGCCTTTCCAAATTTAGGAAATTTCCAGGAGAGAGATGGCATGTAAGTTTCCAAGCATCCATAATTTTAAACTAATTCAACAAGTTTAAACTGAGATTAAAATGTGTGCACTATCCAAGTTCCAAGAAACTATGCTGCACACTGTTTTGCTTGATTTTCTGTAAATGCCCTCAGTCCCTAAGATGTTCTACTCTCAAATTTATAATGATTAAAAGAAATAATAATAAGTGGAGGTGTCTGCCTTTAAACAGTTGCCATATAGTGTTATTTGTCTACAAACAACTCAGGATTTTTCAGACTGTTGTGTTTAGTGTAGAGAGGACATACTTAGGCAAAAATATCAAACTGAGGCAAGAAGTCATCAGTCTCAGCACACTGATGTTTGAAGGCTCTCTTGGCACCAAGAGAAAAGATGCTGAAGTCAAATACTGCTTTTATGAGTAGAATTTCAACTCCCTCAGACCAACATAGATGCTTTTTTGCTGTGCTTTCGAATTCTAGCAGATAAGACCCTTTCTGATTGACAGGACTTCATTCACTGGAGGACTTAATAGGGCTGTTGCTTGGCTAGTGATAAATTAAGTGGTTACTGATCATTATTTTCATGTCATGTGTTATAGAGTGCAGATGAAAATCAGTACATATGAAAACTAGTTATCCCTTTCCTTCAATTATATTACTTTATAGCACATTGTGTTACCTCCGGTGCTGTTTTGAAACAGTCTTCTCTCTGATAAAAGCTGCTCTAAATCTGGCTAAAGATAGAAACACAAAAACAGGGAGGGATGAACTGCAATCATTAGGGTTTCTCTTGACATCTTTGGAAGAATGTCCATCCCTAACTCTTTAAGAATTTTTTCTTGAATTTTTATACAAGAATTAACTTTCTCATTATACTTGTGTAATCCTGAGAAGAGCTGATCTACCTTGCTTTCTGACATTTTACTTGCACTGATATTGATTGGAATCATGGATGTTTAGTACATTTAAGAATCAGTTTCTTCATCCCCGTGATGAAGGGATGCTCTGCTGACTCCTGCATCTCATACCCTGCATGCTGTTTCTGTGAGAAAAACACTGTTGCAAGGGAATTTGTTGTGGGTTTTTTCTCACAGCAGTCTGGATCTGATATTTATGAGTTTCTTTCTGTTTCTCTGTTCCCAGTTTTCTATGGTACTGAGTCATGATGTGGAAATCAAGTATCAGTTTCCCTGGAAACAATAACCATATGAGATATTACATAACTAGAGGAGGTGGGGGCTGTAGAAGAGGTGGTTTCTATCCTTTCTAAACTTCTAAATGGAAGCTGGGGATGGAGTTACTATGATAGGTACCAGTACAACTTGAGGACACACAGACTGGTATGACAGACACTGGGACTTGGTCATTTGGGCCACTTCCAGATGATTGGACTCTCAGGCCCTTCATCAGCCTGCCAGTGCTTTGGTTTCAGCTAACAGAGTAGAAACTGCCACATCCCTTCTCTTTAAAGAGAAATGTGGTAATGAAAGCACATCCTGCTTTTTGTTGTGCTTTTTGATTTTTTTTCCTATACACAATAAAAATATTTGTTCTGAAATCCCAGTAGGAATGGAACTTCAGTCCTTTTTTGAATGCTTGTTTGTTCCTTCCTTCTCTTCATGCATCATAGAAATCAAATATTTCAGCACTTCTGCTATAAGAAAGCTCCTAAGGAAATAAAAGAAAGAAAATATTTTCCTGTATACAGTATTATAGGAATTTATCTTGTGCAGTTGGACAGTGTCTGTATTACCAAAAAAAAATGGTGGGGAGGAGAGGACTCCCCTGGTAATCAAGTATTCAGAGGCTTCATGGGGAACTTTTCAAGCAATCTGCAGCTGAGAAATTGCATTTTATCTCATTACCCCAAGGATGGTGGATAGAGTCCATAGCACAGTAAGGATCATTCTGCTTCTGTACTCATTGAAGTAAAAGAAGAAGAGTTGAGAAGAACGAATTGGGGGTGCAGAACATTCTTGACATTTTTCACAGCATGGAGAACTGCAGGTTATCCAAAGGTGGTATTGACAATGATTTTGAACAAGGCTGCGTGACATAAGGGATGGAGAGGCTCTGTCAGGCACTCCCAACCCCAACCATTTCATCTGAAGACAGGGCAACATTGGAACCAAATCTGCCAAATCAGCTGCCACTTTGCAAACAATTTTTTTCCATTATGCTTTCTAGAAGAGATATAGTATACCAGAAGGTTAGTTTTTCTGTGAATTACCCACTACTGCAGCAATTGTATATTTCATGATTTTTAAGCATTCTTCAATTTATTAGATGTTTTTAACTAACCTGAGAGTCATTTTGATCACCTTGTATTTTCTACCTCCAAATCTATCAGAATATCACCTTAATCCTGCTTTTGTAACACTGCTGAATTTGGTTTTCCCCTCTCAGACAGCTTTGAGCTTCTTTGTAAGTACACACATCGTTCTTATGATTCAGTGCATATAGAGCAAATAACAATGTGACTCAAATCTGAATTGTCTAGGTCCATCTCAAATAGATTCTGAATATGCCCCTGGCTCTTCAGTTGTCTCTGTTACCAGTGACAGTGAAATCTTGTCTGCATTAATCTCATAGCAGTAATCCCTGCAGTGAAACTTAAGGGAGTGTCCAGCAGAACCAGATTTCTAGTTAAGACTTCAGTGCCTGGAATAGTAATTGGGTATCCATAATTGTTTGTTTCCTGTTATATAAGAATACAAACCAAATATAACTTCTCGAGAAAGCATGTAATGACTTGGGGACTGGGAAAAAGTAATTGTTTCCAAAAAATAAGTTATACCCAAAGATATGAGAGGATTTTGTACTGCATATGATGTACAAATACATGTACCCCATATAAACTTACCATAGAAATATATGTTCAGATTTCTTTGATCTTTTCATTATTATCATTATTGAAAAGCAGCTTGTTATGAAAACTGACTGATGCTGTTCCAGAATTGCAGCATTCCTCTGAGTTGCTGAGTCGGATGTGTAAATCACCCTCAGTTTTGGTGATGAATAAATTTTAATTCTGGCACCCTTCTCCTGAAGTGTATGGTCTAAAGTAACTTTGGCTTAGATTCTGTAATCAAGTCATTAAAAGACCCTCTGTCTTAAATTGAAACACCTGAACAAAAGGGAAAGCCTTAAAACAGAAGGGTAAAATGTTACAAAGAGAATTGAAAATTGGATGTGAAATGAGGTAAAAAACTTAACAAGACCGATGAGTGGTGACTTCATTTACTCTGCTATAAATAATCATGTTGTATTCCTTTGTCTTGGAAGGAATATGCTACTTTTTCAGTTTTTGCTGCTGTGTCAGAGTAGGCAGCATAGACAAACTCTCACGCATTGTTCCAGAAGTGACACACCACCCTACGTGCAAGTACAGAAGCGTCTGTTTAGGCTAGACGTTTGCAAGGTTCATCATGATGACAAGTTTTATCAGCTTGTGAAGATCTTTCAGACAGAACAAAGACAATGCATAGGTTGTTGTTGTTTATGGATTTTCTTTTTTTTTTTTTTAGAAAAATACCATGTAAAAATATTGGGCCTTAGCTAGATAAAGGTATCCTTAACACCCAGTGTTGATTTGTAGATGTTTCACATTGTTATGCCAAGCTTCTTTCAAGTCTGTATTTCGAAAAACGGGTTTTTTTAGATTTAAAAGATTAATTTTTTTTGCCAGTTTTACTAGAGGGTGAGTGATTTGAATGCCATTCTCTGATCAATTTTTGCCATTACTCACTGCAAACTGGTTTTCTGGTATTTTTAATATTTGGCTTCTTTTAGACAAGATGGTTTCCTCTTTTCCTTAACAATGACAACAGCTGAAGTGAAAGAGCTGCATAAAAGTTACTTGAGCCTATAAGCATCATTTGGAATAGTGGCACCATTTAAATGTGGCAATTGCAAGACATTTGAAGGTATGTTACAAATCTTCCCTTCAAAACCCTTTCGATAACTTGACAGTTGAATTTAAATGAGATAGGGAACATGTACACAGTTATATACTCCCTTTTTTTCTTTATCATTTTACCATGGTGGAAGAAAGAAAGAAATTTTAAAAAATAAAATACAAAAACTTCTGCTTTTAAATTTCTAATACTTTAAAATACCAAAGCTTCTGCAGTAGGAGTGAAGGAAATTAATTAGTGGGTTATTCCTCACTAGTTCATACATTTTCTTGGTCTCAAAAATTGAAATGCTGTACAAGTAGCTTTTATTTCATGGTGAAATGGAATATTCCTATTTCTATCTGGTTTAAGTTGTGTGCTTGGAGGGTCAGGTACAAAACAAAAACCAATTATTTGAAAAAAAATAACGTGAAACCACCACTTGCATATTCCTCATACCTCTTGTTTTGCAGGTCATTTAGTTAATTGCTCAGTTAGATAGCCATGAATAGGTTGATCACATGTATATCTAATGTTCTGATTACTCCAGTCACCAATTATATTTGTGTCAAAAGCAGACTTGCTGAAGGAAATGTATTCTTCTGAGGACCTGAATTATAGATAATTTGTTTCTTTTTTCTTACTGCATTTGGAAGTGTAAGAATAATGGGAAGAATAGCCCTTTTTCCCATCCATGAAAGTAACCAAGGAGACGTGTCCATCAGCAGTTCCACTGGTTCAGGTTTCCACCAGTGGCTCAAGAGGGCAGACTCTACTTTTCAATTTTATTTTTGGCTATCATAAGCAGATTCTTTACATGACTTAAAACCACATTATCTGTTTTCAAGATCCTTGGGCAGTTCAAGTCTCAAATATAGTTCTGGGACTTTTTCTAGCTGACTGTAAGTCTTGAGGGATTTGTAATGTCCCTGGGGAAAATAATAATAAATTGAACCATTAACCTCAGTCTTATTTCCGTTCAGATCTTAAAACAAATGCTCTTTCCTAGCTTCTTCAGATGACCTACCTAGAACAGAGTAGTTTCTGAAGAGTAGTTTCTACAGAGTAGTTTCTGAAGATAGAATTAGTCCTCTCTATTTCTTTCTCTTTTTTTCCTTCGTCACTTAAAGACCAGCCAGACCATGATAGACCATCCCACAATCCCATGTCTTCTTAAAATGCAACTTGTGGCACAAAACCAAGAGCCTAATCATCTTCTATAAGGGAAACATGAGGAGGAAGCATTGGTATGCTTCTTTCTATCGCATCAGCAGAGATATTGAGTGCTTGAAAAGACCCCTGAGCAGAACACTGACAAAGCACCTCCATGACTAACATTAGCCAGAGAAATGTATGACTAAATGTCTCTCATGGAAGTTCTAAAACTCCTGCTCTTGGCAGTACCTGAAAACTAATGTATAGTTTTGACTAAGTTCATGGAGGGCTGTGTACAGAGAATTACACAACAACGTGGGTAGTTTTCTGAATCTGGGGCATGTCTTCCTCTCTCTTGCTGTAGGCAAAATGTTTTGTAGAGAAGCTATTCTAAACACTCAAAGGAAGAGGTCGCTTTCCCTCTAGCCTCCTATTTGTTTAATTTTTCTTCCTGACTGTGATTGACCATGGGACAGGCTGCTGCGCCTGTCCCAATAAGAAGTTATTGTCTCCATGAGGCAGAGTACTGAGTGACTCAGCAGGCAATACTTTCTGTTCCTCCTGAAGTTTGTCTTTACAGTGCATACAGTGTGTCATTCTCCCCAAGCAAGAAAAGCAATCATTTACATTTTTATCAACCTCTCCAAGAGCCTTAACTCTGAAACCATTACAGCAATACCCTGGGCAGTATATCAATAAAGAGTCTGGCATCTCTTTAATAATAAAACTGTGTCTGTCTCTAGTTCTGACCTTTATTTCACACATAAAAGTTGGGGTTTTGAAGCACCAATTATATCTATCTATCTATCTATCTATCTCTCTATCTATCTGTCTATCTATCTATCTCTATGCAAACTTGATTCTAATGACTCAGACCTCATTAAATAAGGATTAATTTATATTAAATACATGATTAATTGGTAGGGATAAAAACTGTTTCACCTTTAATCATGACCAATCCATCTTCAGCATGTTTCAACATGATGGCAAGAGAGTTTTAAATTGAGTTCTGCACTTTCATTCTTCTTTTCTCTTGTATGACTTTTAAATGCACGAAATGGCAATACACACTTTTTTCAAAGCATTGAAATTACCTCTTTCAAATTTGCTTGTCTACACAGAAGGCTAACATGTCTACAGAAATTATTATTGCAAAATGAAAGAATCTTGCAGCCCTTAAAAATTTTCTCTGCTTCTTAAACAGGGCTAGTTTAAGAATCGCGTTATTGCATTAGACTACATTAAGAATTGCATGTGATTACATTGCAGTCTGCAGTGAAGGCTTTCAAACAAGCCTCTAAGAATTCAAGTAGAAAATCTATCAGTCCAAAGTAAATAAGTAATTTTCATGCTGGACATTGAGACTTTGGCTCCTAAACCAGATTAACCTTAAGGACACTTATGTTCACTTTTTGAACAACTTTGAACATTTAAGAAGGTATACCCCTCTTGAAACTTTTTTATCCCTCAAGTTTTTAAACAGCATGAAGTTAGTAAGCAAAACAGAGGTTTTTTACTTTCTTCTTTAATGTCTGTAAAGTCCTTACTCAACTGTGTCCTGAGGAATGGTAGGAGGGCTAAAAATGTTTCCTTTTGTCTCTTAAGCGCACCATAGTTATTAGGAAGACAGTTTTTGTGCTAGCTTTTAATATGTTAGTCCTCACCAGCCTTTTCAGGCTGAAGCATGTAGTTACTTTAAAGAAATGTTTGTGTCTGTTTTGATGTTCTTTTGAGAGATTTCTACTCTGACACTGGATCGAAGACATGTTTTTTTGGGAAAAGCACAATGTAAAGAAATTATCTTATACATTTGACTCTTAAGATACAAGATTTAATTTCTGATTTTTGCTTGCACTCAAATGTGTAAACATATTTTAATTAAAGTAATAGGGATTTTTCTTTTATCTTACTTGTTTTATTCTGTTTTAATGCAAGAAAAATACTATTTTGTTAACATGGCCTATTTTTTTTTCATTTTCATTATCTCTGATCCCGATGTAATGATAAAATTCTTCTATACTCGAATTTTTTTCTTCCTCCTGGCTATAGAATCCTACTCAATAATTTCCAGAAATAATGGCAACGATAGTTAGGAACCTAAATAATGTTTTGCTATTATTTGAATACCATTTAATTCAGAGTCCTGCGAGGGATTTATTTTGCCTGGACTGAATGAAAATGTTATTTTCAAAATCAAATTAAACCTAAATAGTATAAATGGGAATGAATGAGCCTGAGTTCATTTTAAGGACAAGGTACTTGTTAACAAATGAGATAAATCTGTAGGAGGAAAGAGGGGGTGTCAAATGCCATCTCATGGGCCATAGAATAGAACAGAATCATTTTAGTTGGATGGTATCTACAGTAATCCTCTAGTCCAACTGCCTGAAAAATTTTGGGCTGAGGAAATATTAAAACTTACAGGCTTGGTTGTTGCGGTTTAACCCCATCCAGCAACTAAGTACCCCAAACACACCCACTCACTCTCCTGCCATGGGAGGGGGGAGAGAATCAGAAGAATAAAAATGAGAAAACTCCTAGGTTGAGATAAAGATGGTTTAAAAGGTAAAGCAAAACCCACGCTTGCGAGCAAACCAAAACAAGGAATTCATGCACCACATCCTGTGGCCAGGCAGGTGTTCAGCCATCTCCAGGAGAGTGGAGCACTCACTCTGGATGTCTCCCCCATCCTCCTTCTTCTCCCTGCTATATGCTGAGCATGACACCATAGGATGTAGGGTATCCCTTGGGTCAGTTAGGGTCAGCTGTCCCAGCTGTGTCCCCTTCCAGCTCCTCGTGCACCCCCAGCCTCCTCGCTGATGGGGTGGGTGAGGAGCAGCCAAGGCCTTGGATCTCTGTAAACCCTGCTCAGCAGGAACAAAAACATCACTGTGTTATCAACACTATTTTCAGCATGAATCCAAAACACAACCCCATAATAGCTGCTATGGAGAAAATTAACACTATCCTAGGCAAAACAAGCACTATGGAGCATAAAACACCACTCCAGGAAGCCTGTTCCAGGGTTTGATCATCTTCTTAGCAAAAAATTGTTTCCTACTGTCAAGTCTGAACCTCCCCTGATGCAAATCATTTCCACTTGTCTGCTAACATTGCATTCTAGAGAGAAGAACTCAGAACCTCCCTCTCTACACCCCTTCCTCAGGAATCTGAAGAGGGCAATGAGGTCAGCGTCAGCCTCCTTTTCCTCAAATGAGACCAGTCCAGGGTCCTCAGCCACTCCTTACAGGACAGGCTATCCAGCCCTTTCACCAGCCTTGTTGGCCTCCTCTGGGCACAATCAAGGACCAGCACGTCCTTCTCAAATGGAGTGGCCCAGCACAGGCACAGCACTGGGCTCAGGCCACACCGATGCTGAATGCAGCAGGATAATCTCTCTGACCGTCTGGCTGTGCTGTGTTTGATGCCCCAGGATGCAGTTTGCCCTCTTGGCTGCCCGGGCACACTGCTGGCTCACAGAGAGCCTGCTGCCAACCAGCACCCCCAGATCTTGTTCTGCAGGACTGATCTCCAGCCACTCCTCTCCCAATTTATGCTTGTGTACAGAAGGACTAGGCATTAGCCATCCTACTTTCCTGATTCAAGTTCACTCAGCATATTACTCCTTCCATTGTCTCATTTTTTTTTTTCTTTTCACACACAACTCTGAAGCATGGTGCTTATCCATCTTCACATGAAACTTTTATCCTCTTACTTTTCTTCATCTAGTTAGCCATTCTGTCAAAAAACCTTCTACTCTCTAAAATCCTTCTAGCAAACCTCATTTTTTATCAGCAATGACCTATAATGGCTGTTAATTAATGCTACAGTCCTTTAATTTACTTCTTGCTAAATAGTAATAGTAGGAAGGAGGAGAAGAAGAAGAAGAAGAAGGAGAAGAAGAAGAAGAAGAAGAAGAAGAAGAAGAAGAAGAAGAAGAAGAAGAAGAAGAAGAAGAAGAAGAAGAAGAAGAGGAAGAATAGTACAGCATCTTGGAAAAACATCTGTCCTCCCAAAACTGTTCTTGTTTGCATCATCCACTTTGTTCCTTTTCTGTGTATCTTCTATCTCTTAAAAAGACAGATTTAACCTGTAAGGTTCCTTTTACCCCGTAAACATTTATAAACAGTACAAAGGAATAGTTACAACCTGGAGTTAAAACAAGAAAACAAAATTAAATTTAGTCCACTCCAAAGTTATTTACTTTTGCTGCCCCATTTGCTTTCACCATTTTCTTATCTCCCATTTCATTCTCTGCATCCTGACATTTTTGCTCCACTGTGTCTTGTTCTAATCCTTTTCTTCTTTTCTCTTTCTTTGTCATTTCCCTTCATTTTTCTGCTCCCTTTCTTCCACCCCACCAAGTTTAAAAAACTACAGTATTTCCCATTTTTTCTCTCTTGTTTTCTGAATGCAGTCTTCCTTCTGTGTATTTTGTGTTTATTTCTCTTTTCCTGCAAGCTATTCCATTTCTCTTTCCACCATTTTGTTTCAGTTTAGGTTTTTTTTGTTTGTTTGTTTGTTGGTTGGTTTTTTGTTCATTTGTTTGTTTTGTTTGGTTGGTTTGGTATGGTTGTGGTTTTTTTGTTGTTGTTTTGTTTTGGTGTGTTTTTTTAATTTTCAAAACCACTCTAGAGCATTCTTATTTACACAACAATTTGTTGGCCTTTGTGTCACCTCTTTTTCCCACCTCTGCTTTTCCTGCATCACATAAATGTGGGAGCAGTGGAAAGGGTTGATGCTGGGATTCTTAAAACAAGAGGAGGAATTTGGGCACGTTGTCAGACCTTGGTGGAGGATGGCATATGGATTGCAGGTCTCTGTATCAATCCAAATTGCAATTTTCCCTTGCAGCTTTATATGTAACCCTCTCTGTATGTTATTTGTTGTTGGCCAAATAATGTTAGTTCAGCACTGGAAAGTGAGTTGAAGGCATGGCTATTTCCCACCTTCCAGTGCTCAAGCAATTGCTCTTTGGCTGCAAGGAGCAGGAGGGAAGGAAGATAGACTCTGATCGACTCTATCCACTGTGTGCCAGGATCAGGATATTCTGGAGAGCCCCTCAGGGGTGGACAAACCCTGGCTGTGTTGCTCTTTACGTCTCCACACCCACAGAGTGAACTGGAATATGGCCTGGAAGGGTAGTTGACAGGGGAAGATGCTGGTATGAATTCATGCCACCTACAGTGACTTGTTCACTAGAGTTTGAATTGCGTGTGTACAGCTCTCAGCAGCTCCCATTTAAGCCACAAAAATGTCAAAATGTTTTACTGAGTGAAAAACATACGTGAGTTACCAGGGCTGACTGTTTCTGAGTTCACCCCTCTTAGCAAGCAACTTCTGAAATGAGTTTTCCCTCCTCCCCCCAGCTAGAGTAAGCGATTCATATGTTTTAGGTTGTGAAGGGCTTTTTAAATTTATTTTTTAAAGCTCTACTGTAAAATAAAGTGCTTCTCATATAGGGGGATTGATTCTTTTCCTAGTGTAGTGAATGATAAAACTACTGTGGACTATGAAAAGGCAGCATAGTAGTCTATCTTCAGCTGTGTAACATGTCTGGAATCCATCCGTTCTACTACTGGAAACGGAAAGATTTGAAAACATTAACGCATCAAGGAAAAATTGCAAGTGGAAATGAAGAGAAAGCATTGTGATTAGAACAAAATCATCTATTGCCATATGCCTTCCCTACAGAGAAAACAGTTTAGATGCCCATTACATGAAAGAGCTCAGCTAAGCCTTTCCCTGGAAATAGTCTACTGACATAGTAGCTAGACAAAATAATGTTTATAATTTATCAGCAGTTCTTCTGTCCCTTAATTTCATTTAATTTATCAAACACTTTTCAGAATTTTAAACACAAGTACTGGCTTCTGATTAATTCTCAGCTTTTCACAACGGGTGAAAAATGGTGAAAAAAAGATTACCTTCTTTCTTTTTCCTATGCTTATTCTTACTCTTATTTTTTTTTTCTTATGCACATTATTAATTTTTGTTCTTGGTCTTATCCTTACTCTTATTGAACTCTGTTTCTCCCTGTGTCCAAGGCTGTGATCACTCACTGAAGTGTTTGGGGATTGTTAGAAGACATAAATGCTGATGCTTTTTTCAGAATGATGTCATCAAGGCATCTTGCATTTTAAGGTTAGGTGTTGAACAATGCAGGAAATGCTCTCCATGCTTTAAGTTACCTGTGCTTGTTTTGAAGTACTTTATAATGCAAATGTGAAAGGAGTTTTGAGTATCAGCTGCAGGTATGCGATGGCTGAAAGCAAAGTACTTGCTCAGAAAAGCCTGTGTGTTTTTATATTTCACACTGGAATCATCCAAATTACTCCTTTTTTAATTAAACTTTTTGAAAAAATAACTGACTCACCTGAGAACAATAGCCATTATTAATTTAAAGACAGAAGCAAATAAATTTTTAGCAGCAGTACTTGTTTCTCATATTGCATTCAATGTGAATCGAAAAATACCTAAAATAGCCTGACTTTGGGGTCTACCTGGAGGTATACAAGTTTGTGTTATATTTGATGATAATTTTGTGTCATGACCACTATCTCCTTCATTTTGTTTGCCTCTGTATTAAAACTAGAATCATTCTACAAACACCTGTGAACCTCATATCTTCCTTCAAATGCCGCCATAATTCTCCTGACAGTTTCTAGCAAAGGTAATACTCAAAATACTTGTAACAACCTTCTTATTCTCTGATGAGTTATTTACAGCTGTCTTTTTGAGCACGCTCACCTGCCAACGGCCTTTGCTGTCTTCTGTCACTTTTTCCAGTACACCTTTTGCAAGGAAGTATATATAATGAAGGAGGCTATAGCAGCTATACTCTCTGGTTCTCGATTGATGTCCAACCAACAAAGTTTGAACTCTTCAGTTTCAAATCAAGTTTGGCAGAAGGTTTAATCTCAAAAACTAGCAATTTCCAATTAATTTTGTCACAACAAGCCTACAAGAAGAGAAGGATCCTAATAAAGCCTTCAGTAAAACAGTCTTCATATAGTACACCTTTTTCTAGTCATCAAAGAAAGCACATGGGAACTAAAATATTGAAAGAACACACTATTGGTTAAATTACAAGTCTTCATCAATTCTGAAGGTCAAGGAATTCTTGTTCTCTATTTCAGTGTGTCATAACACCATAAGATCCTGGCTCATCTTTCTAACATAGAGGTAGTGTGCTACTGTTCACAGCCTCGTCCTGTAAGTTTTTGTACCAAATATCTTCACTTTCACATCTTTAGCATACAGATGTCCCTTAGGAACAGCACTTCATCTCATTTGAAAGGTCTTGTTCAGTAAAAACTCTGAATATTGTTAAAATTTCACAGTAACCTTTTTTCACTCATATTTTGCCAAAATGAAAATTCTTATTTTTCATCACACTTCAGTCACAATAAAATTCTGTTATTTAACTCAAGAGGAAAATGCTGTTAGGGAAAGTCTACCTGACTTACAACATAAAAAGGGAGGATAATTCAAGTGTGTTTATAATCCCATAAGCAATTCAGTTTGACCAAAACCAAACCTCACTGCTCTTATTTCTTTCCTTAGGATGTCTGTCAATTATGTTAAACTGAATTCATTTTTGTCCTGTGACTTGAATAAAGATAGCTAGTACCAAACCATGTTACTCATGCGAAATGGAGAAAAACACCCTTGTTTTTCAAGAAGCAATAATTACCCTACCAGTTGTATCTCATTGAATCTGAAAGAGCTTTTATTATTGTAATTATATTCTGATTGAATTTTTCAGGCATCTATGATTATAGTAATGCGGCTTTTATTTTCTTTTAAAGCATAGATTTCATAAAGACATATACAATGGCTGGCACACAAAAAACAATCACCAAAAAAATGTCTGGGTTTTTTGTTGTTTTTTTGGTTTTTTTTTAACTCTCTCTCTTTGGGGGGAAAACATTTGTTAACCAGAAAACATCAAAGCATAGTACATTGTCTTGAAATCTTGTGTTGTGGTTTGAAAACCAAAGCAAATTTGGGAAAGTGGATTTCATAATGGAAATATCACTGTATCTTGTCTTGGTTTTTTCCCTATTCTGCCAAGCCAAAGTCAAGGGTCTTATAACTTATGTTTCATGGTTTGGAGTATAGTTAGTTAATGGTGTCCCTTTCCAGATTTTAAAAAAAAATAATAATAATAATAATAATAATCAGTGTGGTGTAGTTCTTGGTAACTAGGCTTCCCATAACCTTTGTGAGGAATCATAGCGATAACGGCAATTAACTGAAGGAAAAATATGTGAAATGAAAAAAAAAAAAAAATGTAATTGACAATCAAAACATAAAAAATAAAATAGACTAGACTATACTAGATTGATTTACACTAGACTAGACTAGTTCAGTTGGGAGAACCTATCATGATCATCCAGTCCAACTGCCTGACCACTTCATGGCTGGGCACAAGTTTAAGCATGCTTTTAAGGGCGTTGCTCAAAAACCTCGTAAACGCTGACAGCCTTGGGGCATTTTCTACTTATTGAGGAAGCCTGTTGCAGCATCTGACCATGCTCTCAGTAAAGAAGTGCTTCCTGATATCAAGTCCAAACCTCCCCTGTCATAACTTTGAGCAATTCCTAGCCTGTTATTACTGGATCCCAGAGAGAAGAGCTCAGCACCTCCCTCTCCACTCCCCCTCCTCAGGAAGCTGTAGAGAGCTATGAGGTTTTCTGTCAGCATTCTTTTCTCTAAACTAGAGAAACAAGAGTCCTCAGCTGCATCTCACAGGACATAACCTCCAGCCCTGTCATCAGCTTTGTTGCCTTCCTCATGGCATAACAAACATGATCTTATTGTGTTGAAACTCTTTGCTTATCGTGTGATTGTCTGCACAAAAAATATGTGAAAATCACTTTAATAGCAGACTTGATTTTATTTTTTTAATGACTTATCAAAGTCTAGCGATACCTCTCTGCAAGGAGCATTCCTGCACGATTTTACTCAGTCCTTAGGAGAAGATTTGTTGCACTGCTATGAAATACAGCATATGTTTACATTAAAATGACATACAAAAATCTGGTGGCAGGTATGGATGCAAATTCTTCAAGGTGTTGAGTAAATAATAGAAGCAGTGAACATCTGAATTTTGTATGTGGATGCTTTTTTACACCCACAGTCTTATGTTTTTCATGAAAATCTGTATTTACATCTCTGCCTATTTATTAAATCTTACAAGGTTGCTTTCTCTTTTTTACTTCATATTGAAATATTGATGGTTTTCTTTCACAAAGTAATTTTTGAAGGTATAGTCTATAGGGCCATCAGATCAACTGCAGCACCATGTTATTTATATATTATCATTTCTACAGCATTTGAAGATTCCCAGATATCTTTCTAGGTTTCAGATAAGAACATTCCTGAGCTTGGGTGTACCTAGAGAACACCCTTCAGAAATTCTCTGCTGCTTGTGGTGTAAACATCTCATGTACAGAGGTTCATAGTGGAATTATACATAGAGCTAAACTGTCAGACCTTAAAAATAAGAGAAAATGGTAGGAACAGAGATAACAGAACTTGGCTGTGTATTGGTCTTTTCTGTAGGATTTCACCCTCAAATAAGATTTCAGAGAGGACTTGTGCAGTTTTCACATTAAACATACCCTTTCTGCCACACCACTATGAAATTAGCCCGCAAGGCAAGGATTATCACATCCTCAAAAATCCCAAAATAACCATTTCTGATGGCTGGACTGGAAGAACTGAAACCTGATTTTGCTCCTCTGGTTTATTTTCAAATGTTAACACTTCACATCTGCAGTGTTAAATCTCTTTCTTATGTACATATTTTAAATGCAATTTAAGGTTAGCACTTACGCTATTGTTTTTGATATAGTGAAGCTGGCTTGAAAATGCAAACCTGCAAAAGCTTCTCTGGCCTCATGAAGCACAGCAATATCATGAGAAATTGTGAGTAAAAACATTAAATTTGGGCTCATTTTATTAAAATTTTAATCAAGTGTCATCAACAGAAAACTTGCTTTATTTGATCTGAAAACATGTTTAAAATACAAAAAGACTTGATATAAAGCAGATGATTATTCAGTGATTATTCCAGATCTGGAGTATCCTAGATGATTCCTCCATGAAGATGATGTCAGAGGAAGCACAACTCTAAGAACAAGAGATAAGTAGAAGCAAGGAAAATATCAGCCACCTGATTTTGGAACAAATGTGCTTCAATTAGACAACATAAACAATGGAGTTGTAGTATGGCAAACCTGGAAAGTTGTTAACCAAGAACCCAAAAATCCAATCTGCCTATGTTCATCAATTTAGTGATTTGGAGGATGGAATAGAGACACCAAATTCTAATGTTTCCTTGGACTCTGAATTGTGTCAGGGAACAGTAGCTGAGAAGTTGATGCAGAACCTTGTTATAATCCAACTAGTGAGAGAGGCCTCTGCTCAAATTAAGGTGCAAACAACACTATATGCTGAAGTCAATAATATAGTTCTTATTTAATAGTAAATGTGAAGTAGAGAGAAAGAAACAAAAAAGGGGATGGGGAGAGACGGAGAGGAGGAAGAGAGAGAAATGGAGGAAGGAGAGAAAAAGGAGGAGGGGGTAGTGGGCGGGGGAGAGACACATGGATCCAGCATCATCCCATTGGTCCTTCTTCACCCTGGGCTTCTGGGTTTGTGAGGGACCTTTACACAGTCCAAGTTCTGCATCCACGGGGTGGCCATAGATGTTGGAGTGTAACTTGGGAGTGCCATATGTTTGAGCAGTTTCTTTCTTTCCCACAGTTTGTCACATTATTGCATTATGATGCATTAACTAAGATGGGGTAACCAGGTTTCACCTCACCAGGCCTGGAATGAGTCCATTCCTGTCACAAATTTCTCCATTCTGTGCTTACCTGGAATTCCCACTGTGGTGTCTTGTCTTATGGCAAGTTCTGTGGCCTTGACAGTGTTTTGAGACAGGTAACTGTGCTCTTTTAAGTCCTTACAGACCTGTGTAAAATAAACAGTTCCTCTCTGCTGCTTGTGTAACATATCTTGTGTAACATCCCTTGTGTAACATATGAAAATTTGAGAAAAATTAACACATAAATCCAGTGTACTCTTTACACCAAATCAATATAAACAGAGAAAATATTGCATTTACTATGAAATAATGTAAGCATAGTGGGGTTTTAGTCATTTTGCTGGGCAGTTATGTTCTTAAAATCTTTGAATGGAAATGTTAAGTTAAACACATCTTTTTTTCCCCCAAATCCAATGCATTTTGATCTCTAAGTTCTCAAATTAAAATAAGGATAATCTATTTTATATAGTCACAGGGCATAGTTAAAGAACATGAAACATTTAAATATTATGAATAGTTCAGACATAAGTCTGTTAATGATGTTGTTTTAAATATTGTTTTTTTCCTGCTACATGAACTGTAAAAATGAAAATATCTCTAAATAATGTATTTTGATGCACATTTTTGGTACTTGAGATGCTGTCTGGCAGAAGGAGAAGGCTGAAGAATTTGCAATATATGATTTTTTATTCTGTTCATGTCTTGCAATACTTGTTTAATATTTGCATAAGAGGACGAATGCAGGTCTGCACACTGTGCTGAACAGACAATACAGCAGGAGAAAATTCATTGCTTCTGTGCATTGAAATCAGGCACAACTGGAGCATTTGGTTTGGGTTGTGCTGAGGCACTCTGCCCTGGAAAACACTTCATCACAACCCTTTAGTACTTTAAATCAACTATCTTGTCTGTGAAAAATCAGTCCTGTGTAGAACTATGTCAGTGTACAAGCAGGCATCACTATGATATCATCGAGGTGTAGGTAAAAGCAGTTTTGCATATCACACAAAAGGGGCTAGTCTATCTGTCTTCTTTCTTATTCCATTGTGACTCTGTTGACATTTGAGGCATTATTCCATATTTACACTAGTGAGACATGACCAGAAGCGAGTCTCCATCAGGAGTTAAAGCCAAAGTGTGGAGGGAAAAGTGCTCATTTGAAGGGAGCATGTAAGCAATTCTGCATTAAAATGTATTACTTAAAAAACAGTTAAGTGAGTACAGTTAGACAGAATGTTATTGTGCTTTAAATCTCTGGAGGAAAGGTGATTAGATGCAGCTGCTATTTTTTCTATAATAAATTTGAATAGAATATTTTACTAGCACACACTGCAGAAGCTGAGCACAAATTGCCTCACTAAGCTCTATTATTCTGGAGAACAGCAAGAATAACAAGCTGAAACACTGATGAACTCAGAGAAATATGAAAAACACATTAACACTCAGATAATATCAATAGCATGATGTCTGACACTGGGGACAAACATCTTGAGGATACAAGTAATTGCAAGATTGGGTCATCAAAAGCAGGTCTGAAGATGGGAGATTTTCAAGACCGCTTCTCTAGGGAAGACAGATACACCTGCAGGGGGTAAGAAATCTTGTCAATAAAAACTAAGAGATTTTTGTCTCTTGGATATTGTTGGTCTTCACATTAAAATGGGGGGAAGGCTAAGCAGGAGGAGTCATTTTTATTTTTGCAAACAAAGAACACGGTATGGGGATATTTATGATACTCAGATGGTTATATCTCAAGCCTACTGCTCTCCTAACCTTATTTCCTGCTTAAAGCTCAGGAGAGTTCGATGAGTGAGACAACTTCAGGGAAGAACGGTGAAATACCGCCAAGAAATGTTCCCTGGCTGGCCTTGTTATATCACAGCACAATATAGTCAATGCTGTTGCAAAGAGTTCCAGACACACACACACACACACACAAGTACATTCTTTATTGAGAAGTGTGAAGAGTGCACAAAGAGGGGTTTTTTTCTTTCAAGAGATTTGTTTTGTCTGTATTTGGTGCAGTCTGCTGGATTAACAACACTTACACCAAAAGTCCTCTTACCAGAGAACAAGCAGCCTGCTCCTTTTCTTGAATGATAGGCCCTTAAGCTGTCAGGGCTTAGCTCTATCTGTCAAGTTGCAGTCCTTTCTTCTGAAATTGCCCAGCGGGATTCAGCTGGACTGAGCACACCAGCTTAAATCATGTACCTTACAAAATTGCTGCAGTAATGATAGCTTTGTCACTTTCATCCCAACATCTGTAGCTTGCTCTGATTAAGGAGGAATTTGCAAAATTAAAGAACTGAATATGTATGTCAATGAGAATTTAAGATGCTTTATGCAGTAATTTGCCATTGATTGTAATCAATCAGAGAAAATTCAGTTTTACTCTTGATCACATTTGAAGCTGAGCTATATAGGGCAATCTAAGGTACTACTGAAGGAGAGCAGCAGGAAATTATACTGTACTTCACTAGCAAAGCCGACTGATTTAAGGAATCCAGTAGAAGCCAATAAATTCATAGCTCTTCATTATTAGCCTGCATGCAGTCTGAGGACTTCCGGGATTACAAAAAGCATATCAAACTAAATGTTAGTGTATCATCGTAGATAAAAAAGTGCTTTGATAATTTTCAGCTTCTCCCCTCAACTCTGCCCTTGTGAGATCCCACCTGGAATACTGCATCCGTTTCTGGGATTGGCAGCACAAGGGTGTGGACCTTTTGGAGCTGTTTCAGAGGAGAGCCATAAAGATGATCAGAGTACTGGAATATCTCTTCTGTGAAGACAGCCTAAGAGGGCTGGAATTGTTCAGCCTGGAGAGGAGAAGGCGTCAAGGGGACTTCATTGCATCCTTTCAGTACTTAAAGTGAGCTCATAGAAGAGAGAGTGCTTTTTACAAGGGCTTGTAGGAAAAAGGGTAATGGTTTTAAACTAAAAAATGAGAGATTTATATTAGATGTTAGGAGGAAATTCTTTACCCAAAGGATTGTGAGGCACTGACATAGGTTGCCTAGAGAAGCAGTGGGTATCTCAGCCATGTCAGTGTTAAGGCCAGGTTGGCCAGGTTAGATGCGGCCCTAAGCAACTTGATCTAGTGGGTGGCATTCCTGTCCATGGCAGAGGGATTGGAAATAGATGATCTTTAAAGTCCTTTAGAACCCAAGCCTTTTTTTGATTCTATCATTCTATGATTTAGGTGGAAAATAATTGCTTCTACGCCCTAAATTATTGTTTATGAGGCAAAAAGAAATCTATAAAAGTATTTTATGGCTTTGGAATCTTCTTCAGAACTAAGAAACTTCTCCCCCCAGTGGGTGATTGAGCACTGGAACAGGACCCCCAGGAAAGTGATCACAGCACCAACCCTGACAGAGTTCAAGGAGTGTTTGGACAACGCTCTCAGACACATGGTGTGATTCCTGGGATGTCCTGTGAAGGAACGGGAGTTTAACTTGTGGGCCCCTTCCAACTCAAGATACTCTATGATTGTGTAATTCTGTGACATTAGAAGCAGTGTCTGTAGAAGGAGGAGTATGTTAGATGTTGGGGCATCCTGTGAATAGGATCCAGTCTTGATAAGCCAGAAGTGCAAGTTTTACTGATTTTACCATTCAGGTAACGTCACTGAGTGTAATATAAGTTTCTTGCCCAGACTATGCTGACCAAAATAAAGAGAGTTTTGTCTCAGTATTTTCATCTTTACCACCCCAGAATTATGATTTTGTAAGTGTGAAAGAGGCCACTCCAATGGCTTGAGGAAATCTTGGCCTGGTGGTGTATCTATGACCTTGAAAGAAATAAAGAATTGTCAGAAAGTTTTTATTCTTTGGCAAATGAGACCATCTCTGTTTTTTAGGACAGTCTTAGATGACCTCAGATGGTAAAGCAGGGAAAGTTTTAGCAGGGTGTGTAAAATATCAAGTCAAAAGAAAACCAAAAGAAACACCCATATATAACCCTTCTCACAGTGTTTGGAAACATGAAAATTAAACAGTGATTTGACTTGCTTTGGTTCACTTTAAGATTGTGACAAGCATTATGAGGCTTCAGCTACAAGTAAGTTAGAAGTATGAAAATCGGATTTGTCCATTAGTTATAACTATGGGGTTCTAGAGTGGTTCCTGTGCAAATACACATTGCAAGAAATTCATTATTTTGAGGGGGAAGAGGAGACGGTCACAGCCAGCTGTCAGGAGACATGGGACAATGGCCTGGCTGCAGATGATGGACATTTACACCTGGATGACTAAAATTTCACAGTGAAGTCTTGGATTGGTTGGTACAGGAGTCCCGCAGGTGGGAATTTTCTCCAGATTTTCCCAAGGGAAAATGTTGTGGTGTCTGCTGTTGTGTGCTTAAACTTGATGGGCTAACTTCCTAGGTGGCGTGAACCAAAACTTTGCCTAAGCTATTCCTGCTACATGATTGATCAGACCAGACATTTGTAAATGGTCAATAAAAACCTTTCGGAAGTGGTCATGTAGAATAGTCCTTCATATGTAGCTGAGATAATGTATGTCTGCAGAGACCATTTAAAATTAAAATGCTTATGCTGAGGTGGTTTTATAGGACTAAGTCAGCTGGGCTGTAAGAACTGCACAGGACTGAACATTAGGGAGGACCTCTTCATCTGATTGAAGACATCTCAGTGAGAATACTTGCCATAGAGACTTCCACTGCCATCAGATAGAAAAAATGGCCATCATACTCAGAACATAACATTTCTGTGGGGACATTATTGCATGTCTCAATTTTAATGCATTAGCATAGGGTTTTTTTACTTTTTAACAAGCACTATGTCTTGAATGTGCAACAACATATTCCCTTGTCATATTCACCTATCAGACTACAAAGTCAGGCTAACAACAAGGATAAGTCATACAGCTACTTTAGTTATGGTTTGGATCTCAGATAGGATGCTTCCTATATTCAGCACCTTCTTTGCAGTAAAATCATTAATTTTCAGGGTGGTATGCTTGAGGTTTTGAGTGTTTTTTGAGTTTTTGAGGTGTTCTTTTAGTTATGACAGATGAGTGAAGTGGCTCTTCATGTCAAGAGTGTAAGTTAAATGGACCATGACCTAGATAAAACCTTCCCTTTCTTTTTCCTCATGGTGTCAGCCTATCAATAAAAACACTTGTAACACTCAGTAACTCAAATGTATACTCAGTCTACTTAGATGCATAACATCTGTTTAAAAGGCAACACAGGTGTAGGCACATTTGACCCTGAACAAGAAGCAGTTAATAATGTGACATGGATGAACTTCTTGACAGCCGGTCATGGCTCTCAAGTTCTTCTGCACACAAACACACACCATCACCCACCCCCCCCCACCAGAAATTTAACTTCAGTATGAGAATAAACAATTAGAGAAACATACGCTTTGTTGATTTATAAATGAGGAGAGAAGCATCATTTAAGTCTAGCTCTTGCTGAAAGGAGCCATGATTTGCTTTTCCATTTATCTGGAACTGACCTGCTCTGGATGTCCGAATAGACGTGTCTCTACTGCATTCACTTGCACATGTAGAAAATGAATTCATTAATTGGAAAGAATGAAAATAAGAACAGAAGGCACTAACTACCAATTACTAGACATGGCAATCTTAAAGGTTTTTTTCAGCCTTAACCATTCTATTATTCTGATTTTTGTACTCCTATAGAAGCACTAAAATTTTCCTCTTCCAGTGAGGCTGATCTGATTGTGTGTTGTGTATGATTGTTCCACTACATATTCTGTATTCAAGTGTGTTTTCCATCCCACCACTGAGCTAAATGCTATTAACAGACTAGCTAGTTCTTCTTTTTGCTCAAACTTTGAGGTCAGACACCTAAAAATTTATATCAGATTAAAGTTATTAATCTGTTAGCAAATCTGAATTTCCGAACAAATATACATTCTTCTCTTTTTAGGTACCTGCTATTACCAAAGAATCACAGAAGTTAAATATAATTTGCTGTTACCAGCCCTCCCTAGTGTAATAGCTGGGCAACCTTTCCTGTAAATTCTCTTGTCACCAAAGACATGCTTTATGGAGCATGATGTCACTGTGAGCACTTCTATCTCCCTGATGCTATTACATCATGTTATGTGTGTCACCTCTGGGAATGATGTAATGACACAGCAGTTTGGCATGCCACAGGGAGCAGCATTTCTAGGAGGGTGCTGTGGCAATGGAATGGATGCCTGTATAAAAACCTGCCTTAAATTACCCACAAGCCTTGAAGCACAAGCAAAATACTCTCACACATGAGGAAATGCCTTGTTGAGGAAAAGCTAATACTTCAGTTCTCTGTGGATTAATTAGGAAAGGAGCCCCATCCAGGACCCACAATTGTTTACTTGAATAGTTTTCCAGCAAACTACAGTGTTCAGCTGAGGTCTAATTGTGCCTGATAGACCCATTACTTTGTAATTTGAGCAGTGTTGTAGAATTTTCCCCAGTGATTAATTAAACTGGAGATAGTGCCCAAATCTTCATAGAAAGCAAGACCACTTAAATTTTTTACAATCTCTGCCAGAGTTGATGCATATATATTGTTCAAAGCCAGTGAGGTCTTCTACCCCTCACTTCTCAGGTTTACAATACTGAGAATAACCCAGGCTGGTGTGTGTCTTTGCTCCCCACCATGGCTCTGCCCCGCAGATGCCCATGGGGTATCTCATAAGTCCCTGGAAATCTCAACTACTTTTCACTCAGGCTTATTTCCTACAAAGGTAGTTTTCTGAATAAGGTTAAATGTGCAGCACTTGTGAAAATGCCTGTGACTGTAGCCAAAGGCACTTAGAAGACAGGAAAGCTGTCACTTAACTGCTGTCCACTTCAGAAACCACTGAGGGCAGCAGGAAGCAAAACGAATGGTAAGATGATTGCATCTTTTACAATTTCTTTTCATTGCTGCTGCTGCTACTGCTACTGCCCTCTCGGTGATCTGACTTTTCATTATTTGATCTTTTCTTTCTTTCTTTTAATGCTGAGGGTTTTTCTGAGAAAGGATCACCCCAGAAAATTTGCCTTGTATAAGTGCACCAAATGTAGGGGAAAGAGAGGGATGGAGAAAGAGAGCTTCTTAAAATGTTGCATGGAGTCTCACAGATAGCTCAAGAAAAATAGAGAAAAGTAATGATTTAAAGGTTGATCTGTGAGGTTTAATACATTTCTGAGATGAAAGGGTGAATATTTGGACTGTGTGGGTTCTGAGTGAGAAGCTAATATACCTGCAGTCTTTAACTAAAATTGTTTCAATATATGAACTGAATTAATGCATTTACATATTTAATGTATATAGAAGTGTGTCTCTTTCTTTCCATTCTTGAAGTAGCTTGAGTTACAAATGTATTTACTTTTGAGGGGTGTTGGAGATATTTTTACTGTAGATCCCTTAAGAAGTTTGTGTTAGGTCTGATGTGCTTAGGCACATTATTGTTTGTAAACACAGACACCTCTAATCAGTAAAGCATTAAATGAAGTCTTCACTCACTGAGAAGCTTGTGAAGACAAAAAGTCTGTCTTGGCAACTGATCAATGCTAAGTGCATCTCAATTTGCTGAGTCAAGGCTGGTGTTGTTACGACTTGTGTGTTATGAAATTCTTGTGGAACTGGTGTTCTTGGCCCCACTCCATTTGTCTTTCTGTGTGATTTTTGTACTAAGCCCCAAAACACCAGGCAGAGTCAAAAATTACACACACACATCCTGCAGTGCATTATAGGCATTGCAGGCAACCCCAAGGTTGTTTAGTCCATACCAAGACTTGTGCCCATGTGCTTGCATCACTCGCAGGATTGAAAGTACACACAGGCTCATTATCTTCCAGCTTCACTCAAATATGGGATATCGTGGTGTTCATCTATTTACATTTTTAGAAGGCATCTCTCTCATCTGGGAAATGTCTTCCGTCTTGTTTACCTTGCCCAATGGAGCCATAGAAACTATAGGTGAGAAAAAATCTCCATGAATTATTGAGGCTCTTGCTATCATCCAAAAGATGGTGGAAGCATTTTAAATTGTTTTGAAAATTTTGAAAATTTTGACAGAAGGTTTTTTTATTTAAAGAGGTTTTTACAGAAGTGGCTACATTTTACACAGAACTCTGATACCAGAGATAAAATTTGTGAGGAATATCAATGGTTTATTTGAAGATCCAGCCTGAAGGCACTCTGTGTTGTTAAATTCATCTAAAAGAAAAACAGACTATTGAGAAAAATTTAAAAATGAGAAAGCTGCAAATGATGGCACACTGTATTGGGCCTGGCTGAGCTGGAGTTCATTTCTGCACAGCAGCCCTCACAGTGCTGCTGTGCTGTGCATTGGTGGCTACAAAGGTGTTCATAACACATCAGTGTTTCGACTACTGCTGAGCAGCGCTGGCACAGCACCAGCACTGACCCTCCAACATTCCACCCCCATCCATAAGCTGGGGGTGGGCAAGATCCTGGGACAGGACACAGCTAGGCCAGCTGACCCAAACTGACTGAAGGCATGTTTCATGTCAGCCCAGATACGAAAGCTAAGAAAAGGAGGAGTAAGGGAGCTCATTCATTATTTACAAGGTTTGTCTTACAGAGCAACGGCATCACGTGCTTGCCAATGAGAAGTAGAGAATAAAATCTTTTGTTCTCCTCTTTGCTTGTGCATATGTAACCTTTCCCTTTTGCTTTAGTAAACTGCCTTATATCAACCTACAAATTGTTTTCCATCGTATTCTCTCTCCCCTGTGCAGCTGAGAAGAAGCAGTAATAGAGAGGCTTGGTGGGCACCCGGCATCCAGATAAGGCCAACCTAGTACTTACACAAAATAGAAAACAAACCAGATTTTACAATTCTGTTTTATTCTTTGAAAATACTGATTTTGTTCAGTGTTTAATTATAGCACACATAAAAATAATAATTTATTTGGAAAAGAATGCATATGAGTAATATCCACTGATGAGATCTCCTTCACAGTGTTAAACTTATAGAGAATTAATCCTCTGTGACAACCTACAGTTCCTTAGGAAGCTCAAGGAGTTTGCAATTTCAGTTATACTCTTTACCTAATAAAGATGAAATGATCTGCAAAAAGTTAGGACAAGAAATAAAAGAAAAAGCAACATAAATTCAGAATCTGCTTTTTTTTTTGTTTGGTTGGTTTGGTTGTGGTTTTTTATTTGGTTTTTGTTTGTTTGGTTTGGGTTTTTTTGTTGTTGTTTTTGGTTTTGTTTTTGGTTTTTTTTTTTGTTTATTCAGGCTCTACAGCTTCTGAAATTAAAACCAGTAGATCTATTCTTTCTGCCCATAGAAGAGTATAACATTTGTCTGACAGCCTGGTCATTCCAGAAATTTTTGATGCAGTATAAAGAAGGGGATGATGAGAAACCCTTTAAAGTAACAAATATAAGGTATTTTATAAGTAGCATAATCAACTTGCATCAGGCTGACCTTTTTAGGCATTGATTTTTTGTGTAGTAGGTTGCTCTCGTTTACTTAGGGGGGAAAAAAATGTAGATTCAAATAAGACCATAATTTTTTAATAGTACCCCAAAGGTGAATTACAGGGAAAAAACCATGTGCTTTGAAACCACTAATATTTCTGAAACCTCAAAAACCATACAACCTTTCCCCCTATAATATAATAATAAACTAACCAGACAGGCTAGATATTCCACAGTACATTTTTCCACATGGGATACAGTGTTAATCTTTCAATTATTGAAAATAATTTATTCATTAAAATATTATTATTTGTAATCCATCACCAGGTATAGTTCCCAATCCAAATCACTTGTCTCCAGTACTGCACAGTGCACATAACAGGCAACTCCTCCAGAGAACTTGCGCTCCAAACGTACAGTATATACATTATGGGTTATAGGTAAAAACTGCTGGAGTGCTGAAGAAGAAAGGACAGTGAATTCCTTTGAGGTCTAGTAAAAAGTGCTGAATGAAAATGTGTGCCCTTACTATATAATCTCTGTATTTTGAACCACAAGCCTATCTGACCTGAATATTTATAGTACCATAGAAGCCGTTTTCATTTATACCATTTCTGTGCCACAGAACTCACAGTTTCTTGCCTTGCTTTCTTGCTCACTTCAGAGCTGGTCAGCTGTACCACAGGAGGTGAGTGGGAAGTAGAGGCAGGCAAGCCCAAGCAGTGATTTGCTTGTGACTGTCCTCCTTCATGACTAGCTTGGGTGTTGCAGGATATTGGTGTGGTTTTGGTTTTTGTTTTTCAAATCTGTGAATGGATGCTACTTCCTTCTGTACGTCAAATATGGCATTACTGTCTAGGCAGTATTGTCAGGCTCAGCAGGACAGACTTAGACCTCCTTGTCAGTGCACTTACCTTAAGGGTAGACTAGTGCAGTTTCTCATTGTCAGCAATGCCCCATTTTGTTGTTCTCAAGGATGCAGATTCGTCTGAGTTTTCAGCAGCTCCTGTTTGCAGCAATTTTATATAGTTCCTCTGTTTCATAGTCAGGTTGTCCTGACTTCCTTCTTGTAAGAGTTTGATGTGCATTGTTATGATAGTTTGCATCCTTAGAGAGAGGGAATGTGAGGAATGACAGCCAAGGTCGCTTTTTTATGAAAACTAAGAAGTTGTGAGAGCTGTGCCCTCTCCCACAGCATGATTCAAATTGGGGCTGTTTTGTGACAGGACTCTCATGAGGAGGAAAGCAGAAAGAGCATCCTGGGTGTGTGTTTGGGGAAGCCTTTTCCCAGGCTCAGGGAAATGAGCTTTACAAATCTTGCCAGAAAGCAGGACTTAGCTAGTGAACTACAGCTGCATGGTCCTACACATAGCAAGGGAGCAGCTGTTTGAGTGATCTCATACAGTTGATTTGCTGCTGTTTCCTGACAAATGAGTTTGCTCTTTATTAGCCCTGTTCGTAGTCTCAGAAGGCAAAGTACTGCTCGTGTAATTCTTCCCTGCACTTGCAAAGGGCACTTGTTATCATTCAAAGTGTTCTGTTCTTTTACAGCTTTTAAAAATTAATGATTTAATTTGTTCTCTTTCTCCCCACTTTAAAAAAAAAATCTTTTAAAGTTTATTTCACTTTTACAATTAAAATGTCCACAGACACAGTGGAAATGTGTATGGACCTGTAAAAATTTCAGAGTGTGTCATAGAGTCTCTTAATTTACTGTGATTTTGCTGTGGTTTAAGAAATACATTCTCTGTGCTATAGAAAACTGGAGAAGCAGTCTTGGTGGGATCCCATTTTACCTCTGGTGTCACTGCACTCCTGACCCACCTGCCAGGCAGATGGAGAACTAAGCCTGAAGAGGTGAAAATCCCATTTCCATGGCTACTTTTGTCTTTTGATCTCATCCTCTGATTTTAGTTTAAATCCTCTGGAAAGACTGTAATACTGCTAAAGTCTCATTGCTAAATACTACTTTGGAGGTTAAAAAACATAAACAACAACCCAACATGAATTACTCTCTAGTCTCTTCAGAATCACTTATTACCATTCAAGAGAACAAAGTGTTGTAGAAAAATGACAATCCACAGTAAGAGCCAGAATCCAATAACCAAGTGCACCTGAGAAAAGGAAGAAGACACTTCCCTTTTTTTCTGAACTATCTCAGAGAAGAGGTAACACCAGGTCAGTTCAAATTAGTCACAGAAAGCGAGAGAAAAATAAATGATACAGTCTTGATGTGAGAAAATGCAGAGGATTAACTTCTTAGAAGCTGTTTGCTGGTTTAAAAAATTTATTGTGATGAAAAGTTCTGACATCTTAAAGTTATTGGAAATAACAAATGAATCATGCTAAGTGGCTGGATTTGATAACAGTAATTAATCCTGAGATACATGAATTAAGACCCTCAGCTGAGTTTTACAAGAGTGCTCGAGCCTTGATTTGGGTTTCAGTGCTCCCAGACTAGTCTCATACCTGGCACAGAACTGGAAAACAGATCTGCTTTAAATTCTATGGTTATATAACAAATATTTTTCATTTGCTCTGAGCTTAAGCCTCTGAAATTTTTCACATCTTGGCTACAATCCGCTCCCCAACCCTCTCCAAAACCCTCCCAGATCTATTAGAAACAGTAATTTATAAGAACTGATACAGTTTTGAAACACAAATTTTGAGTTAATTCACAGCACCAGAGCTGGGCAAGAGATGTATAATTATTTATGCTATGTCCTTCCATGGCCTCTCTGTAGCATAAAGAAACCTTCAAGGGTCTGCCAAAGGCAAAATAAAAATGTCTTGATGTTTTAAATAAGTTATGAGAGAACTGTGGGAAAAATGCAAAGAAAAATTCATATCAGAAATCAGTTCTAACATTTGCAGGGATTATAATGGAAACAATATTTGGTTATAGGCAGAGCCAAGAATACGATGCAGTTAAAAGTTAAAATCAAAGCAAAATGTAGAATAGATGGTCTTGGAGGAAGATTTTTCTTCTTGTTTGCTGAGTGGTCAACATCCTTTGTGGAAAAAAGCAGCATGTATTTAAAGGGTCTCATGACACATGCACCTAAAATGGAGGAAGTACTCTTGCAACCTTAAATCTGGATTTTCCCAACTTTTCACTGTTTTTATTTGCAATCTTGATTTCTTCTTTAAATGAATGAGGGTTTGGGTGTTAAAATGCATGTATATTTCTCCTTCAAAATGTTCCAGGTTGGAGTTGGCTTTTATACAATATTGCATGTGAAGTAGACTTGTACAAGTATGTGTCTATATGTATGTTGGGTCTATGTCTATATTAGATTAGGAATCAAATTAACTTTAAGGGATTATAAAGCAAGTCATTTTCCCTAACAAGAAATATCTCTTGCATATAGTAATGGCATCTTAGAGTTTGAAACAAATTAATTCAGAAGCAACCTGGCATCACAAAAGCATGAATGGAAAAAGTATTATTAGATGGAACATGACAGCAAGTTCAGAACAAGAGTATCTTTGGTTTTGTCCTGGTGTTTTTAAGGAATAATGCATTCAGAGCATGGTGAATTTTTCTGAACTTTTATCATATGAGACCTAAGGGACTACATGTCAGAGAGGTTCAATTAACCAAAACATTAGTGCTTAGAGATGTTTGATTTTAAAGACCATATTATTGAAATTTTAAAGTGGGTAAAATGTATTTCATTATTTCTAGTATGTAAACCACAATGCCTTGGAGAGAAGGATGACATGAGAAACTGCAGCTTAAGAACGTGGTTTATTTTTCAAGCAGCATTGAAGGGCAGAAGTGAGTCTGAATGCCTACGTATTTGCACAGAAACACCGGTTTCTGGAGACAGTTGGATTCTTCTTCAGAAAGTGTGCTTTCAGCACTAAGTAGGAGAAGACCTCCCACCATCTTAGCTGAGTCAGAAGAGGGGTGAAGCGTCAAGGTTTATGAGATTCTGCCCACTTTTCAAAGACTAAAAAATTTTCTGTTAAAGCAAAACGGCTGTGTCCACCAGATCCTGTGACTGAGGAGAGGCCTGTGTGAAGATAGACTTCCACAGCAGCTATGATAAAGTCTCCCCTGGAGAACCTTGCAAAATACGTAAGGACTGAAAAAGAAGGAAAACAGTGAAGGGGAGAGACGAATACAGGCATAAATTAGGAAAGATGTTTTGACTGTCTGCTAGGCATCTGCATCTAGTCAGTAGAGCTGCAGTTATGGTATAATTGCAGGATACCCAGTCCCTTCCCCAGGGCTCTACCTTAACTGTAACTTTCAGTGGCCTCTGCTCCTTTCAATCATATTCAGCTCAATCACATAAAATCACCTTTTATTTTTGGTCACCAGCACTCGCTAGTTTTGATGTATATGACAGTTTTGTGAACAGCTGCAGAGCATGGCTGAGAAGAGGTGGATACGATGTGAATTGTCCTCAGGATGCTACATAACCAGCAGTATGTGTTAGCACCACATCTGTTTGCACTACCCAGACTCATTAATGGGGATATGTCTTCACACTTTGTTTCATTCTAGAGTTGCATTAGTCAAAAGTGAATCCTGCTTGTAGTCACCCTAAACCTAGCTGACCTAACAGCTATCCACTGTAGTTAATATATGCTGAATTTGACTCAGTTGTACCGGTAATCTTGTCTCAGCATTGACTCACAGAAAAAGATAACATGGATGGCAAATAACAAAGGAAGTGGGCTAATAAGATTCATAAATATATGATAATAATAACAATAATAATCCCGACAGGCATGCAATTTTGCCTTTAGAAGAAGGTTGAATAATAGTTGCCTAGTAATGAAGAGAGGGCAGGTTACAAGCTCCATTCTGTAGCAGGAGCAGCTATGGAAGTGGAGGCTGGTACATAGAGGCTAAGCCTCTGACCCAGAGTTGCTTTCACACACTGGTAATAACCTGCTGGAGGAGCAGCAGCAGCATATGGATCCTCAAAGGGATTTTGCAGACTACAAGGTGAGAGGGTGGATTGTTTTTGATGAGATTAGATGTCATGCGGTGGAGCTTTATTAGTACAGTAAAATCAACTCTTTAGCTCAAAGTTCAACACCGATACACTATGCTGGCCTTTGGATTTCCAGTCTTATTATTTGATCTTTATGAAGATCTTTCCTAATGGGCAGCAAATTGCTCCTGGACTTCTCGAGCTTCATTTCAATCAGACTTATCTCTTTGATCTGTTGTTTGTGGGTTTTTTTTTTTTTTTCCTTTCCACATTTCATAGCAAAATTAAAAGTAATCTGAAGGTGGAAAAGCATAAAAAAAAGAGAAAAAAAATGTGTATCCTACCTGTTTCTTAATAGACAGATCCATGGATAATAATCTCTAAAATCTGCAATCCCAAAGTTGTATGTCATTAGAAATTACAAGCTGTCTATTTTCTTATTTAAAAATTAGTTTTTTAAAGGCAGATTTTACTGGTCACCAAGGTCTTTGAAGCTAAGACGACTTCAAAAGAAAATAAAAGAATAACCAGCACTGATTCCCCAGTGCACTTTTTCTATCATATCTTTTTTGGCAAATTTTTGGGTCTTTTTTCTGTCTGACACTGTTGATTTTTACAAAGCTAAGCTTATACCCCCTTCCTCTTATATTCTCTGGTGTGTTTCACAACCTCCCTTAGATTATACATTTAATACTAATTTTCTTACCAGATGGGAAAACATGACTTTTCTCATTATGTTGTTCTGACGAGTTCAGTGAATGTTTCCATTAAACACAAAAGTATTTACACGTTTGTGTTCCACTGTGCTATATAACTTTGCCAATTGGTACCTGATTTTATTCATGGTAATTACTAGGTGTGGTTGGAAGCCAGCCATTGACCCTCCCATAGGACAAAACTGAAATCACAAAAGTTTTCCATACCCCGTACCTGTGCTACACAGCAAATATTTGTTCACTGGGGAAGATAGAACAGTGTGAGACAACCTGCTCACTCTACAAATGTCATGGGAGACTATGAAGAAAAGGTTTGCATATGATAGTCTCAGACCTGCCCAGGCAAGCTCTGAAATCTCATCAGAAGGATATAAAAATCACGAGCTTTTGTAATATTTTTTCTGACCAGATACACGCTTGCCCCCAAAGACACAAACAGATGCACATCCTTGTTTTCTCCTTGTTTTCTTTTTTTTATTTTTTAACTCTGTGCAACTGAGCCATGTAATTAATTAGCCTGTACTTACTAGGATGATGGACAATGATATTTCTTTAATTAGAACCATCTTCACAACTGTATTTAAAGTACTAATCATCACCTAATTACTGATACATCTTAAGAGTAGGAGAGATGGAAAGGATGAGAGATGCTCTTTTCTGCAGTTATGGTGAATGCAGAGAGTGTGTTGTGGTGTTACAAGACACCGTCACTGTGGCAGTGCTAACTGTGAGAGGAGTTGTAAGTAGATCACAGGAGAAGTGCTGTAAAATATATGAACAGTTTTTGAGGATTCGAGGAATACCTGCATTCTGAAAATGGTAGAAGGCTGCAATGTATGTCTTCTGCTTCCTGGCCTGAACTTTTGTACTTGCCTTGTTCAGCAGAGATGATGGAGAGAGCCATCCATTCATTCCCTAGCAGAGGTATTTGTGTACATCTCAGATTGTACCCTCTGTGTGACTAGCTGCCCTGTTCAGGGTACCAAGAACTATGGGTGATTATTTTTCCTAGACAAAATACAGTTATATACATATTACACCCGAGAAGAAGGCAGAATAAGAGAACAAAAATTATAGCTTTTGGGGAAACCTTATTTCACTATCTGCAAGTAAAGGCTGATGGTTTGCTCAGTCTGGTACCTTCTGAGTACAATGCAAACCAACATTACAGAAATGTCAAACACTGATTTCCGACATTGCCCAATTTTTGATGCATTTCACAGCAGCAAGATGTCATAGCTCTGCTTGGTTTCAGGAGACATGTATAGACTTAGGTTTCTGAATTTCCACAATTATTTTTAGCAATTAATACCTCTTGTCATGCAGTTCAATGAAGCACTGTAAAATGGCCAGTGAAATTGAGAAATTAAGAAATAAGTGGAAAAAAAAAAAGAAAATTAGCAATAAAATATAATCTATGATTCATAGTATCATAAAACCTAGGCTTTTTTCCACATCTTATTTGTCATTGTGTGTTTTAGCCATTATCCATTCATCTTTATTATGATATGTATCTTCACACACTCTAAATAACACTTCTTGGTTCTGCAATTATGTGGTAGAAATATTTTCGTTATTATGAAATTCAAGGTTGAATTTTAAAATGCATAACTGCAAAAAAAATAATATAGAGGTGAAATTTTTAATACCTCAAGTACAATATCTGCATATTTTAAGGAAGCGTGACTCTTTCACCTCATACTAATCTACTACATACCACCCTTTTCTTTTAGAGGAAGAGTGAATAAAAAGCAGCTAATACACATGCAAGTTCAACACGTATGCAAACCCTATGAAAGAAGTGTTTGTTAAATGGGATTAGTTGGAACACATTGTAACAGAAAAGGAAAGAAGTGCCTTTCACAATACAGAAAGATACTTTAAAAATCCATTTATATGTTTAAAAAGTTACAAACAGTTCTTACTATTTCATATGACATTATGAAATCTTACCTGTGCCTTTTTATAAAAGCACACACGTCTTCCTTGGATGTGTCCTTTGCCTTTTGTAGCTGCCAGGCAATTTCCAGATAAACACTTCAATCTTTCAGATAGTATCAAAAAGCCAAAATTGGGCAATTACTTAAGAAATAACTTGAGAGATTCCTTAAGAATATTTTTCTTTTAAATTAGCTGTTGTTATCTACCAGTTTTTCCTATCTTCTGCCTTTCTGAGCACTTCGACAGCTTGCTTGTGGGATCTCTAGCTCTAAACCAAAACCTGGAAGCACCTAGCTTTTAGTGAAGAGATGCATGGAATGGCAGGTGTATGCTTAGCTTGCTGTAGACCAGTTGCAGTTGTGCAGCTCTACAGGTAGTGTAATTTATGTACACAGATCCGAATATATACTGCTGCATGTATCCTTATGTTCAAACTTAAGAAGGAAAGTTGTTTTTCTTCAAATGCATAATCAGGGCATATGTCAGAGTTTTAGCTTAAAAATTTTCTATATGTTTCAGGCTAACTCAAAAAGAAGGAATTTTTTAAAGTGCAGAAATAACCACTAAATGGGCTAAATAACCACTATTTAGTAGTGGATTAGAGTTTTATTTAGTACTGGCCTCTTGAAAAAATGAAGCTATACTACTTAATAAAGCTACGCTATTAATAAAGTTCTGTCCTCTGCCAATAAGCATAATTTGGATATACAGGTTGAGGTCTATTTGGTTACAAAAGACTGCTGGGCTTTATTCTTCCTCAGGAATTGATAGGAAAAGTAGAACATAAGGAAACATATTCCCAGCATACCGTGAGAACCTTAATTTTCTCTTATAATTTTGCTCAGAGTAGGATGTGAATATTGCTGGAACAGTTGCCTGAAATCTTGCTGTGAAAACATGATAATGTAATGCTTTGGTTTATTTTGGGGTTTTTTTTTGCTTGTTTGTTTTGTTTGTTGGTTGGTTGGTTGGTTGGTTTTTTGTTCTTAAGGAAGAATGATAAGACTGTTTTACTTAGTGTATCAAGTACTGCCTGAAAGAAAAAGAGAACAAAGATGATAAGGGGACTGGAGCATCTGTCTTGTGAGGAAAGGCTGAGAAATCTGGACCTGTTCAGCCTGGTGAAGCAAAGGCTGAGGGTGGATGTTATCCATGAATACAAGTGTCTGAAGGGAGGGTGTCAGGAGGATGGATGCAGGCTCTCCTTGATGGTGCCGAGCAATAGGACAAGAGGCACCAAGAAGAAACTGATGCACAGGAAGTTCTATCCAAATATGAGAAAGAACTTCTTTACTGTGCAGGTGACCGTACTCTAGATCAGAATGCCTGGAGAGCTTGTGGAGTCTCCTTCTTTGGAGGTATTCAGAAAGTGTTGAGGAACAATCCCAAGTAATGTTCTCTAGGGGATCCTGCTTGAGCAGAAAGGTTGGACTACATGAGCTCCAGTGGACTCTTCCAATCTTATCCATTCTGTGATTCTGTAAAAGATGCATTTTTTTTCTCTAGGAAATGTCCTCAATCTCTAGTATTTCTGGCCTACAGCTACAGAACACTGCCTTCCATTTTCTGTACAAAATAATTAAATATCATCATTGGAGGTATAAAGTATCCAATTAAACATTTGCAGAAATCTATCTAACTTTTAAATAATCAGTCTGCCTTGTCAATAAGAAGTACATAATATAATTGAAAAAGCAGTATTATGAACCTTCAAGGAAGTAAGAGTTCTGTTAGAATAAAGGTCGAAATCTGATCAAATCTGAATCCTCTCTAGCCACAGTCCTGCTGCATTGTTGGATGGAAACTTAGTATAGACTCCTTTTTTCTGCCCAAGATACATATTTGGTGCTGCTTGCTTGTCCACTAAGGAACTGAGGAGAATTTACTGGCAATATTACAAGCAACATATGTTATGGTACGCTTTAAATAACCATGTATTTTTTAACTGTAGTCCACAGACATATAACTCTAAGGTATTTGAAAAAAGTCCTAGTTTTAAAATTCAGACAAAGGTCTGTTAGCATAAAAATATGAATAAATTTTCACCAAATTGGCAAATAATGTGAACAGTACTCTGTAATTATTAGAAGTACTGACGAATAGATGTAACAGTAAATAAAGCGTTGAGATCTTTTTAGCTGTTTGCTATTGTAATGTTTGAGCACACTGTTGTGTGTGCTCTGAACAACAGACTATAAAACACTTCTGTCATCAACATTGGCCAACAGGAAATGGCAATACTCTGCAAGCAATGAAAAATGGTGCTCTCTGTCAGAGAGTGGTCAGAAGTCCCATTTCCATTCACACAGCAGTCTTGTCATGAATGAATATTGTAAGTTTCGACACTGTGTTTAAAGTGGCTTAAAAGCTTTTCAAGGATTGTCCAAGTTAGTAAGTAAATAAACAAATAAATAAATAAATGGGAAAGCATTTGCATTTTCCCAGTTGGTTCATCTAGGAGCTTAGGAAATTTACAACTAATTTGAGTTTATGTCCTGTTTAGAGTATTTATTGGATCAAATATGAACTCGTAGATTTTTGCGGTAAAATTCACCAGTTCAAAACCCATGTTATGAAGAAGTCCTACCAGCTCATGTAAAGTTCTTTCAGTCCATTTACACAAATCTCTGTGAGGAGCAAATCAGGAGAGGTCACTCAGGACAAATTCACTGGTCACAGTCCACTTATCTCTTGCTTTTGTTGTTGTGGTTTGTTTTGTTTTTTTTTTTCAAATGGAGCAAAGCAAAAGATGAGTTCTAGATTTACAGATACCAACACTTTTAAAACACTAAGGCTATTTCACGTCTTTCCTCTAGAAACCAAAGAAGCCATAATGGTAAGAGCAAAACACCACTTGAATAATGATAAAAATGAGTTCTTGGTTATTTTCACACTGTACTGAAACTTCAAAAATATAGATATTTTGGCTTAAAGGCAGGCTTCCTTCAGAACCTTGAAAGAACCATTTGTTTTATCTTGGAGTCCATTCTAACACCTCTAAAGTGACGATAAGAGAAATGTGTTTCACACACCTTTTGTTTTAGTTTGGTGAAAGAAGAGTGTGTAGCCTGAGGAGTATAAAACATGGATACCAATTGAGCAACAAGAATTTTAATGAAAGGGTTCATGCTCAAAACTTTTGGTGCAGTCTCCCAAAATCTGTGCATTACCTACTGATTGTCAAACTGCAAATAAAACTACTTAAATATTTTAATATGTAATGAAACTAAAACTTGACAGGATTTTAAAATTACCTGCACTAAAATTTAAGATTATTCCAGACTTGGCAGTTGTTTGAGAGAACCTGAACCTGAAAAGAGGTCCAGATAATTCAGAAAATGCTCTGCTGCTAATTCCCAACTCAGCTCTGAGGATACCTGTGCTCTGATGATAACTGTGTTCTGACCTATATCAGATTTATATCAAGCCAGTGCAGGACAGGAAGTGGCAAAGCTTAAGCTCCTCTCTTGGGATACGAAACCTGTTAAGAAATTTGTCTTTATGTAATTCAGAGGATAGAACAGAAGTCTGATTAAGAGGTCATAATGGTCCCAGCCTCCTTTAGAATTCAAATTCCATTTGACATATTAAAAACAAGTTAACATGGGCTTTGCATTCAAGTAATTAGCTAAAAAAGATTCACAAACAAATTTAAAGGTTTCAAATAAGAAGGGATTTCCTGTACACCGAAAAGTGAAGGTAGATGTTGATCCTCACTGATGTTCCAATGTATGACTTTGTATGGTAACCATAATCTTCCCATTTCAAGGTTCATTTTTTTTTTTTAACAAGTTGACTACATCATAATACATGTTATCAGAAATTTATACTGACATAATTATGTTCTGAAAATCTCAGGGGTTAATAGTATCAATTTCCTGTCTTCGAAAGTGCTTCTCATTTTGGATTTCTTTTGGTGAGGGTGGTGGTGGTGGTGGTTTTGGTTTTGTTTTTTTCTTGTTTTGGTTTGGAGTTATTTGCTTTTTTGCTTTTTGGTTTTTGTTACTCATAAAAGTACACAAATCCTTATAAAATAATTTCAAGTTTCATTATTAGAAGAAATACAGGTTTTTCTGTTGAGGGGTTGTTTTGTTTTGTTTTAAATTAAAATAGTGAACACTGATATATGAGTACATGCCATTAGTTTACAAAAGAAACCTCTGCTGTCATTTCTTGATTGCCTTCTTACACTCTACCTCACTTTCCTTTATTAAAGCATGACAACATAATTATTTCATTAATTAAAGAATTAATATAGCAGAGTTGCTAAAGTATTTCATTACTTCACAGCATTTCTTCAGTGTTAGCACTGGAGTTTTCAGCTATTTTCAACTGAGAAACTGTAGAAAAGAGGGAGAAACCAGAATCCCTCATTTGATGCAGCATGGGCTGTGATGACTGCACTGTCAAAGAAACCTTCAGCCAGACTCGTCCTAAAGTGTGATGCGTACAGAAGGACTTGCTTTAGGTTGGGGTTGGTTTTTTTTCATACCTAAGATGTCAATTGGACATTTATACTGCTTACATGTTTTAGTGAAAGAACAGTTTAAATGTTCTTCTGTCATTGTAGCATCTGCATGCTTTCTTCTTTCTAAGGTTAACTGTTGCTTTCCACCTTTACTCTGCTCAGAAGCAGTATTCTGCTGCTCTCTGGCACTTGGCCACCAACAGAGCTTTAGTAGCTTTTCTATTCCCCCTCTGCGATTCACTGTCTTTGTAGGAACAGGAGACTGCTGGGAGCAGGTGGATTACAATAAGATATGGCCTTGCCATTCTTATTGCCAGATTGTTTTAGAACATCTAATATCAACTTTATATGGATTTTCTGTGATGGATGATTATTGTTCCTATGCAATAGTAATAGCCTAGCATTGCAGAAGATTGGATTTATTTCTCTCATTCAATAGGACTAATCAGGCGTGGCAGAAAAGGGTATAAAAAACTACTGGCTGGCTGTACAGAACAACTGAGCTACCTGAAATCTGAAAAAATATGATGTCGTCAAACAGGCTCCTTGAATGCGGTCAGTGTTAGGGTCAGATTCGATGGGAGATGTATGATTTCATGCTTGTATAGATAAGAAGTCCACTGCTCTTCAGTCTGAATAGGGATGTTGGATTTTCATTTTGTACCCTTCCTGTGATTATAGATTTCTCTCTTTTTCTCACAATCTCACTTTGCCCCTAATAAATACTGTCTACTCAGCACAGTACTTGAAGTTCAAAATGTTGTCCTCTGAACAGCAGAGCATTTCTTCTCTCTTAACAGGTAATAAAACTAG
Source organism: Melanocharis versteri (assembly GCA_013397845.1). Classification (NCBI taxonomy): domain Eukaryota; kingdom Metazoa; phylum Chordata; class Aves; order Passeriformes; family Melanocharitidae; genus Melanocharis; species Melanocharis versteri. Next base: position 292,158 of record VZTG01021102.1, on the reverse strand, counting down.
GAAGATTTGATTTGACTTATTAATCTTTGAGAGTTTAGATAAAGTGGACCCAGACATGTAGGAGTTGCATAAAAAAAACATTGGGTTTTTAATGCTTCATACTATCTTTCATTTATAATTAACTGGCACAGGAACTCAGGCCCTAGCCATGATAGCTGTGGCCAGCACAAGGTCAGGAGGTATCAGAGAAAAAGACCAGCTTGGGTAGCAATGGGCTAATGAGTATGTGCAAGAGGAGTTTATATACAAAATCCCCATTTTTTCACAGTAGCATAAAGAGATTGCTCATATATGCAGCCTAATAAAAACAAGTCTTCAGTCTGCCACAGTTTAAGAAAGTAATTTATTTTGCACTATTGTCACTTTGTTATAGTTTCCTGTACCTATGCATCTCTTTGTAATAAGCGAGTTATCTTGGTTACCAATGTTTTAATGCCATCACTACAGAAAAGACCTGATTTGGCACCTGTCATTTATGTCTTCAGCTCTTCCCATACAGTCAAGACAGCCTGAGCCCTTTCTTCCTTCTTTTCCCCTTAAATATCACCATTTTCTTATCTTCCTCCACTAAGTGGCTTTTCTCTCACCACCAAGCAGCCTGCACACCAGTCTTCTCCTGAGCTTCTGAGGTTGCTCTTCCATGTGTTCAGAACATTGCCACTGTAAAAAGATTCCTACATTGCGCTCTTACCTTTTTTTTTCATTTTGCAAGGATCTTGATCATACTTTCAGGTCCATATATTGTCTAATTTGTGCCTGTACTTCCAGTTTCATTTTCCTTCATCTACTTCTACTTTGTAACAAAGTCAATTTTGACTTAAATTTTCTGGTTTTTCTGTATCTTCTTCCATGATGACCCATTACCTAGAAATATTAATTCCTGAATTTCTTTGTCATGAAATCATATCTACTTCGTATTAAAATCTAGAGATTAAAAGATCTCTTCTTTCTTTGCACCCATGTGAGGGAAATTATGAAAAGAAGTGAAGTGAACAAAATATACTCAAACTATGAAGTATTTTGAGTACCCTGTAAAATCCTTTGCTGCCTTATCCCAGGCATCTGCCTTCAAGGATCTCACCTATCTTATAACTTTGAATTCTTAGAGTGAATTGAATCAATGGATTTATGCAGAGAACCTAGCCTGGAATTCTCTTCTTCAGGATGGAAATGCTTCTGTGTAAATTTGCCTCTTTATGAAGTTAAAATATGATAAATTTGACTCTCTTGCTCTCAAATAATCATTTCAGTTAAGTACTTCTCAACCTCATGCATGTTTTGCCTCCAATGTTAGAGCAAAAATTTGCTTACAGTATCAATTACAAGCTTATGTAGCATTATTTTTAAGGCTGAATTGGACATGAGGTTCAAACCTTTTGAGATGTGATGTGTATTTATGGTCAGCAGCTACTAGCAGACCAAAAAGTGAGTGCATGGAATAATATAGTATTTAAAATATCTATTTGCTGGAAAAATTGCTGGAGTATTTTCAGCTGCCTATAATTAAAATGAGTAGATCTTGAATTATGCATAAATAAATCTTCAAACCAAATCAGTGCCCAGTGGATTTAGATATTTCATTTCTGAACATGTTGGTAAGTCAAAGTTGCATAACTAACCCTTCACCTCATCTTTAGCTTCCGAATTCTTTCATACTACTGAAGATGTCCTGCCACTGGACACTGTTAGTCTTTTGATTTTAATAAGGGTTCTCAGCACAGGGGAAAAGAAAGCAGTGATCCAGATTTGTATCGTTTTCCCTTAAAAGGTGCAGAAACACAACATGTACCCCAATAAAAATGTATATATTGCATATTCAGTGACCTGAACTCTTGAGCATCATCTGTAGAGGTGCAAGAAATTGTTGCATGATGATTATTATCATCAGCCTAAAGCATGAAATCAATTGAGTGAAAAAATCCTCATATTACATAAAATGATTACTGCCTGTGAGCCTTAATAAACAATGTTGTTCTCACAGTAGTGATGTTAAGCAGCAGAACAAATGAGTACAGCCTGCTGATTGTGCAATGTCTTGATCATTACCAATTGCTGTAACTCCCAGTAAGTAAATTATTTAATTATTGGGGTGTCTGCATGATCTGTTTCTAAAAGGAACAAATGATAATGCTGAGAATGCACCACAGTAACTTTTGACTGCAAGTGACTTAAACATCTACAGCTCTTAGTGTTTCTCATTGTTGGGCTTTGCTTCTGCTCTGCTGGAAGTCCAGGAGGTGTGTTAAAATGCAACCACAAAGGAATGCAAAGCCAATTTATATTCAGGAGATAAGAAATAATGAGCAGAATAAAAAAACTTTCAGGAGAGCAGAAGGGAAGAGGTAGGAGGGAAGGCTGGGATTTACGCCTACAGTGCACAACAGTAGCATCACCATAACTTCACAAGGTTTATTGCCTTACCATTCCTACAAACCTGGGCTTCATTTAGAAACTCATCAATCTAACCATGTTATTACTATATTTAGAATTTGAACTAAATGCTGATTGGAGAGTAAAACTGCTGTAAATTGACGAGTCCATGCAGAAAAGAGACTTCCCCTGTATTCCATGAGAATCTTCACCTATGCAAAGCGGGCGGGCAAGCATGATTTACAAGTTGAATAGCAAGATATCAGTTTGTATCTACAGTTATACAGATTGTCAGCTGCATTGCATAATGAGTCTTGAAATCCAACAAAAAATTATTATCTGACTAAAGCAAATTTGCACTTAGGAGGCGCAATATAGCCCTTAGTTTTACTGTGCTTCAACCAGATGAGAGCCAGATCAAGTATCTCAACACTGCATTGTAGCTGGCAGTGTGCACACACCCCAAATGGTTTACAAACAATAATCCTATCTCTAACAGGATGTTCAGCACTTATGAACTGAAGACTTCCTGGAAGTCAGACAACCCTTCTCGTTTCATTTTTTCCCTTCTGGTCAATGTGAGATCACTGTCTAGGTTCAGAGTCCATTCTTGCAAATTTAAGTCATGAAATCACAAGGTTTTAAAAAAGCTTTTGAAAATCTTATTACGCTGCCTACTCTGTGGATTTAAATAAAATAAAAGGGGAAAATGTAAAAGTAAATTACTTTTTTTGACATATCATAGATTCTTTGCATCAGTGTTTTAGTTTTTAAGGACAGCTCTTTGAAGCAGGAACTATCTGTCTCCGTGTGTATGGAAAATATTTAGTACTGGCTGATACTTTTAGCTGCCAAACACATTAGACTTCTTGTTGACTTTCCAGGTTGGTAACATGCATATAAGGTGGCTTTATCAGTCCCAAGGAATACTACTTTCTCTCTCTTACTCATTTTGAGTAGATTGCACCATTCTTCCTCATTAGACTGTAATTGCTCTGTAATTATTATAACTACAGCTGGGACAATAAGTCTTGATGGAACAGTACCATAAAAGGAGCACTGAGGATTCAAAAAATCACACTCTCACTTGATTTTTATTTCTTCTCACCTCCTTCTTCTGTAAGTACCACAAAAGGTCACAATAGCAGAAAGTAAAAGGAAAGATTAAATAATTTGATTCAGGATGATCACCTAGATACCCCCCTAGTAATAGATCCTCTCCAGAAAAGCCACAAAAGATACATTCAAGTAGATTTTGTACTTGTATATGCACACATGAGCACTTCACTTACTAAAGCATGTATCCAAGGACCAAGGATAGAAAATAGGAAAATATATTGCAAGGCCTTCACAAGGTCAGTTTCAGTTTTCTCTGCTAGTATTTTCTGCTTCCCTCTGTAAGCATTTGCAAAAGTTTCCTAACTTCATCTCAAGTTCTGTTTGTTAGTTGAGAAAAAGCCTCTTTTAGCCTTACTCCTTTTTACACATAAAGTGTACAGTGTTTCAGGATATGTACCAGACGGTCCCAGTAACACTTCACAATACATTTATTTCCAGTCAGAAAAGAAAGGTTTTCTTTCTGTGACCCAGTTCAGAATCCCTGCCTGTTGAGTCAGTTTGGTGAGAATCAGTTACCTTAGCCATGCATTTCACAAGAAACATGTTCCTGCAGAGAAATCTCCCAAATAAATGTTTCAAGATATTTTTATAAACAGTCACAGTTTAAAAAATCAAGTAAATTTACATTACTGCTAGGGTTCTTCTACATTGGAAGGTTTGGTTCTACATGTCTTTAAGGGAAATTGTAGATTATTCTAATTTTGTCCGAATTTACGCTAACCAATCTAGTACTTTTCACTTTGCCACTCATTCTTTTTTCTTACCTATTGTAATTCAATAATTCAATTCATCTGCGTCCAATGTGCTGTTCCAGTTTTTTCCATGATTGAAAAAAAGGTCGTATTGAAAAAAAAAAACAACCTGTTAGAAATCAGCAATGTTTTTTTTTCAAAATCTGCAAGTTAAAATTAATACAAAAAACCTGACCATCTGTCCCTTTGTGTAAGCTATATTCCATATTTGACTAAAAATTTAGGAATTTCTCACCACTTCTTTAGTTTTATCTATTTTATTATCACATTTCAGCTTTTCTTAGAGAACTGTGTGTATTGGGTAGGCAGAGCAAGGTCTTGGTAGCAGGAGGGTTACAGAGGTGCCTTGTGTGAGAAGCTGCTGGAAGCCCCAGGACTGGCCTGTTGGCAGTCAAGGCCAAGTCCCTATCACTAAATGAGATAACATATTGAACAAGGGGGGCAGGGGGGAATGTTACTGTGCAACAACAATTGCTGTCAGAGAAGAGAGGAGTGAGAATAAGTGAGAACAGCCCTGCAGCCACCAAAGCCAGTGAAGAAGGAGCGGCGGGAGCACAGGAGCAGAGATTCCCCTGCAGCCCCTGCGCAGACCATGGTGAGGCAGCTGTGCCCCTGCAGCCCGTGGAGGTCCACTGGAGGACTCCCATGCTGGAGCAGGTGGATGCCTGAAGGACACTGTGACCCCACAGGAAGCCAGCTCTGGAGCAGGCTTCTGGCAGGACCTGTGGCCCCATGGAGAGAAGAGCTCATGCTGGAGCAGGTTTGTTGTCAGGACTTGTGACCCCACAAGGAACTTGTGCGGTCTGTTCCTGAATGACTGCACCATGGGAGGCACCCATGCTGGAGCAGTTAATGAAGAGCTTCAGCCCATGGAAAGGACCCTCACTGCAGCAGTTTGGGAAGGACTACTGTGGGAAGGATCCTACACTGGAGCAGGGAAGGCGTGTGATGAGTCCTTCCACTGAGGGGATAGGAACATCAGAAGCAACATGTGATGGACTGACTGCAGACCCCAATCCTTGTCGTTCTGTGCCACCGTTTGGGAGCATGTAGAGACAATCAGGAGTAAAGCTAAGCCCTGGAAGAAGAGGGTGTATGGTGTTTTTAAGGTTTGGGTTTATTTCTCATTGTCCCACTCTGACTTGATTGGGAATAAATTAAACTAATTTCCTCGAGTTGAGTCTGTTGTGTCCCTGACTGTAACTGGTGAGCAATCTCTCCCTGTCCTTATCCCAACCCACAAGCCCTTGATTTATTTTCTCTCCCTGGTTCAGCTGAGGAGTGCAGTGATAGAGCAGCTTTGCTGGGCACTTATGTCCAGCCAGGGTCAACCCACCACACCAGCCTTACACACACTGGGACCAGACCCTCATAAGCCTTTTAACTGAGTGCTGGCAAATAACAGAAACTCAAACATGTGTTTCTCTTTTATTTTCATAAAGTAGTAATTTGCGTTCATGCTATATGTATTTTATTTTCTTTATAACAAGTACAAACAAGCCCTCTAATGTGATTTTTATGGTGTGTCCTCTCTTCTCTTCTACCCATTTGTCATGTTTTAAAATTCTGTTTGGTCAGAATAGTTGTCTTATGGGTGCCCCAATTTCTCCCCTTCTATTCCCACCTCACTCATTAAATGCAGTGCAATACCTGTGCTTAAACTGAATTCCTGATTTAATGAATCTCCTTTAAAATACCTGCACATCAGGAACACATATTTGCACAAAGTTGTCAGGTAACCTTGCAATCTGAATGTCTTAGTAGCAGATTTCTTGTAAGTGATTTGCTTTTGAAAGTAGTGTGTTTACAACTCATTATTTTATTACTTGAATAAATCTTTCTATTATGACTAATTTCAGGCACAAGATTAATTTTTGGCATAACTCCACAGCTATCAGTGATGGATTGGCCTAGAGAGCTTGTAATAATCCTATTCAGCTTTACTTCCTTAGTAAAATGGAAGATGATGTTCAGAAAGCTGTGGTAAAATGAGCTTAAACATGATAATGCAATTGCAATTACTTCAGACGTCTTTTCTTCTGTACTGCTATCACAAAAAGGACAACTGTGTAAGAGTAATGGATATCAGTAGAAAACGTCTTTCTAATTGCTGTTCGTTTGTTGTGATGCAGACATGCCTTTAAATAGCTGCTGAGCTGAGCCTGCTGTGGAATTCCACCTGCTAATTCATCAGATCTTCTGCCTTGGAAAAAAGCAATTACTGCACTTACCAGCTTTCTGCTTACACTGCTTTATTGGGTTTGCATGGCAAGGCTTGGGTAGTGGGGTGGACTATAGGGGTGACAGCTTCTTTGAGAAACTTCTAGAAGCTTCTCTTGCATTTACTGGAGCCATTGCTAGATGGCTCCAAGACAGACCTGCTGTTGGCTGTAAACTGAGCCCATTAGCGATGATGGTATCATCACTGGGATAATCTATCATAGAAGAGGGGAAAAAAATACCCAGCAACTTCATCCAGAAGAAGAGCGAGAACATGTGAGAGGAACACCTCTGCAGATACCAAGGGCAGTGAAGGAGGAGGGGGAGGAGGTTTCACAGGCACCAGAGCTGAGATTATCCTGCAGCCCCTGGGGCAGACCATGGTGAGTCAGGCTGCGCCCCTGCAGTCCATGCAAACCCCAGGTGGAGCAGGGATCCACATGCAGCCCATGGAGGACTCCCAGGCTGGACCAGGTGGATGCCCAAACTAGACTGTGACCCTATAGGAAGCCTGCACTGGAGCAGGCTCCTGGCAGGAGCATCGGGCCTGTGGAGAGAGGAGTCCATGCTGGAGCAGGTTTTCTGGCAGGATTTGGGATCCCACACTAGAACAGTCTGCACCATGGGACAGACATATGCTCAACCAGTTCATAAAGAACTACAGCCCATGGAAGGACTCACTATGAAGAGGTTCATGGAGAGCTCTGTCCTGTGGGAGAGACCCTATGCTGGAGCAGGGGAAGAGTGTGAGGAGTCCTTCTTTGTTTCCCAAGAACCTTACAAACATTCTGAGTGCTTATTTTACCAGTACTAAATACTCAAGTTATTTTAAAAACTCAGTTCCCTTAGTTAATTCCACTTTTCAGTTTCTCCTCTCTTCCAAATGATTCTTACTTGTGTGTGATATGTAGTCACTGCGTGTGATACGTAGTCACTGCACGCTCACCAGTCTATATGTTGTTAAGTTTCACATAAGATGTGTTTTTCCTTTCCTGTTGAACCAAAAGATGGTTTCACACTTTCCCAGTCTACTGCATTATAATGGAAATGCCCATGTCTCACTGGCTCTTGGTATATTCAGATTAAGAGTACACTGAGCCCCAGAAGCTGTCCTCAACCTACCCCCCTACCTAACTGAAAAGGGGTAACTGCTAAGCCATTGTGCACTCAAAAAGGAGCAAATTTTTGTCTTTTTCTGTTTGTGCCAAGTCTCACAGAGAATTCTTATGGACTGATAAACGTTTCTCTCATAATGGAGGTGCTGCCAGCTGGGAAAATAAGTATCTGTAGAGACTCTTCTTTCTCAAATGGATTGTTGCAGATTCGTAGGTAACATACGTAGCAGTCCTTTGGCAGTGTCAGTTATTAAGGAGGAGTTTTTATGGGTGGCAGGAAACAGGACAGAAATATATGGATAGTTAATAGCAAGAGTCTGCTGCTGATTCTCACCTTGTATTAGGGGAAAAGGTTGCCCATTACCTGCAGTTATCACTAGGCAGTGATAAGCCCTTTTAAATGTATATGATTATGCCTCACAGACAGAATGCAGTCTATAAACACCGGACATGAAGAGGCTTAGTGTAGTCCTTGATCCAAAGCCAATTAAAGTCAATGTGGAGCTCTAGGAAAATCAAAGTGCTGAATCTTGCTTACAGTTTATGACTGAAATGAAGCTCTGCTGTGACTGAATTATTCCTATCCCTTTCTCTTTGTGTTGAAGTACTGACAAGTTCTTGGAACATTAATGAACTAATTCTCTTTCCAATTATTCAGTCCTCTGGAGCCAACATAGGACCTGAGCATTTACACCCAATTACCTTGCATTAAATCTAGAGGAAAAAATGGCTGTATTAGCCAAACTGCTTGCTGTTTTTCCAGGCTAAGAAACAGTTTTATTTCCATATATCTAAGTTTTAGCAAAGCTAAAACTGTTGATTTTTTAAAATTAAATATTGTCCACAAAAGATTAATAAAATACCAGTGTATCCTCCCAGAGCTGCATTACAGATTGCTGTGAAATTCCTACTTGAGAGAAAACCCCTGGCTTTGTAAAGTAAAGAAGCAGACTGGTTTGTGCTGATGAAATCCCTCCAGGATTCTGAAGGGCACCACCTCATTTTTTTTGCATGCATATTATTTCCTCCTACTGATTCCATTAGTGATTCATGGAAATTATACCTATTAAACACAAAAATATTCATGGATCTGATTGCTGACATGAATATACTGGTTACAAAGACACTGAGATGCCAGCAGTAAATTGAATGAGACTTTATTTTGTGAAGTTAAAACATGATAATAGAAAGGTATTTTCTTTAGACTTTTGGATCCCTGCAAGGTAAAATAATTTCCTTTATAAAACAGAACATATTTATTTAATGTGTTTTGTTGTGCTTGTAAGTGATAGAGAAGCAGAATTCCTAGCTAGGAAACACAGCACAGATCTGTAGGATGCAATGGGTTTCCTTCTTTCCACACGATGTGGAGATATATTCCTTTGTATCCACAATCAGTGTATGCAGATTTTTGCAGGCTGGCATCTGCAGTCTGGGCTCTGAGCACAACACCAGCAGCATCTCTTATTTTCAGAGTAGCACAAAGGGCGTGTGAGTGTGAAAGAAGGAATGGGAAGAAAGCACTGAAGTATTAATACAGTAAGCTCTTGTCAGACCTAGTTAAAATTGGTAGAAGGTCAGTGAGATTTGAACAGAGGGTCTGAGTAAGCAGCGTTGTGCATTTAATCTGCTAAGAAACATCTGTGTAGTAGGAACCATGACTGATACCTCCTTATCCCATCTTCTGGGAAGATGTTTCTTTCATTTTGGCACTCTTGTTTTGACTCTATGTTGATGCCATCAGGGCTACCAAGGTGACCTTGGCTTCCAGATTGACTGGTCTCTACACCTAGGGTTTCAAAAATTGCAGCAAAGCACTTACCTAATTTTTCATTTTGGGGGCTAAAGTCCATTGCAGAGATTCACAGAGAAAGGCATCCTCATGCTATCTCAGTTCTCTTCTAGGTAATTACAGCTCCATGATCTTCTCCAATCTGAAGATTACATGAGAAAAATTGTGCTAGCACAAGAGGTTGGTTTTATGGTCTCATAAAATTAGACTAAAAATACTTAACCAAATTGAAAATAATGAATTTTGAAAACCTCAAGACAGACATTTGGAGAATTATTGAACAGAGGAGAGCCTGAGGCTGATAAACTAGGTGTTGCTTTACATGTATATCTTATCAATACCTTTACCTATATCATCTATATCTATATCTACCTATCTATATCTCTAACACCTTGTCTGAACTTCTTTCTATTATCCTTGGCTTACAAAACTAAAGTAATGAAAGTGACAGAGAAACAGGTTTGAATCAAAAGGCATGCTACTAAAGCTAAGACCATCATATGTGACAGCCACAGGGACACTGGGATGAGAGCTCACCTGGCTCATATGTCCTCACATATGCCTGTGGTTGTTCAGTTCTGCTGACCTTGCTTATAAGAAACTGCTGCCTGAGCTGCAGATTTTCTGGCAGTCCATTTTGATAAGAAGCATTTAGCTAATGATACCAAATCATTAACTGTAATCAAAGGTATAATCAGTTTTCTGAACTAAGGATATTATTCTTACTGAAAGGGCTCTCTCAAGGAAGTAGGTGGCTGGAGAAAAGTTCTGCATGTCTGCACCACTGCTGTAAATGGAAACAGGCAGATGTGGATTTTTCATATCTTGACCACTCTTATTAGCAGGAGATTGGATTAACCTATCACCCCATATAGCTAGAAGTAATTGTTGACGCGTAAACTCTGATGATGTTTAGTGTTTTTACTCATCAGGAGTGTGATATTGAAGCAGAATAATTTTCTAGAGCTTCCTTAGCTTTGAAGTTAGCTATTGGAAAACTATTCGTGGGACTTTTTTGTTTGTTTTCTTTTTTTGCCTCATCTATTAGGTGTGAGAGGCTGGTGTTTATAATTCAGCCTAGGTGTTTTCATTCTGAAGAGACCAGAGGCTTCAGATAGAATGTGCTCAGTCATCACATGTAGTAATACTGTGACTTCTTACTGCAGGCCTCACTGAGATGCAGACAGGAAAGTAAAGTATTTAAAACAGGAAGAAACTGTGCATACGCTAGTACCTGTGCAAAATCTTCTCCTACATTAAATATACATTTAAATTTCGTCTTGAAAATCTTCCTACACTGTACTGTTTGACATGGCTTTGATAAAATCCAAATCTCCAAATGCAATTCTATAAAATTTCTAGCTTGCTGTTCTTTTCTAGTTATTAGCTGTATAAAATATTTAAATTTCTGTGAGTTCTTTTCCTCATGAACATGGATTTCTTTTCACTTCTTTTTTTCTCTATTTGTCCCTTTTAATAGCCTTCTGTTCCATGCGGTCAAACTGCTGCTAGTTCAGCCTCATTTTAAAAACTATCACTTGACACTGTTTTCAGAAATCCAGAGGAACTTTATCATTAAAGCTCATGAAAATGTGCTAATGACCTAATTTCTTTGTTTATGTATTTAATTTGCATTCAGACTCCTTATTATAACAGATAAATATGTTCAAGCTATCTAACTTCCTACGTGTTTCTCTTCAGAAGTAACTACCCTTACATAATTGATAACATTGAGGTGAATGGCATTGTCCTTCTGTCTTATAGACCAATGCTTTACCTTCTCTCCTTTCACCTCAGTGATACTTGCTTATCAACAGAAGCAAGCTTCTTTCTTGGTGTGCCTCTGAGGCCACCAAGTTCATGATTTGCAGCAAAGACATAATAGGCGCTGAGTCCAGTGTACAAGCTGTACTGGTTTTAAAAGAAAGTGAATGATGATAACATGTCGTACATGGCTGACTATGGTCCCTGAGGCTGATAAGCCTCTTCCATAAGCTTATTGCTGTTATGCTGAAGCCAACATGGGTAGAAACAATACAAAATATTCGTAGTCTAAACAAAAAATATATCCTACATTCCTCATTTTTCCTTTAAGAATGCTTCTAAGTGCACCACAGCTTTCAGCCCCTCACAAGATCAAAGGTGCAAACAAAAGAAGCATCAGAGTAGATGTGGTTCATGTTAATAAAAATGGTCTCAGAGAGTTGCATGCTGCAAAAAAGCAAGAGCAACACTAGTTTTGGTGGAACTAAACAATGAACTCAGAAAACCTCTGGAAAAAATCTGATTGTCCCTTTCTTCTCTGCACTGGTGCAGCCTCACCTCGAGTGCTTGGGGCACTCTTGGGTACCACAGTATAAGACATTAAGCTCTTAGAGAGTGTCCAAAGGACAGCTGTGAGGATGGTGAAGGGCCTTGAGGTGAAGCCGTGTGAGGAGTGGCTGAGGTCACTTGGTCTGTTCAGCCTGGAGAAGAGGAGACTGAGGGGAGACCTCACTGCAGTTACAACTTCCTCAGGAGAGGAAGAAAAGAGGCAGACACTGATTTTCCTGTGGTGACCAGTGACAAAATGTGAGGGAATGGCCTGAAATTGTGTCAAGGGAGGTTTAGGTTGGATATTAGAAAAAGATTTTTCCCCCAGTGAGTGGTCGAGCACTGAAACAGGCTCCCTGAGGAAGTGGTCACAGCACCAAGCCTGACAGAGCTCAAAAAGCATTTGGACAACACTTTGAGGCACAATGGGTGACTCTTTGAGGTGTCCTGGTCAGGAACAGGAGTTGGACTCAATAATCCTAACGGGTCCCTTCCAACACAGGATGTTTTATGATTCTATGATTTAGGTTGCGTTTTGCAAATGCGAACACCACTTGCTTTTCATGGTACTAATACCAAATAAGTTGTTGTGTAAGTAAAGAAGTGGAACATTTCTTGGAAGTTAAAGCATCCAGGGATAGGAAAGACATCTTTCTTTCACATTTCTTAGTTAGCCAGTAGCCATGATTCCTTACACAGGAGCTCAGCCATAGGGAAACTTGCTGCACAGGAGGGAACCATGTCTCCTCCTTGTGCCACACCCCAGTGCAGTCAAGCATCCCTTGCCTAGCTCTCAGCTGGCTGCAGCCGGTCTGGTTTGCCCCCACCACGTGAAGGAGGGGGGGATCCAGGACCCCCAGAACCAATCAGGGAGGAGATGCCAGAGGTAGCTGTCAGCACGAAGAGCAATATGATGCCATTTGCACACAGGCGGTTGGCGACAGCAGTGCAGATGGTACTGCACATGCACACGCAGGACCATGGTACCAGTCCATTGCCAGGTGTGGGGTGCAACATGCTGAGCAGAGAGAAAACCAAAAGTGATTTTTATGTGACTTACGGGTTTGTGAAGAGGCAGCAGTTAACACTTGACTGAGAGCTAAAAGGCTGTCAGCAGTTCACGCTCTTATGGCAAGAGGCTGTGAGTTCCCAAATGGCTTACAGATCAATTACACAAATGAGGAAAGCAGTGAGAGGAAGGCAGTGTTGAAGAACTGAGAGTAATGCAAGACAAGGAACTGTGAATGACTCTGACCCAAGCTGAGCATCAGTGACAGAGGCCGGGTATGTGCCTGTACTTCCTGAGTACTGGTCTGAGCCTTAAAACTTTTCTGCACATCCTAGTGGCCTAAGAGACTGCACCTTTTTGTCTCAACCACAAACAATCTGCTTTTAAGAGATTTTTTTTTCTTTTTTTTGTTTGATTTAGCTAAGGTGATAAATCCTACTTTATTAGTGGATTATTATTAAGTTAAATAGAACAGCAATAGCTTGTCTAAGAGAGTAATAAACAAAGTCTTGAACCTGGAAAAATGCAGTCTCTTTCATCTTTTATACCTTTCCTTCTCTTCTGGTCTATTTGCATTTTAGGAGAGCAGGCGTCCTTTTCTCTAGCTCTCTTTTTCCCCCAGCTCCTCTATTATTTGGTCATAGCCTGCCCTGTGTTGCTATGTTTTTGCTTCTATTTTATTCTCCCCTTCATCTCTACTCTTTGCTATTTTATTCTCCTGTTGCATCCTGTTGCTTCTTATTATACACCTTTATTCTTGCAGAAGGATTGCCTCCTGCAGACACTGGCCTGCCCTTCCCTATATCTTGGTCTCTTCCCACAGAGCTGGTCCAGTGAAGACCCTAGAAATCTGACTCATCTTTGAAACACAGCATCACTGAGAAGTTGTCAATCATGTCTTACTGTGGTTGACTGGAATGGCAAAACAAAAGGAAGGAAAGGGAAAAGTAAAAAAAAAAAAGGCTTCTGAGCCTGATGTTTACAAAACAATTCCTTTGCGTCAAGGCTAAGAGTTTTCTTTGCAATGTTAAAGCTGATTCTCAGAAGGGCTCCTTTTTACTTCGTTGATGCATGCTGCACTGTTGACATGTGAGGCCTCGTTAGCTCTTCTGCTCACCCATCTGCTGAGATTTCATCCTATTCTTTATTGGTTTATATTATTCTTACTAAGCATTCTGACCTGAACTTTGCTCGCATTTGGTAGTATTGCAGCTAAAATATTCTTTCTAAAGGTCCAGGATTAGCAGTGTGTGAATGTCGGCAATGAACTGAGAGGACAGCCCCGGCCAATGGTAGAGCAGGCTGCACCAGGGTATTTCCTTCTGACATAAATATATTGTATGCAGTGTTTTGAAGAAAGGAGTGTCATGACTGCACGCTGTGTTATAAATATCCATCAGGAGCAGAACAATACAACTGGACTCAGCTCTAAATTAATCACCATCAACTTAAGTAGGTAATGGTTGAAATTTTTCATAAATAATAGTGATTTCTTAAATATTTCAGTATTCCTATTTTGCCTAAGAACCATCTGTTGCATAAAGTCAATATTGAAAACCTGATAGCATTCATTAAGCACTTGTCTCCATTGCTTTTAACTCTTGTACATACATTAAAGAAGGCCAAGAGGGCGACCAACAGCAGTGAGTAAAAATCTATTGTGTTTTTTGCTTTTATAGCCATGGCATTAAGCTGTACTGCCATGGAGATTTAAAGGGTTCTTATATTTTAGAAAAAGTCAGTCACTGAATCTTATAAAAATCACACTGAATTTCTTCAGAATTTCCACATCAAACTGACTGTGAAAATATTTTGGTAGTGAAAATGGGAAGGTTTTTCTAGTGGATGATTTGAAGTATAAAAGTAAGAATCATCACTAGTGAGGAAAAATGAGAGATTATCTTCTGAGGCCTGGTATCAAACACCTGAAACATTAAATCCAGACCATTTAAAATTGTGACAAAAAAAGAAAAAACAACAAAAAAACTACATTGAAGTATTTTCAGTAAAAAAAACCCTCAACAACATAATTTGTGTTGTAAATAGCATATGTATATTTTCAAATGCTCTGTAATAAGATTTTCAGCAAACTACTGAATATTACTTTTTTGGGGGGGGGGTTGTGTCTAGCATTCTGCTAGTTATACTGCAAGAGTTTTTTGCAGCTTCATCTTTCTGGCAAAACTATTCCTGTTACAGTGTAACTTTCTTTTTTTTTTTTTTTTTATTCTTGTAAAATAAACCCTGTCTTTTTAGGAAAAGACAGAAGTCCCAGCTTACATAAGTAGGATATAGTCAGGATATAATTTCAGTGAGGTACCATCATGCCCAGGCATTTTGGGCATCAGAAAAAAATATAGAAGATTTTAGGGAATGAGACTGGGGTTTTTTCTGTTTGAAGGGGGGAAGGGGAAAGGTTGGCTTTTGGTGGTTTTTTTTCTTCTTTGCTAGAGAAGAAAAGAATTCTTTCCTCGGGCATAAAAAGACCGAGTGCAACCTGTGAATAAAATATTTGGATTTGTTAAGCTCTAATTTGTAAAAAGCAAGTTAGAGGGAGTTATCTCCTACTGTATGAAATTCCACTATGTTCAAAAAGTATTCTTTTTGTTTCAGTACCAGAAGAAGCATAGAATCATAGAATAATTAAGGTTGGAAGTGCAACATTGGGTGAGCGCTGTTCCCAGTAATGTTAATAATAAATATCTTATGTATTTGGGTGTGAAATAAGCTCTTTTAAAATAACATGCTGCAATATTTTATGCTCGCTTGAAGGGTCCCTACGTCTGCATATGATATACTGCAAAAACTGTCCCTTCCCAGAAATGAGATTTTAAATCAAATCATATGCTTTCAAATAAGAAAATGGAAAAAATGGAGCAGCAAAATAAATGGCCCCTTAATATCTTTGTCTCAGTGAGTACTAAAAGAACAGCATCTGTGCCCTTTTCAACAATGCTGCATTATTCATTTTGATGCAGCCAATGCAATGGACACCATAGAAAACTTCCTGGCTTTTGATTAAGAACTGTGTGGTCTCAGAAACATTCCAGTCACAAAACACATTTGCCAAGGACATACCTAGTTTATTTAATGAACAGGAAACTGTGCAGTTGACTAGTACTGCCTGACCTTGCCTGCAAGTATTGCATCCCTGAAAGCCTGCAAGGTAAGAGTAATGGACAATACGATGAAGTGATGCACAGCTGGGCAGATGATGCTGCCTGATTTGGTAGTGCGGTTTTTTTTTTTTTGGACAGGTTTATGAAGTGTGTTTGTATCTTTCAGCAGGACTCCAAACTGCCACTGCTGCTGTAGGTTAGCAGGGACACCTAGTGGCTTTGGTGAATGGAACTGGGATTGCTTCTACCTCTTACTGACAGACCGTCAAGGTTTTTCGGAATAAGCTCTCAGTACCTCCCCTGCTTCAGTGTTGTCTCAAATCATTTAGCACCACAGTTCTTCTCTGTACTTTTTTCTGCATTCAAGGAAGCAGGGAAAAAAGCCCTGTATGTGTGTTTTAAGTATTGTGACAGACTTTCAGGAGAAGAAAGAGGGTCAGTGCTTATTGCATGACTGCTGCAGTCAGGGTTTTCAGAACAAAGCAGGAGGTCACTTAAAATCACAAATTCCACATATCAACTTTATTATTTTGTTGCCATTTAAAGCAGGGAAGTGCTTTTCATGATGGTGGGTTTTTTTAAAGCTAACCATTTTAAATCTAATGCATATAGAGGTTTCCTTTTGTCATATAGGTATTATGCATTACCTCATTTTTATTTCTTCTGGGACTAAATAATTCCCACTAAATCAATAATTCTCATGAAAGTGAGACACTTAAATGACACTTGAGGAATCTGCGCATGTAAAATGCTTTTCCTATAAAGCCACTGGTCAACCTGCCAGTGAAATTTAAACTAGTACGCACCGAGTGTACAAGGTCACCTTGTAGTGCAGCAGATAAAAGCAACCACATCAGGTTAGGCAGGATCTATCTAACCCAATATTATGTCTCATTTGCTGGTGACAGCAACATCAGAAGTGTGCCTGTGATTAACGGGAGTGAGCTGTAGTTTGCCAGGGTCTTGGACACCTCCTGAAGAAAACAAAAAAAATTTAAAAGCATATGAAGTTTAGATCAGTTCACCAAGAACAAAACATGGCTTTCTGTGTTGAGCTGCTCCTCTGCACTGGAGCTACATCCTGCCCTAACAACCCTCACAGACATCAGCACTCATTGTAGCTGCCAGAATGGAGCAGCATTTCATAGCCAGTCTGGCAAAGACTCCTCAAGCGCTGCCAAGAGAGCATCAAGATAGTAAAGTGAAAACAGAATAGGTCGCCCAGGGGGTGAAAACCTGAGGATCCAATAGCAGGGAACTTGGTCCCTTCAGTCAACAGCTCTAAAGTGAATGGCTTTACACAGTAGAGGAAAACACAATTGATAGGCTTTTAAATCAATAAAGATCTTACCCCATACAGCTGGAACAGGACTTAGTCATAGCCTATTGAGATCCTATGCAGATGAATTTCAAGCAATCTTTCTCAGCAGGTAGAGAAAACCAATGTTTCAGGGATATGCTCTTATGTCACATTCAGTCATGATACACAGTTATTAACAAGTTACTAAAGAAGTCTGAGGACAATCCTTTTCTAGACAAAGTACCTTTACTGAAATGGAAATAATCTACATAAATTATCCTCCCATAATTTCATTGCTTATAAAAGCTAGATATGACATAATCCATAGCTGGTACCACACCTTGTTCCAACATCCATTTCCAGAGATGACAATGGAGTCGTTGGCTGGGATTTTCCTTCTCTGGCCTTATCAGATGAAATAAAACAGACCCTCTGAATTCTCCTTTCAGCATGTGCACATTAATGATAGACTGAATAAATTATAATCATCCTCTACTTTCAAACAGATGACACTGAGCAGACATGACTTTGACAGGTTCCAAGACAGTTGACTTTTGCTGGTCCTCATAAGCCCATGATTTCCTTTTATAGTATTTCAGTATCATGGTATCTGGTTATACATCTTTGTAAAGATCTGCCTGTTCCATGTAAGGGAAAGAGGCTTTTCTCCAGCTTTGATCTAAAATTTCCACATGTCCCTTGAATAATTGTGATTGATATTAATGATCATAGAACCATCAAGGTTGGAAAAGACCTCCAAGGTCGTTGGGTCCAACCTTTGATCAAACATCACCATGCCAATTAAACCATGACACTAAGTGCAACACCCAGTCATTTCTTGAACACTCTGAGGGATGGTGGCTCCACTGCTTTTCTGGGCAGTCTATTCCAATGCTTAATCACTCTTTCAGTGAAAAAACTCTTCCTGATGTCCAGCCTGAACTGTCCCTGGCGCAGCTTGAGGCCATTTCCTTGTTTTCTCACTAGTTGCCTGAGAGAAGAGGCCAAACCCACCTCCGACAATCGCTTTTCAGGGAGTTGTAGAGAGCAGTGAGGTCACCCCTGAGTATCCTTTTCTCCAGGCTGAACAAGCCCTGTTCCCTCAGCTGCTCTTCATAGGACTTACCTCTGCACCCTTCCCCAGCTCCTTCACCCTTCTTTGGACTCACTCCAGCCCCTCAATGTCCTTCTTGTAGTGAGGGGCCCAGAACTGAACACAGCACTCAAGGTGTGGCCTCAGCAGTGACAAGTACGGGGGGACAATCACTGCCCTGGTCCTGCTGGACACACTATTGCTGATCCAGACCAGGATGCCATTGGCCTTCTTGGCCACCTGGGCACATCCCGGCTCATGGGCAGCCGGGTGATGACCAGCATCCCCCTTTCCTGCTGCATAGCTTTCCAACCACTCTGTCCCCAGCCTGTGGCACTGTATGGGGCTGTTGTGACTTAAGGGCAGGACCTGGCACTGGGCTTTGTTGAACCTCATACAGCTGGCCTCAGCCCACTGATCCAGCTTGTCCAGATCTCTCTGCAGAGCCTTCCTGTCCTCCAGCAGGTCAACACTCCCAGACAACTTAGTGTCATTGAGCTTTGCAGTTCTAAACCTCGGTCTTTGCTTCCTTTAGTAGTTATAGTCTCAAACCAGTTTTACTGTCTGTAGGTTGATGAAGGGCTCCACAAATCATCAGTTAACCAACGATTAGAGTTTAGGAACCACTGCTTCAAAGTGCTACAATTGAAATATTGTACTACGACACTACCCTCTCTCCTGAATGATGGCTATTTTCTCCTTGTCTTTCCCACAAGGTGCTCTGAAAGGAGGCCTGTGAGTAAATATTTCAGAAAGAGATTGTTGAAATCTTCTCTTCTAATTTCTTGCATTGTCTACATCCGGAACCATTTTAAAACTTGGGATTTTTTTCAAATTGCAGTGAATACACTTCTTTCATTACATATTCTGTTAACATCACTTTGCTTCTAAGTTAATTTTTTATTTTAAATATGAAAAAGTTTCCATGTTCTACTGCACCACTACTATACACTAATACATAGTTCATAAAAGTATGGATACTTGTGAATATTACTTTAGGGATTTTTATATTTACGAAGATAATAAAAAGTTTTAGAAAAGGAAATGTATTCAGTTCTTGGCAGTAGTCCTAGTTCATACACCAGCAATACCTACCTTTTGCTGAAGTTGTCATTCGTGATGTGACTTGATTCTGGTTTTGCTGCACTGTCTGAGAGTCAAAAGCTGCTCTAGATATCATTACAAAATAATGAGTGGCTTCTTTGCATTAGACATTTAATTTCCTAGACTTGAACTAGAGAAAACAAAGCCTAATAACATTGTTGTTTTGAGACTTCTTTATTCTTCACAGTTTAAAGGAGTCATTTACTTGCTTTCTTCATGCTCTTTTTTTTTTTTTTCTATTTGCCTTAAAACCTTCCAGTTTCACCTGTGGTGTAAAGAGATTTTGAAGCCTCATGAGAAGCAGTATGGAAATACTTATTCATCAGAGTCTTGGTAACTTAAAGATATTTCAAGTACTATAGCATCTGTTTTGAGAAATAGGGTCTGAATCAGAGCTGAGAATGTTGTATTCAGCATTTTCTTAAATGGCATGTATAATTTCATGCAAATAAAGGTGTATATTTCCGAATAATTTTTCATATAACAGTTACTGAAATGTGTATGAGATTTTTTTGCATTTCTCCTGGAATTTATAGTAAGGAACAGATATTCCTGTTGGTATATTTACAGTATGATTCAATTATAATATGATAGAAGGAAAAGATTATAGACTATGTACCAATATTGCCCTACAGAGGAGTGGAGTGATGGAAAAGCCAGTGGAATGGAAACGTGAAGTGCTGACCTCCACTGCTATCTTAATTAAAATTGTCTCTGTTGAAGTCCTTGTACTCCCAAGAACTGACTGCCATGTTTCATATTGAGTGATGAAGTGACTTCACACTTCATATTGTGCAAGAGTAATTTAAAATTTGAGACAAAGGAGCAAAGTTATCACTTCCTAACTGGAAAAGCTATGAATCACACATAAGAACAAAAATCAGATTAAGGTGGTAGATTGGATTTTTGGGTCTCTGTAATTGACGACTAGTCAGTTTCATTCATTATACCTCAAACTAGCAAGTGCACATACTTACACCCATCTAAAAACACTTTCTGAATGCACAGCAAATGCTCTGACTGAACAGCCAGCTAGCACCAGATGGCATGGCTGGACACTGTCTAAAAATTTTGTGAAATAAAACTTCAAAGATTTACTTTTCTGCAAAGAAGAACAAACCTTAAAGTCCTCAAGTAAATTCCTATAAGCACCTAATTATAAGGTACTCCTTAGAAATAGAAGTTTTGTTTTAACTGTGTCTTGCTCATTTTTGCACATTTCCGCTTAGGTTTTTGCATTATTGAAATAACAACCTCACAGTTAACCCACTTACCCAATTTCGAGACTCTGAATTTGAAATGTATATCTCAAAAGAGGTTGAGGTTTTCTGGAGCAATTACATAAGCTTCAGTTATTTGTTTTACGGGTTTTGTTATAGAGGCTTGTTATTTATTCAGAAAGAGCACATTTGCTGTTTATATTAGCTCCAATATTTTTCATGTTTAGAGGGCTTTTCAAGGAATGAAAATGAAGAATAAAGCTAACTTTTCCTTCCCAAGATATTGGGAAAGTTTCACGGCTCCTGTTGAGTCATCCTTTTGAAAGATGATAGAGGTGGGTTTTACGAGTCAGATGTTGATGTGCACATACAATAGGTGTGCCAAACTGGACTTGGTCCTTAAATGACATCATCAGGTCTTTTTACAGTGTTGTAAGTGCTAAAAGCCACTCAGTCCGATAGAGTTTGAGCATGCCTGAAGTGTCATGTACAACAACTTTGCTGTCAAGATTTGTTTTGTCAGGCAGTATTGTGATTTATTTCCATACCTAAATAAAACTTTTGCATTGCTAAAAAAGTAAATAATACAGGGAAGTCATTAAAAGGGAGGAAGAGCTCTTGCTCAAAATGATGACTCATTTAAGAAGACAGATTTGGGAAAGCTGCTCCATACGGCAGAAGTTCTCAACCAGAAAGTCCTCCCACCAACCCCACCAGATTGTGTGAAAAGATGCAGAGGACATGCTTGCTAGCCAGGCATTGGGAAGTGGATCAGAGACTGATACACCTAATCTACTCTGCATCCACCTCCCCTGTGCTTTTTTAAGGATGCACAGCCATTCAAAGTCACAGTTATTAGCCAAATTGCTGTTTGGAAGGATTTCTGGCCTGCATTCAGAATGCATTCCTCTCTCCTCTGTGCCTTTTTTCCCTTCATCCTACCCCATGTGAAGGCAGTGATTGATTGTCTTTTGTTTCCTCCATATGGCAGGATGTATTAGAAAAGAAGGATAAATGCTCAAACAGAATATACCCTTTCAGTCCCAGAGGAGGCAGAGGGAAACAAACAGCATTTGCTCCTTATTTTCTTCTCTTTATATTTGTGAATAAGTTGGAAGGTTTGGACTCTTCCCCTTACAGTGACAAGTTCTGGTCACTGAGTCCCGACGGTACACTTATTTGTGTGCTAAGCAGATAGCAACACTCTGCAACTACCTAAAATCCTATTCTGTGCAGCTGACAGTTCAGAAATCAGTAAAGTGTTGATCAAACTCCAAGTTCCACTCTCTAAATATCTGCCTGATACTAACTTCATTTAATATATTCTTGTTCACGAGATTTTTACAGCCAGTGGTTACACATCAGTATTTGTATGTAGTGACCATGCAGAAAATAAAATAAATTAGCTATAATGAATATTTCTCAAAGGAAAACTTATCCATGTATATCAGTCAGTTCAAACAGTTAGATGCAACATTGTTATACAAGAAAGAATCACCCATTTTTGCTGACAGTAAATATTTACCAATCAACAGCAATAACGAAAATTACCAGCCTAATTCCTTTTCACAAAAAAAGCGAGGCAAATATTGATCAACTGTCTTAATTGAGTCAGGCATTAAGTTTCCTGATTGTGAACAAAACTGGCAGCCAAGTGATGCTTATTTAAAATGTGTACATGTTAAAAAGAAAATAGAGATGCTAGTATGGAAGAACCAACAATGCTCAGTGCTTTTTAGATAGATATAATGCATTTTCTTCATTAATGATAAGTTTTAATCCACAAGAATTTTAGTCAAAGCTTCACAGAAGAAACAATTGTTGCCAGTACTCATTTTTACATGATGTTCTCATGGTTCTGTCTCAGATGTCATAGTAGTCATCTAAAATTTTCATTTCATTAAGGATGAAAGTGACCTTTCCACTCTGCCTGATTTTGGATAGGACATCTTTGAAGTAAAAGGAGTCCCAGAATCCTGTAGGTTTCACAGGCTGATTTTGCATTTCAGAGGTAGTGAATAGGGAGAATCGACAAACAGTCTGTTGTAAAAGCGCTGCTGTCAAGAGGTTATCTTTTCAGACACAAAACCAAATTTTGATTGATAATGCACCTCTATGTGTAGACTCTTCCAAGTCTTTGTCGCATTTGGGTGGAATACTGGACTTCAAAGTAACTTAAGCCTGATGGTCTCTAATTGTACATACCTAATCTGCTTTTCCTTAAACATAAACTGAAATAATGTTTAACAAATGAGTCATTTTAGTTTCCAAGTTATTCCAAATTATTATATCAAAAGTTATAAATATATATGCACTAAAATAATCCACATGAAAATGGGACAGCTTCCTTCCAAATGACTCTGGGATTCTGCAAAAATCTCTTCCCACAGTAGTAGTCAAGAACACTATTTGCTTAAATATATGGTTTAAATTTGTTTGTTAATGAAATAAACCTGGAGCTTTAGTTCTGCAAATTCAAACAACACCAACTGGTAAAGGTGTGCTGCATCATTGCTCAAAATCCCACTTCATGATTTTTTACAGAAGTTATTACAGAACATGTCCTAATTCACATAGGAATTGACTAGATATCCATCACCAAGCATGTCTGGAGCACAACAGGAAGCCACTTGCTCAGCTACATTAGTCAAAGGTTGCATAGCTCACGTATAGATTCTTTTATTATTATTTGAAATGCCATATAGTCTGTGTAGCCTGGAGTTAATTTATCCTCTCCCCGTAAGAGTATTATATTTATTTTTCATTTTTTTAATTAAAGATCCACAGAGTGGCTAACTTCCTACCAGTTCTTGATTTTATACAATACTTTTCTTAAGTCTTTTTGTGAACACTTAGTACACTCAGTTCATGAAGACCTTCAAGCAAAATGCAGAATGAGGCACTCTGAATCATTGACTCAAAAAAAGAGGTATAATGCCCATTATTTACTCTGTGTTCTTCTCTGTGAGATATTGGACGATAATTAAAATGTGCAGCTTTCCTTACCCAGGTGATTGTCAGAGCCTCCAAACACTGAAAATGGAATTTGGGCAGAGAAGTTCTGAATCACAGCACTGAGACTTAGCCTGTGTCATTCTCATCTATCAGTTTTCTGCAGAAAAAGCTTTTATTTTATACATGTACAGACAGCACAACAATTCTCTGCTATTTACTCTCCACTACATCCCATTACCAGTCACCAACATGTCACAAACTGCCACTGCATAAGCAATGGCAGATATTCAGATATTCAGTAATCAGAGTGCAAATCACAAATCTAACATAAATCAATCTCAAAATGTTATAAAAATAATATTCCTTTTTTTTTCCTTCTTTTTATAATTGAAAACTTTTTTGGCTTGTCTTCGTTTCTATATTTTAGAGCTCACAGCTCCTAAACACATTGTGAACTTTTGTCTATAAAGCAGGGCTTGGTTTCTCTGACTAGATTCCAGAAGCCTAGTTAAAAACATGGAGGCTCAAAATTTATCAGAATTGACATTATCATTGCATTAAGTGCATCTATGCACTTAGAGAAGTGTGCTGGTTTTTTTCTGCTTCTACTTCCTAAGTGTATGCTTTGTATGATAGTGACTGATTGAACATGGGATGTCACATTTTCTAATTTATTTTTTTTCTTCTAGCACAAAGGATTATGTTTAAATGATGCTATTAAAAATAAAGATTTTCTATGGTGGAGGGAAAAATAAAAACCCCAGGCACTTCTAGGAATGTTAGAGTGACAGAAATGGAAAAAGTAACATAATCTGTTGAGCAAACAGCTATCCTTAACCTGGCTGACTTCATGTATATGAGTCATCCTGTCACATTAAATGCTTCATGTGCTTTATGTATTATGTGATATTGCTGCCTTTGAGAGTACAGGAACCTGAGTGCAAGTGAAAGGGCTTTTTATTTGAACTCTGTTTACACAGTAAAGAAGGAAGGAAAATCCAGGGTTCTAATCTGAGATACCCACTGTTGATAATCTTTTTAAAAAAGGATGTTTTTGTACCTAAAACTACCTGAGGGAGTCCTGTCAGGCTGCAAGAGACTATACTAGATACATCAAAGCTGATGGAAAACTTATAAGCTTCGGGAAACCCTGATAGTGAGTAAAATCTTGCTACTATTTAGTATGAGTCTGATCATACATTTGTACACAAGTACACAGACTTTGGCAAAATGCCTTGCTTGAGGAAATTAATTGAAGTTTGATTCACAGCATTGCTGCTTCCAGCAATACCACTGGCAAGGTGCTTTGACTTCAGTGGAAAAAGCTCCTCTCCATCTTCTTACCTAGCGGAAGATTTAGTTGGAACTGAAACTAGTCTGTGAGACCACTCAACTGTCTTCAAAAAACACAGTGTCATTGGAGGACGCTGTGCCTGTATTCAGCACTGGTAATGACATCTGGCAACATGCCCACTCTGAATTGAGCACGACAGAATTGAGCATGTCCACTGCTAGTCCAGGTTTCAGGTGTCCACCTTCAAGGGGCACAGGAGTGGTAAGGGTTGTGGGCACAGGCACAGGTCCACATTTTGCAGCACTGAAGTCATACACACCTTCATGCATTTCAACGCAAACTTGCTCACTCTGAGCTCTCTCTGAGACAGAAGAGACACAAAAGAATGCACATTTGCACCAAGGACAAGGATGATTTTTTTCTGTTCTGTTGAAACATCTTTTGAGACATCAGATTTTGACCAGCTCTTTTCAGATAAAACAAGATACTAGAGATACACCCTTAAACCCTAAAGTAAAATAGACATTTACTGATATAATCTATGAAAGCTTGATTTGACAAGCCTGGGTTCAGCAAAGAAAGCAAGCAAAGTAAAATCATGATGATATCAGTCTTAAGCTGAAGTAGTCAGTTCTTCTGTGATGGCATAAAGGCATAAAATAACAAAAAAGAAGGGTCTAAAATTGTTGAGCTGAGCTGAGCTCAGTTTTACACAGGAAGAATACCTAGAATTTATTGTGATGCTACTGAATTGGTTATCCTTTTAATATTCACTATTAAAGTGCTCCTTTAATAACTACAGCCACAGCTTGTATTCTTTCTGTTTTGAAGGAGACAGAAAATGGAGTTTTGGGTGATTGTTGTTTTATTCTAGTACTCACCCAATTATGGTATATAACTACTTATACGGATGAAGTTATGATAACCTCAGGAAAGGGGGAAAACAGCAAATAATTTTTATTTTTGCTCAGCCAGGAAAGACAATATTACGGAAACACTGAAAACTTATCACAGCTTTGTATCATCTGCTAGGGTGAGGTATTGATTTCCTTTAAATTTATGACTCAATTCTCTGTATATATAATTATATGGAGTGAGGAAACCTATAGTCATTGCTCTTTTCCCATTCCAAAAAAACCCAGAAAAATATATGAATTTTAACCTTTATGAATCTTACACCCATAGCAGCTGCTTCAGGAAAAGACTGAGGATTGGTCATTGCTGCATTCTTTTCTTCCCCTGGTTTCATTTACGAAACTAGTGGAATTGCTTAGCCATATTATTGCAACATTTTTGATCCAGTTGGATGTGGAATCAGGAAATCAAATGGAAAAGCATAGAAAGCTTTGGGAAAAAAAAATAGCTTGGGGAAGAAAGGGAGCTGGTTTTGTATTTCTGTTATGCACAAGAACAAAGATTATTGCTTTACAGAGGATTTTCTGGGCTGTGAATGATATAAAAGATGTTGAATTGAAATATGGGTGCCCAAAAAACTGAGATCAGTGCATCCCAGTTGTTCCTTTTTGAGTATCATTCTTCTACATTCTGAAACACAAAAGCCAAACTGGGCTGAGATGCAAGACTGAGAAGCAGCCTGAATATATCTTGAACGACCTTGTGTGAGGCCCTGAACAGGAATAGAAAGTCATGGATATTAAGAGGTTTTTGAGGACTCAGTTTGGCCAGTCAAAACATTCCTTTGAGGTTTATGGCTTCTCCTTACATAATACATGTGTACAGTTAGAGATCATGAATAATTAATGCAGGGTATGTAAAAAATGCTAGCACAGATAACCATTTCTCATAGACTTACATGAGTGAAGACTTGGGTTTGCAGGTTTTATTGTCTTTCTATGTTAGTCATCCCACTTACCAGTTCCTGAAACATGAATAATTGCACATCTGGAAATATCATAACATATGGAAAGTTAGCTAGTGTTAATTCCAGGGAGACTTATGTCAATGTGCAGCAAAATTTCTCTACACTACTGAACAATGGATTTCAGTCTGTTGTGCAGTAGAAATCTCCATCTCAGTGTGTCATTTCAAGGATAAAATCTTCTTTTGCAACTGTGTGGAGTTCAATTTTGAACCATTAAGTTGAGGCCCACAAAGTATCTAAAGCTATCCAAAGACATTTTTAGATAATTAAATGTATTTTTGCTACCTAGACCTCCCAGCTGAAAATGATTATTGGATACTACATTTGTGACTTTGGCCTGTAGCTGATTTTCCAGTTAATTATTTCTGAAGACAAATTAACTTAAATAAATATCCCATAGGAAAAAGAAGATTTTCATTTTTAATCTCCTTGCTAGATTTACTGAGCTGGGTCTTAGTGCCCATGGAAGAAGTAGTAGTTTATACGGGATTTTTGAATTTTAGCAAATCTTTTGACACTGTCTCACACAGTATCATTCTGGACAAAATGTCCATGGCACTACTAAACAGGTCCATAACATTTTGGGGAAGAAACTGAGTGGTGGTTTGGGTTTAAAGGGTTATAGTGGCTAGTCACCTGTGGGGTTTCCCTGTGCTCGACTTTAGGGCCAGTGCTCTTTAATGTTTTTATAAAGTCTCTGGATGCAGGAATCAGGTGTAGTTTAAATTACTTTGCCAATAGTACTAAGCTAGGAAGAGCTGTGGACTCCCTCAGGGGTGGAGAGGTATTACACAGAAATCTGGATAGACTGGAGATCTGGGCCATCACTAACCATGTGAAATTTAAGAGCAAGCGCCAGAATCTCCACCTGGGACATAGTAATCCTTAGTATACATTTAAACTGGAGGAGGAGAGGCTGGAGAGCAGCCCTGCAAAAAGATATCTGTGTGTCGGGTTTGATGGCAAGTAGAACACGAGTCAGCAGTGCCCTGGCAGCCAGGAGGGCCACCCGTGTCCTGGGGGCATCAGGCACAGCATCACCAGCCAGGCAAGGGAGGGGATTGTCCTGCTCTGCTCTGCACTGGGGCAGCCTTGCCTCGAGTGCTGGGGGCAGCTCTGGCTGCCACGGTATAAGGAGGACAACAAACTATTAGTGTGTCCAGAGGAGGGCGTTCGAGATGAGGAAAGGTCCCAAGGGTTAAAACTCAGGAGGAGGGGCTGAGGTCACTTGGCTTGTTCGGCCTGGAGAAGAGGAGGCTGAGGAGTGACCCCATCGTAGTCTACACCTTCCTCATGGGTGGCAGCAGAGGGGAAGGTGCTCATCTCCTCTATTTGGTGACCGCTGATAGGACACAGGAAAATGGAATGAAGCTGCATTAGGGGAAGTTCAGATTGGAGATTAGGAAAAGGTTCCTCACTGAGGTGGTTGATCACTGAAACAGGATCCCCAGGGAAGCGCTCATGGCGCCAGGCCTGTTAGAGTTCAAGAAGTATCAGGATGATGCTCTTACTCTTGTGATTTATTTTTAGGTGGTTCTGTGAGGAGCAAGGAGTTGGATTTGATGATCCTTATTGGTTTCTTTCAACTTGAGAGATTCTGTGATTCTGTGATTGAAAATGGTCATTGTAATGATCACAGCCCTTGTTCAGGAACAGCCTGAAAAGAAAATCTCATTTTCCAACTGATCTTGTACTTATACATTCCAATAAACATTGCTTTTATAATTATTCTTGAATTCTAAATAATTTTAGCAATATTTGTCATTGTGATAAGTACTAAAGCTTAAGAGTGCTGTGAATTTTTTTAATTAACTGAATTATAGCATAATGGCAAGGAGTTAAGAGAAAATCATATTATATATTTCAGAACAAAGGGACATCGTCAGCATCCTTTGCTTTGTGGATATCCTTTCACCTCCAGATTCAGAGGGCATAATATTCTCCTCAGCATACAAGGTAAATAAATGTCTCTTTTGTTTGTCCTTAGACACTACAGAGATTTTGCATTTATATTGTGTCTGCTCAAAAATTACACAGATGTGCAAGGTCTCTTCTGGAGGAGATGCTGGAAGATCTCACAGCTCCAATACTATCCTTCCTATTCACGTATTCGCCTTTTTTGCATACCCCTTCCTACTCCCATGCACCAGTAATGCTGAAAATATGCAGTGCTTTTGGGAATGAATCAATTACTCTCTTTCAGTTCCCCTCTTTGATGTTTCCAGTTACTCTGTGGCCTAAGATACTTTTCAGAGCTAGAAACTAACTGAAAGGATGAAAAATCACATACAGCCTTCATAAAGAGGTTTATCATTGCCTCCTGTAATATAAAACTTTATTTCACACAACACCTACAGTAGCTTTTGAATAAGTGATTTTTTGTTGATAGTGTGAGTGCCTTCTATCGTAAAATCCCAAATGATATGGTCTCATCTGGGTTTCTTACAATTATCTTTGATATTAATGAGCTTTTAATTAGGAATAAAATGGAGACATCATTATGGATAGATGTATTCATGCAGACTCAAGCATTCTTTTTCTTTTTTTTTTATTTAGGCCATCTGAAAGTGCTCTGGCAATAGAAAGCTATTCTAGCATTAATTTTATTTAGGACAAGGACAAGTACATTACTCTTGGAGAGTATTAGTACAGATGGTATAAACAATGTTCTCCTTTAAAGACATCTGCGCATATGTGCATTTTTGTGAGTCCTAGTACATGTGAACTGGTTAAAAATTATTCATTGAAACTGTTTCTAGATAGAATATTATATTTTTAATGAAATATAACAGTGTAGAAAATGTCTTGAAGGAAAAAATTCACTGGAAAAAAGTTTTCAACAAATGTTAAAATAATTTCAAGAAAAAAACCCTTTTGTTTTTGTAGACTTGCACTGTACATCTGTGAATGTACAGATATAAGAAAATATAACCTAGATCACCATCTTTGAGCTGAAGCCTGTAGATCTAAACCAAGAAGAAAACTCCTGACAATATGGTATTGGTGTAGTTGAGGTTTACTACTCACCTTGAGGAGAGAAGTACAGCAGTGCTATGAAGAACTGTTGCAGGTCTTCTAAGAGACTGCAAGTCCATATATGAGCTTGTAATTGGTACTGGACAATGCAGCACTCACAGTGCTTGTAGCTTTGCATCAGCTCATTGCAACTCAAGTGTCTTCTGACTGGCATCAGCCTCTGGACATCACACATGGATCAGGACAACTGCAGGACACAGCACCATACACTGTTAATGTGTCAGTTTCTTGAGGAAGCAGCAGGGTTACATAGACACAGAATGTCTTCTTATGAAAAAGTAAGGCATAAAAAAACGGTTTAAAAACTATACACTATTACCTTTGTAACTAGTGCTAGCACATTAGGGCAGCCGAATAAATCCAGTATGGGAAGCTGTGCTTTCTAATCCCTTTATCTTGATTAACCAGGAAAATAAATGTATTTGGCATATTGTTTTAAGTATTAGTTGTTTTCTGCTAGTAATTAAAGAAAATGTTTACCAAATACATGCTAATTCAAGTAGCAGAGGCTCTGTCTTGTGCAAAAATTGTTTTCATTAGATCTGATACTAACTGAATGAGATGCAGTTTCTTAGGAAGTGCCTCTTTTATCTAAATAAATATATAAATACCAAGTCAAAAAAAAGTATTCGGGTAAAAGGACTCCATTGCCAGGGTTTGGAAAGTTGCTAGCGATACTGTAGCAAATGTGGTTACAGATTTCAAGCAAATGGGTGACTGTAAATTCTCAGTAGAACAGGTTCCATTTGTGATGAGCAGTTTTTCTGTGAAGCATAGAAAAGTTAGGAAATTTCTGTCTGCATCACTTAGAAGCTACCTACAGCACTGCTGTGACACTAAGCTCTGCAATGGGCCAGGCTCAAATCAAGGGCTTAATTATGATTGATCCAGCTGAAAAAAAAATTGACTACTGAATTTCATCTGCTTGGTGTGTTCCACATTCTATCTCTTTCTGTTCCTTTTTCTTTCAATATAGAGGCTTAGTTCAGCTCATGCTGACACCAGTAGATATCTGGAGTAACATTCATGGAGTATGGGTATGAATAAAGAAGAGATTGATAGTTGTGTCTTTCCCACCTGCAAACATACCAAGTCTTATTTTCAAATGGCCTACCTTAATCCATCTGCAGGCTGATCTTGAGTCTAAGTATATTTGAAGAATGCCTTTAGCAAACAGGAAATCTCCAGGGCAGGCTGCTATTCTCTTCTTCTCTCAAATGTATACATTATAATCAACTCTACTTTAATTCAAAGTGCAGTAGTTTTGTACAGCTGTCCCTAAGGTATCTTCCTTATCTGAGCTATTAAGTGACTACAATTAGGTCTATCATGAAATTTCTTCACACATGACCAATTACTGTTGACCAATGAGTTGAAATAAATCCCTTCTTTCCTTTGTGCCACCCCCAAATGCTGGCTGCAATTTTCTGCTAGGATAGCCACTCTGAATTCGAAGACGTAGTACCAACTGAGGGCCTTCTGGCAAGGACTAGGAATTGTAGTTATTTCCCTTTGCTTATTCTTAATGTTCCAAATATAATGCTTGAACTGTTGTACTGTCTTTCCAATCTTCGACTACTCCTGCAGTCAAAAAGAGCAGCAGCAGATAGGTCAGCAGTTTGTGAAGGCCTTGAGTGTGATGGTATGAAGATAGTCCCCAGAGAATATACTCCTTGCTCTGTCTGATAGCGTTTCAGTGAAAGATACAAATACCGCTCCTGCAAACACGCTCATTGAGGTGTGAGAAAATAACACAGGATGGGTTTAATTTTTTTTTCTTGTGTTAGGAAGATTAGTACTGAAATTATTTGTTGCAGCTTTGGTAAGTGTGTCTTGTCTCCCCACTACCACATGTGCTATACCCACATACTTTTGAGATTCTTGTCTTAGTACAAAAGAAAATATATTGGTTTCAATTTCTTCAGCTTTCCCATTTAATTCAATATTCAGCTATTTTCAAATAACTTTAAACTCTATCTACCTCTAGGTAAGACAGATTAATGTTACCCTTGTAAAATGCATTTGCTTTTTTCAGATGTACGTAACAAAAAATGTTTTTTAAAAATACGGGTTTAAGTATTCAGGGCCTTTTGGCTAAAGATCCTTTGAATTGTGTTATGAAGTAACAACAGCCCTTGTAGTACTAATTAAATGATCTCTTATCTTTCCTAGGCACATCATCTGTACACTTTAGCCTCTGCATATCATAATTTGTCACCAGGCTCTGTGTTACTGCCATGAAAAAAAAAAAAAAAACCTGCAGGGACCCAAAGTCAGTAGATTTAAACAGTTTGAAATGCTTTTTGGTGACAGCAATCATAGAACTGTGGTCAACATTAGAATTAACTCTACCAGACTCATATCCTCTGACGTACTTTTAGTTTCACTTCTGTCCTGTTCAAACATAGAGATGCTAGGGAAAAAGTTCTGAACTGCTCATGGCACATTAATCTTTCTGCCTTTTTTAATAGGAAATAAGGTCATTGTCACCTTTTATGTGTGGGCAAGATAACAAATAAGAATTTTTGGTTTTAAAGCTAACAAAAATGAAATTATGGCAACAGGTAGAAGCTTGCAAAATATATCATTAAAGTTACCAATGAGTGCCTCTCTTTACAAAAGGTGGAAGTCAGCACATTACTGGGACAGCAGAGCTCCCTGGACTTAAATGTTCACGTATTTGAAAGAAATATCCATTTATAACAGGCTATATCAAGAATGTTTATTAGGATGATCCAGATACAGATTGCTTGTGGCTTCCTACATGGATTACTGAAGTGAAATTCAAGTATGCTTGAATGTACTAGCCCTCAAAAGTCTGCTACCAACCCAGGTTTAAAGCGGCTTCTTTTTTTTTTCAGTAGCTTTCCATCACCAAGATGTTCACTCATTGAAGATGAGAAGTAGCTGGATGTTAGAATTAAAACTTCAGAGGAAATTCCATCCCTGTTTTTCTACATAAGAGATACTGTCCAGGCCACAGTGGTGTCATCTATTCTGTTACATCCGGATAGTTTTAGAAGGAAGACTATTTCTTGCAAGAGGAAGATAAACTTCTAATGTAGAGTTGTTATTGAAAAAAGCTTCCTACTCTTTAATCAATGCAGTTAGCCTTCATACTGATTTAATTTTCACTTAATTTATTCAGACTTCATTAGCTACAGCATATATGAAAAGCAAGTATAGTATTTAACCCTTTCACATTCTCTCATCAATGTCCTGTTCATGGTAGCAAAGAATTTTAACGTTCACCTGCCTAGACACACTGTGAAATATAAGGTCAACTTTGAAGTAATAAATCCTAACTTGCAAGAAATTTTTAATCTTTTCCAAAATCTTTAAATTTTTGGTCTGGTGCATTCTCCAAGAGTAACAACTTTGGCTCTTTGTTGTCATATGATTTTCCCTCCTGTACTATAGTAACTCCACCTTTCTTTCCCTGTGATAAGTTGTTCTCAGTATTTGGAACATTAAAATCTTGCAAGAATCATCAACGAAACAGAGTGTAATGGAATTTAGCTTTGTAACCCTAAAGATAAGTTTATAAAAATGTGGACTCACACATTGTTTTTGAAGTCACATTATCACTCGTGGGGCTACCATGCATAGATACATAACACCAGGTGTAGGGATGGAGTTTAGCTACAACAAGTGGGTGGTCTACCAATACTAAGCAGCCCGAAAAAAATGCAGTATAAACTGCTTGGGAGCTGTGCTGTTTTCAGAGATATAAGTTCTCTTTCTGTATTATTGCATTATCATATCAACACACCTATTGTCATGGTAATAATGTTATTCTGATCTTTGCCACTGAATAATTATCTCTTAGTGTCATTACTTTTTACCAGTAAAATAGGAATACTATTTAATAGAGCTAAGTGAACGAAACGAAAGAAATTTTGTATAACTCTACCTTTCAAAATCTGCTTCTACATTCAGAAGGAATAGATGGTAGAAAGGATCTGGTATTCACAGTAATTCATTAATTTATTCAACTACGAATTCTTTGTCAAAAACTGTTTCTATGCAAACATTTGCGATTTTTATAAGGTCGTTAACTGTGTAAATATTATAGTAGTGCTATCCTCCCTGAATGGTTGATTTATATCATTAACCTACACCAAAAAAGTCTGAATTTTATTTTACATCCAAGCATCTTTTACAGCCCTTCACATAAATGTTCATACAAGCTCTTCATAAACCTCTTCCCCTCGAACTTACCAGCAAGGTCAGTGGAAATGTCAATGGAAGTGTTTATAATTCTTGCAAATATTTCCACTTTCTTTTTGTGTTACTTATGCATGAAATGTCTCCTGCGAGACAATCCTTATGATTTATTATTTTTTTCCTTCAGATCTCTTCCTGAGGTTCCCTTTCTCTGTGAAAACTGAAAGAAATTGTTAAATTAATCTTAGAAACATTGGTTTAAAAACAGAAGATGTAGTGATGGCTTCATTTCTTTGCTTAATTTGGAGAATCTGGACTTCAAAGCCTTGTACAGATAATTTGTATAATTACATGAATTTGTCACTGTGATTTTCTTACCTTCTGTGTTTTGGCACACATGCTTCTTTCACTTTGATTCAGACAAAAATATAAGTATTTGGGGTACAAACTATACCCACTTGTTTAGTTTTAAAACACCTGATACAAAGATTTTAACCAATCTTAAAATAATTCTACTGGATAAGCTAATAAAGAACGTTGCTCTAGCTGCCTTTTTTGCTTTTGTTTCCTATTTCTGTATTATATCTTTTTTAATGACCTGGGTCTCAATCTTTTCTTCTGAAAACAAATGCAACTTGACTGTAGTTTCTGAGTTGATGTTAGCCCGTGAAGTTTTTACTGATGACTTGGTAGATGAGAATGGTCCTAGGACTGCAGAATAATTGAATGAAAACTTTGCTTCCAATTCAGTGAATTGTCAGACTAGTGGTTGTTGTTGCTGCTGCTGTTATTCAAGGATTCTTAAATCTATTTATTATTGAAATGCAGATAGATAGCTACTTAATGTTTTGCAGTTTATTTAAATGCTGAGATATTTAAGAGATCAATTAAGGGAGGGAGAACAAAATCTCTGCATAAGCATAAAGGCTTGATCAAAGAGACAGGGAAGGTAGAACACCTAGGTTCATTCCAACAATTTCTGAGATGCTCTGATTTAAAGAAAAATCATCCTTTTGAGAGTATATAGGCAGTCTTGACTTAGTCTGTGATAGAATTTGGGAAAAATGCACTAAGCTTAGACAAATTTCAGGCACGACACCTGGTGAGACAAAGCCTTTGCTTTTACAAACTGGCTCCAACATTGAAAGAACATATGACGGGTATGTCCAAATTGCACAGTCGAGTCAGAAAATGCCACAGCCAGGATTTTATTCATTCTCCTGGTGGTATTGTGTCCCATTTTAAGAACATTTCTAAATGTCTAGCATTTTCATGTGTCATTTGGCTGTTCCTAAAACCATCTCAGCTGGTCTCTTATCTTTCCTTCATCTCCTGGGTAACACTCCCCATCATTGCCACCTTGGGCACAGGCCGGCAGCAAAGGCTACTCACCCTTCCTGCCCTTACCTGGTCTGGTCCTGCACCAAAGGAGAGTTCAAGAAAGCCAGACCAGCTGCTCTTCCAGCATAACTGCAATAGGTACTCGAGAGATAAAGCCATGAGTAAAAAAAATCCCAAACCACACTGAGCTGGGCAAAATTTTGCACCACAGTAGTTCAGTAGTTTTAGCTGCACATATTCAGTGTCTGTCTGCTCAGCACACAAGCAAAGGTGTTTTGTTGCAAAGACTTGAACAATGGCTTTGGCTTACTGCTTGCTGAAGTATGACAGATGATGACAGCCATGCAAAGACAGAGCATTTATACTCCTCAGTATCTGCTCCCTGCTTTAAAATACAGCAATGCTAAAATTTGGCATTCAGAGGAGAAACAATTTTATACAGGCAGAACAATTTACTATCCCTAAACACAGTCTCATAAAAATATTCACCTCAAAGGACTGCACACCAGGAAAGGGATCCGCATTGGAGCAGTTCATGGAGAACTGCAGCCCATGGGAGGGACCCACGCTGGAGAAATTCATCGAGGACTGTCTCCTGTGGGAAAGAGCTCCACGCTGGAGCAAGGGAAGAGTATGAGGAGTGACAATGTGATGAACTGACCACAGATCCCATTTCCCAAAACCTTGCACTGCCATACAGGAAAGAGAGAAAAGGTGCAGAGTGAAGTCGAGCCTGAGAAAAAGGGAGAGGATGGGGCAAGTGCTTTACAATTTGAGCTTTCTTCTCGCTATCTTACTCTGATTTAATTGGTAATAAATTAAAGTAACTTCCCTTGGCTAAGTCTGTTTTGCCTATGATGGTAACTGGTGAGTGATCTCCCCCTGCTTTATCTCGACGCATGAACCTTTTGTTATATTTTTACTACCCTGTCCAGTTCAGGAGAGCCGTGATAGAACAGTGGCACCCGGTGTCCAGCCGGGCTCAACCCAGCACACATTTTTAAAACAGGTACTTCACCTGGTTCTCAGGATTAGCTGGTAGCATTTAAGTGAATAATCAGTGCGAGTCTGTCTTGTCATGCAACACTTAATCCTAGAACATTTCTTGAATACAGTATGTTTTTGTAAAGCGATTTTTAGAATGTAAATTATTAAGTGGCCTCAGCATCAGGCAAAATTGTCACCTCTGATATGATCCACTGGGGTTTTTTTTTGTCTGAAAGGCTGAGAAAAGGTACGGGAAAGGTGAGACCAGAACTACCAAGTCAGAGCATCAAGTGATGCTAATGCAGCTAAATGACAGAAACAGATCTTCTGAGTCTCACCTTTTCTGGCTAAAGCTGTCCCATACAATACTGGAACATCAGATGGACATGAAAAGGACCACAGCCAAATGTACTCTAGCTTTCAGCTCTAAAGGCTTCATAATTAGTCTAAGGGAGAGGGAGAAGTGAAAAAATATATAACGCATGCATGATTTGGTATGTTCCTATATGTGACATTTAGAGTTGCACTGCATTCTAGGAGAGCATTGGGTTGCTTTTCAGTTTTTTTAATTATAGTCTTTCAACTTAAAAGCTACAGGGCACTGTACATTCTTGTAAAGCACTTGTGGAAAGATTCAAAGCTGCAGAACTTTGTACAAACTGATTTGCATTTCAAAGTAGTAGAGATGGCCGTTTTGGGTGAGATCACACAGAACTATTAACTAATAACTTTAATGAGCTTTCATAATTGCGCAGCTGAACTTTGAATAGGATCCTCTTTTGAAAAAGAGTATCAGCCAACAGTAACTTGACTTGACTTTGGACTTAAAGAATAGAGCTAGAGAAAGACAATAAGAAGGTAATTAGTTAATTTGTATATTTTAATCAACAACTCCTTCATATATTTCATTTTCCAGAGTCTATCAAAGCATGACAAATACCCTAGAAAGGTCAGGAAAACAATTTTACAGGCTGTCATTCACATTCAAACATAGAGAAACTGTCAGTTCATAATCATTTATGTTTTTTTGATTTTTCATCTAACAAGCTATAATTTTAGAGGAGTACTCTGTAGTGCAAGGCATGGTACAGTCACAGATCAGTAAGACTATACTTTTAGCTTACATTTCTGTGTCTGTGTATATACATACTTGCAGGCATACAATTTACCTTCTTGTATGTATCGCAATGAAGAGAGGGATGCAAAAAACAACAATGCTGCAGACATTCGGAGGGAATACCTATACTGGTAAAGCTAAAGTGTGTAGTGCTGGTTGTCCAAGCAGGAATGAAAAGCATCACGCTGAACACTGACACTAACAGTTCAGTACTGTGCCAGTGAAGTTGCCAATTAATTAACATCCCACAAGTCTACAGAAATACAGAAAATAATTTTTCAATGGAAGAAATAATCTTGCAGTACAGAATACCTTTTAATGCCATAATTTATCTCTTTTTAAAGTAACATTGTTGATTAACGGATGTATAGTAATAAATAATTGTGATCACACTGACATGGAATGTACTTTACAGATGAAACTGTATTCTTGCAAAATGTTTTTAGACTGAAGGTGCAAGGTAGGCCTAGCTAGTGATGTTACTGGACATATCCTGAAAACACAGCTTTACATTCATTAAATTCAAGTGGGACCATATGCTATAGATCGTCAAAATTCACTCTAGGCTTCTCCCAAAATTCACCTTGTCCCACACATATTTCACTTGCTAGACCTTTTAACCCTAGCCTGAGATAAGGTTACATTTTTTGCAAAACAAAGATGAAGTCATTTTTCCATAAAGCAGTTCAAAGTGAAGGATATAGTCACAGATTTGGTTAGCAGAAAGAATGGTAGTATTATCTAGCTCAAAGTAAATTGTAATAATAAATTTAATTCATGTTTTCTTCTTACCTGTACTTATTGATCCACATAATCTTTGTTTTTCTGACTTGATATTTAATATAATTTGTTACTTGTCCTTATTGAAATGTATTCACTCCAGCTTATATCTCAGTCCTGAATCTTGCTTCCTTGCAAGTGCGTACACACACATGCACACACCCTTACAGATAAATGTATATCCATCTCATTATATGTGCATGTGCCTTTGCAGAAGACTACTGTTAATGTTTGAATTGCTTTTTCTATGTTCCAGCCACAGTCAAAAAACCCTTTCATCATCTTTTATACTGTCTACCTTCTACTTTGTACTCCTCAGAAGTTTTAGTTACCAGGATTGGGTAGCTGCAAAAAGCGCTTCATATTTTTACTATCTAACCCAAACACTCTAGGAGTGCTCATCTTCCACTGAACCTGTTTACTTTGTGCTTCATACATTATTAGATGGATAAGGTAGGAAATGAAATCCCTGTGTGGTAGAAGTATCAGTATGAATGCACTAACCTCACAGACTGAGCTCTGAAAGTAATGATCAGAGCACCCAGAAGCCTTTCTGATCTAAATTCATTGCAAATACCTAACTCAGAGTCCCCTACTGGTTTCCAGTTTTAACTTAGTGCCTAATGAAGTGAAGTTTATCTCTGAAAACCTTTGTCACAGCTGGACATAACTAGCAATAGTTACTTGCAAGACTACAATTTAAGGGGGAAACTAAATCTCAGTAGGTTGTCCTTCTAGAACAAAGTGGAAATGTGCTTTTATAGGTAATATCATACAGAACAATTTTCATCCAGGTCTCCTGTCTATATGTCAAAACCAGCGTGCAATGTGCCTGGTATTAATAGTCTCTGCATAGAAGTGTTAAAATGGAAATACAAAGCCACATCAGTCAAGAATGAAATTCTTCCACAGAGTTGTGAGAGGAGTAATACGTGCATCATTCATGTATGGTCAGTTTAAGAACACAATTTATACAGAGCTCCAAGATAAATGCTTTTTCACTCAGTTTAGTTTTTAACAGTCAGAGCACAATGGCTGTTTATTTCTCAGTCTAGTTACAATGGTACTAATGCTTACAATCCAAATTCCTGTTTAGAATCTTTTAAGATACAATAAGATCAATAGATCCAAGTATCTGCTCTTTTTCTTGCATCTTGAATCTCCACTGTCCCAATCATCCACAGTCTGAGAGTGCAACTCTTCTCTGTCAGGCAGGATGATTTCGTAAGTTATCACATTCCAAGTTGTGTACCAGCGGAGTGCAGAGTTGCTGTAGCAGAGTTACTGGTGGGACTTTCTTTTTTGTCAGTCTGCGATTTACTCAGTATTATTTTGATGTGCTTCAAACAGCTTATTTGCTGAAATAGCTCTGATTGCCTCTTCAATTTAGTTATACCATATTTGTTTAAATGTATGTATCCTCTGTGTATGGGAAGATTTCTTTTTATGTTACAATCCACATGACAGCACATAAGACAAAAAAAAACTTGACTCACATGTAAGTTTCAAATTTCTTACACAGTAGCCAGATGATCCTCGAAGCCCAGAGATGCAGATAAGGTGGTGGATGTTTGTCTATTGGGTAATTTTGTCATTGTGGATAGGACCAGATGGACAATAGTCATCTGTGCAGACCTGAGAGGTAGTTACAGACAGGAGTTATGCAATATTTTTACAACTAAAATGAAGCCCAGATTAAACAATCCAGAAAAGGCATCACAAGGCTTGGGGCCCATTATAAGGCTTATTAATATCATGAAGCCTGAACACCAGCACTATACCTTAGCCTCATCAAGTTGGCTCTACCATAGGAGTTAAGGCACTTCTATAGTCCTTGCTTGCAGTTTGCTTTACTCTGAACATCTCAAACACACCTTCCTTTGATGAACACCTATATCCTTTTCTTCTTCTTTTGAAATAGGTTATTGTTTTTCTTCATTCAGTAGCTTCTACGTAGACTTAGAAAAATCCCTTTCCTTTGGTGGCTAAACTGAAAAGTACATCATTTGGAGAAGGGTAGCTAATTTAGTAGAGGTTATCTTGTCTTCTTCTATCCTAATTTTTAACCTGAAGGCAGGAATGAATAAATCCCTTACAAACTGTGATTTTCATTAAATCTGTGGTGCTTCTTTGGACACTGTACTGCTTAAACACAGACAGATTATCTTACCTTGTTTTTGTCTTCCTAAAATTAGTTTACATGTCTTGGAAGTACGAAGAGGTATTCTGTAAACCCTTCTCAGGTCTTGGGTTCTGAAGAGTCACACAAAATATCTCTGTGCAGTAAAAGCAAAGATTCAATTTGTCCTATTACAAATTCTAATCAGAGATCCACCAGTTCTTCCTTCCTCATCTGAGCCATTGTGTATGCGTATGCATGAACAAGCTTCATCTATTTATAGCTGTAATATATGCAATAAATGTTAAAAGGAATATTTTCATTGTCAAGGAGCTCCTTTTCTTGATTATAATACATCATTAAGGTTTGCCTTAAAACACTAATGGGAGGCAAAAGCTTAGTTTCATATTACCTCACAGAAATCAATGCTGTAAACTTATCACAAATGCTATCAGCCCTTTTTGCATAGTGTGTGGTGTTTATCTCTGGGTTAATTATAGCACTGTCTTGAGGAAACCTACTGAGACTGAGAAAAGACTGAAACATCTTTTAGTGTTTTCAGTAGGAAAAGTTGTTTTGTCTTCTCCAACATCTGGAGCAAAATGCTGGATAAACAAATCTCTTGACTAGCCCTATGATATTGAAGTAAAATCTGCTTTTGTGTTGGTCTTGCCATTCACAATATATTTTATTGTTTTGTTTGATATGAAAACACATGCATTTGCTTTGCAATGGCATGGTTCTTTTTCCAGAGACTTAATTTCTCCCCTTTCCCATCCTCACCCCACAGGCTCGTGACGGAGGGTTAGCCCAGATCAGTGGAGTCATGCGTCACACAGCTCTATCATGCTGGCAGCCGTTCCTGGGTCTGGCTGTGCTGCTTGTCTTCACGAGCCCCACTGTGGGCTGCCCGGCCCGCTGTGAATGCTCAGCACAGAACAAGTCTGTCAGCTGTCACCGAAGACGTCTGATGTCCATCCCAGAAGGCATTCCCATTGAGACCAAAATCTTGGACCTCAGCAAGAACCGACTGAAAAGCGTCAACCCTGAGGAATTCACATCATACCCGTTGCTGGAGGAGATTGACCTCAGCGACAATATTGTCTCCAATGTTGAGCCCGGAGCTTTTAACAATCTCTTCAACTTGCGCTCCTTGAGGCTGAAAGGAAACCGTCTGAAGCTGGTCCCCCTTGGGGTGTTCACTGGGTTGTCAAACTTAACAAAGCTTGATATAAGTGAAAACAAGATTGTCATTTTGCTGGACTACATGTTTCAAGATCTGCATAACCTAAAATCCCTGGAGGTTGGGGACAATGATTTGGTGTATATATCACACAGGGCCTTCAGTGGGCTGCTTAGCCTGGAGCAGCTCACCCTGGAGAGATGCAACCTCACAGCCGTACCAACAGAAGCTCTTTCTCACCTCCACAACCTCATCAGTCTGCATTTGAAACAGCTCAACATTAATGCTTTGCCGGCGTACGCCTTTAAAAGACTGTTTCGCCTGAAAGACCTACAGATAGAAGCCTGGCCCCTCCTGGACATGCTGCCTGCCAACAGTCTGTACGGTCTCAACCTAACCTCTCTCTCCATCACAAACACCAACCTGTCTGCAGTACCTTACTCTGCTTTTAAACATCTGGTTTACCTGACACATCTCAACCTCTCTTACAACCCCATCAGCACCATCGAAGCAGGCATGCTGTCAGATTTAGTGCGCCTGCAGGAGCTCCACATGGTGGGGGCACAGCTGCGCACCATCGAACCACATGCTTTCCAAGGGCTCCGATTCTTACGCGTGCTTAACGTGTCCCAAAACCTGCTAGAAACCCTAGAAGAGAATGTATTCCATTCCTCCAAAAGCCTTGAGGTCCTCTGCATTAACAACAACCCTCTGGCCTGTGACTGCCGTCTTCTTTGGATTTTGCAGCGGCAGCCCACCTTGCAGTTTGGCGGCGAGCCACCAATGTGTGCTGGCCCAGACAGTGTCAGAGAGAGGTCATTCAGAGACTTCCACAGCACAGCTCTCTCCTTTTACTTCACCTGTAAGAAGCCCAAGATACAAGACAAGAAGTTGCAGTACCTGGTAGTGGAGGAAGGACAGACCGTGCAGTTGATGTGCAATGCTGACGGGGACCCGCAGCCTACCATTTCCTGGGTTACCCCACGCCGGAGGCTGATCACAACTAAATCAAATGGTAGAGCCACTGTGCTGGGAGATGGCACCCTGGAGATCCGATTTGCCCAAGACCAGGACACTGGGATCTATGTCTGTATTGCAAGTAATGCAGCTGGGAATGACACCTACTCGGCCTCCCTGACGGTAAAGGGGTTTACTTCAGACCGTTTCCTTTATGCCAACAGGACCCCCATGT
Organism: Melanocharis versteri; assembly: GCA_013397845.1. Taxonomy (NCBI): domain Eukaryota; kingdom Metazoa; phylum Chordata; class Aves; order Passeriformes; family Melanocharitidae; genus Melanocharis; species Melanocharis versteri. The sequence goes on along the minus strand of VZTG01021102.1, from coordinate 249,579 downwards.
ATATGACAGACTCCAACGACACAAGTTCTAATGGAACTAATGCAAACAGCTACTCTCTGGACCTTAAGACAATATTGGTGTCCACAGCTATGGGCTGTTTCACATTCCTTGGAGTGGTTTTATTTTGTTTCCTTCTTCTTTTTGTGTGGAGCCGAGGGAAAGGCAAACACAAAACCAGCATTGACCTTGAATATGTCCCTCGTAAAAACAATGGTGCTGTGGTTGAAGGGGAGGTTTCTGGACCACGAAGGTTCAATATGAAAATGATTTGATGGTATTCTGCTAGCAGTGCTTTTTCTGTGGCATTAAAACCAATTAAAACAGCCTGGCATGTGGAATCGCTAGGCAGAAGCAGCTTAATGCAGTTGTCAGTGTATCAAAAGGTTATATGAAAATGGAAAGACTATTTGTGGTAATACAACAGAGCCTCCAGACCTTGAGGCAGATGTGTCAGGGCCTTTCATAGAACTGGGAAATTGTACTAACTGTTTGCATTGCAAATATTGGCATTCTGGGGATATCAGCAATGAACCACTGGCTCATGCTCATGGACAATTGTTCAACATTTTCTACTGCTACAAAAGGAAAAAGAAAAAAAACCTACAGTGTAGGATTTACATACTTAAAGAAAAAGACGCATTTGTCTAAACCACACTCTACAGTGAAATTTGTATCCATATATCTCATTTGGTAAAACTTTGCATCCTCCCTTCTAGTTGGTTCAACACAACAAAAAAATTGGTAGCTTTTTTTTTTATTCTACATCTATACTGTGTACATTTTGAAGCAATACAAATGAGAGGTTGTGCTTTTAGATATCCACCAATACTGACCCAAGTGTGATGTCACCCATCTTTTAACTACCATCAAATCTAAATTAGATTCTTGTAGTTACTAATTAGGAATAACATAAGATATTTTTCTCCTCATGTAGAAGGCCAGAGCTGAATAGTTGAGAGCAAAACCACTCAACTCTGTCGATCTACTCTTCATATAAATATAAGGCATGTGCCTAGTTTTGATACAGAATGGAATATTTTTTATATCTGTGATATCACACTGGACCAGTTTACTGTAATACAGCCCTGGTTCTCACGCAGGGAAGGCAACCCACTAGTCAATGCTGGCATGGAGGAGTTGAGTTCTACCTAGAAGAGAGAGAATCAGTTTTGTTAGCCCTGATTTTCATTTCAAAGCTACTGTTAAAATGTTAATGTGTACTGGGCCAAATAAAAAGCATACTACATTCTGCAGACTCCTTGGGAAATATGGTCATCTTACTCCTTATACAAGTGAATTAAAACATACAAACACCCTGCTACTCGGAATGAACTCTTCTCCAATGCCAAGTAAACTACAGTTGTTCATGCATAATATGGGGATTTATAATACTAAAATAATGTTTAAAACATGATAGCCTCAAAAAGGCTAACATACTGCCAGATATAATGAACCTCTAGCCACTGTCATTCTCATCTTGTATATTTGTACATAACACAGAGACGCAAAGCTAATTTCCAAGAGCAGATTACTTAGCTATTCTTGATGCCATTTTAATAACAATGTGGTTATGTTTGTTTCAGGGGCAGTATCGTAGAGCAAGAGGGGCAAGTTTTTCCAGATTTTAGGAATCTTTTTTAATGGAGAGAAGACAAGTGGAACATTAGTTTAGTGCAAGTAACCTTTTGTTTGTTTTATGCCTCCAAAGAAATCCTCAAAAGACTGAGAAGTGAAGTTTTATTCTTTATCATTAATATCATGATTTTTATTTTTAAATTCTCAGCAACTGCAGGATACAAAGTCGTTCAGCCACCTCTCAAGCTTTCCACCAATTATGAGCCATAGGTTTGTCATACATGGTTGATAGCAAATACCATTTTTAAATGATTGGCATAACCTGGATTAAGGATGATAATGACTATATATTTTTTTTAAACAAGATGAATATGAAAATATTGTAAGACAGAACATTCAGATTAATGTGATTTAAGAGCCTGTGTTCAATCTTAGTATTAGATTTTGGCATTTTGAAACTAAAGTCAGGCTGACCTATAATAGGATGCAGGTGCTTCTAAAATTAGTATCCACATTCTTTAGCAGAGATTTTCAAAGCAAGACAAAAATCTCCCACTTCTATCAAGGGAAATGTGCCAAAAGTTGTAAAATCCAGCTGCGCTCCCCAGATGTACCCATAACTTAATTGCAGGACCCAAAGCAAGGCAGTTTTGAGAATCTCTTTTTTTAGTGGCTGATCACTGGTTGCATCGTTGCTTCATTTTAGGTTGCCAAACTGAGGTGGTTGCAAGGGTTCTTAGAATTTTCTTAACTTAAGTTGGCTTTAAATTTAGAGCTGGGTTTTCTTTCTTCTTTTCTTTTTTATGCTCTGAACTAGATAGTTGGAGATTTATGGGCATGCTTGATAAGAATACTCTTTGTTCTATGACATTTGTAGAACATTAATATAATGGAATACCCCCTGACTAAATTCTAACACCAGGGAAATTATTTTTGTTGATGTAATAACCACTGCACTGAAGTCCAAAACTCTACTGTACCTTAATGTGGGCAGTTAAAGAAACAAATGGGGATAAAACAAAACGTTTCTGAACTGTCCCTTGAAGACATTTGCATGTGCCTTTCCCTTGTAATTGTCATTTTTTTTCAACTAGTAATCTATTGCCCCTGCGGTCATGTCATGTTAAATGTTAAAATCAGTGTTAGAAGCAAAAATTCACCTAAGTTCTAGACATTTGCAGCTGATTTCTTCATATTAAATGACACAATAAAAAAAAAAATCTCAAAAAACACCACCCTAGAAAACATGTACTTTTAGGATTAATTATGAGTTGCTGTATTCCCCTATTCCATTAGAATGACTCTAAGAAGTGATTGCATTGTTACTGCACTGCAAGGATTTGTGAGCAGAAATGTGCTTAGTTATCTATGTGAAATGTGTGCTGGTGATGGAAATCACCACTTGCTGTTGCTGAGCACCACCTTGCAGAGCTGTCAGAGTTCTGTGTATTGCCTTGAGTTCAGTCAGTATTCGGTTTTCAGAATCAGTGCTTGTTCCCTGCCTCTAGCAATGTTCTACTTTTTGCAGCCTACTTATTTCAGCATGGACTTAACAAGGCATATGGCACCTCTTAACAGAAGTGAGGACAGCAAGACTCAGAGACACTTTTTGTCTTGCTCCACATAGTCTCCTTCTTATGTATTTGTGGGACACATACTAACTGTGGCTCTTTTGGGTGAATAAAGAATACAGTGTCAAGGTCAGACCTAGACAAGCATCTTTTTGGCAATTCTTTTAAGAACAATGGCTGAATGCCTACCCTGCCTCTTGAAGGAGTCACTTCTACTTCTCTGCTAGAGATCAAGGAGACACACCACAGTTTATTTTACGGCAGGGGAGAAAAAGGACTGGGGTGTGAGGAAGCATCTGACCCACATGGCTCCCCTATCATATATTCAGAAACAGGTGGATAGTCCTTACCTGGCACTAAAAGAGGAATCAAAGGTTTTAACCTGTCTCTGACTTGTATACCGGCTGGTTCCCACGCTGACACTAGCCTGAATTTACCTGGCAGTCAGTGCAACAAAACTCTGAGGAGCAGCAATAGTTCTGCAGAGAAGGAGAAAACTGAAATGTCAGAACCAGCAAAGCAACTTGAGAAAACAGGTACCAAAATATCCTTGTCAATAATGCCTGTAAGAGCGATGCCTGAGCGTCTCACAAGTATGTTTTGAAGTCCACTTGCACAGATCAGTATGAAGATCAGAATAGATGAATGTACAAGTGTTTACAGAATCACAGTGAACCACAGAATCATTTAGGCTGGAAGAGACCTTCAAGATCATCGAGTCCAGCTTTTGACTGATCACCACCTTGACAACTAGATCACGACACTAAGTGCCACACCCAGTCATTCACTGAACACCCTCATGGATAGTGACTCCACCATCTCCCTGGGCAGTCCATTCCAATGCTTAACCACCCTTTCAGTGAAGAAACTCTTCCTGATGTCCAACCTGAACCTCCCCTGGTGCAGCTTGGGGCTATGTCTTCTCCTCCTGTCACTGTTGCCTGGGAGAAGAGGCCGACCCTCACCTGGCTACAACCTCCTCCAAGGGAGTTGTAGAAAGTGATAAGGTCACCCCGAGCCTCCTTTTCTCCAGACTGAACACCCCCAGCTTCCTCAGCTGCTCCTCATAGGACTTACACTGTACACCCTCTATCAGATCTGTTGGCCTTCTCTGGGCATGCTCCAGCTCCTCATTGTATTTCCTGACTTGAGGGACCCAGAACTGGACACAGCACTCGAGGTGTGGCCTCAACAGTGTGAAGTACAGGGGGACAATCAGTGTCCTGGACCTGCTGGACACACTATTGCTGATACAGGCCAGGTACCATTGACCTTCTTGGCCACCTGGGCACACACACTGTCTCGTGGTCAGCTGCTGTCAGCCAGCACACTCTGGTGGTCTTCTGCTGGGCCACTTTCCAGCCACTCTGTTCCCAGCCTGTAGCACTGCATGGGGTCGTTGTGACCCAAGGGCAGGATCTGGTGCTTGGCCTTTTTGAAGCTCATGCCATTGGCCTTGACCCATTGATCCAGCCTGCCCAGATGCCTCTGCAGAGCCTTCCTGCCCTCCAGCAGATCAGCACTCCCATCCAACTTGGCATCACCTGCAAACTCACTGAGGGAGCACTCCAGGTCATTAATAAAGATATTAAACAGGATTGGGCCCAATCCTGGGCCCTGGGAACACTGCTAGTGACCAGAAACCAACTGGTTGTGGCACCATTTGCTACTCTCTGGGCCTGGCCATTCAGACAGTTTTTAACCCAGCCATTTTTCCAACCCAGTTAAACTTTCCGTAAGTGAGTTAAAGAGAACACTGAAGCAATGTATACAGAAAAGGGTTTTTGCAATGATTTAGCAATGGATAAAGACTAAGCAGCACACCACCTCAGCCTTATTTTTACGTTTTGAGCTGGTTCTCCTTTTTTCGTCCCTTCTTCTTTCTTCTTAACTTTGCAACTTTCTTTTCAGAAAGGCTTTGTCCACAAAAATGTAGCTCGTTAGACTGGGAGGCTGCTTTTACCCTCTGTACCCACCTCTTTATACATTCACACGTGCTTCTAGTGCCAGCAGAGGCAACAGCTCCAGATACAACTGAACAGAAGACACCAAGGCCCCTAGAAAACTGCTGATGTCACTGGACATTTTTTAACTAAACTTTCTTTAAGTTGGATTCATTGTCGCACTGCCATTCAAGGTTTCCTTTATTTACATGTATAGTAGCTATCTTTTTTTTTCCTTCTTGTTTTTTAGTCTTGATAGTACACCACCTATGGCAAAAAACAATTATAACACCATGAAGAAAATTAAGAAACATTACACATTACATCCTCAGCACAACAAATTGTAATTTAGGCAGATGAGACACAGTAAGAAGTCAGTGTTAATATTTCGTAGAAAGTTTTATCTAAACCTCGTAACAGAAGACAAAAACTGGCAAGGAGATACCTGAGGTATGTAAGCCACGTTGCAACTGAATCACATCAAAGATGTGAAACATACTTTCCTACATTATGCCTGGATATCTGTTTTTGACATTAGACTTTCCCAGAAAGACTCTCAGGACATGCAAATGCCAGAAATCCACATTTAACCCATGAGAAGACAAAGTGTTGGCCTGAAATCCCATAGAGCAAGCAGTTTCTGGCTGCCCAAGGACAACAGCAGCTTCCAACAAGGATAGACAAGAAACTGTAGTCATGCAGTTATTTTGCCTCACCCACCACTGCATCCTGTGAAAATACAGCCCATTAGCCACTAATAAAATGCACAATCTTTACCTATTTTTCTTCAAAGGAGGCAATATTTGCATAATAAGCTACAGTCTGTTCCACCTCCACTCACAGCAGTGTAACATCCAGCAAGAAGTGAGGACGAGGAAGCCTATTCTGACCAGTTTATGAATAATATTTTTCCATTGAATGGTCCTAGTCTACCTGGGGCTAGCATGATGACTGCTTTGTCCATTCCTATCCTCTCAGCTCAACATGTGGCTCGACATGAAGTAGCAGGAAAAAAAAACTTATGGTCAAGTTGTCCCTCCTCACTGAACTGTAACTCTGATAAACGGCACAGCAGTAGTGTCTTAGAAATCTCAGTCTGCTGCAGTTGATTTGCCATAAGACAACATAAGACAACACGTGGGAAAACATTGGATACATGCTTTCTGACCTTCTTTCAGTATTCTATGTGATTGATTGCTCTTTGTGCTAAAAAGAACCAGGAAAGAAGAACTAAAAAGCTCTCATCCAGTAATTTAAAACTTAATTGTGTCTGAAGGAGTAAAAGGAACATCTTCAGAAAAGTCAAAGAGCCTGATTTCTGGAGAATGTCTCAAGAATTGAATGAGATTTTTCAAGTTAGCCAAGTAATACGGATGCCCTGTTCTCATTATCTGTAATAAGAATTAAAACCTCAATTTTCCTTGGCAGCTTAGAAGAATCACAGTTAGTTCAGCGACACATGCTCCTTTTGTCTGCTCAATTCCCTTCTCAGTTTTAAATGACTGTGACGCCAAAGGAAGATATCTGGGTTTGGTTAAATTTCATAGAATGTTCACATGGCTTTTGGAATCTAAATCGCAAAGCAGGATCTTAAACCTTCTTCAAGCCAAAAATAAAAATAAAAAAGGAAGAAGAAGCTTGAGTAAACCTCCTTCTGCAAATGAAATAAACCAACTTCTGTGAGAATCTTGCTACTGAGATAGTCACATGTGAAAAGCAATCTGAAGGAGTTTTTCGGGGTTCGGGGGGGGATTTGTTTTGTTTCGCTTTGTTTTGTTTTTTTTCTTTTTCACTAGAAGCAGGTGGTTGGGTATAAGGCCAGCTGGAAGTAAAAATCTGTGTTTATAGCATCAGCAGAATGAGGAAAGAGATGTCATAAATAAAACGCTCTACATGATTTCAACTTAAATTGAAGGATTTTTTATCTTTCATTTTAAAATAAGTTATAGAAACATACAAAAGAACAGACTTTTGCCTCATAATTTGATTATCTGTATTTATTCAACTGTACCAAAATTGTCATGAAGCAGAAGTGTTGCAGTAAGAGACTGAAAACAGATTTTCTACTGTAGTCAGGCAATATAAATCAGAAGAAATCCTCTTGACACCATTCTGTTTCTCCTGGTTACACTAGAAATTTGATAAATGAATCTAGAGTTTTTGCTTTCTACTAAGCAGGCTGTAGTGGAAAATAAGCAGAACTTATGTTTTAATTATTTCTCATCTTGTGGCATCTTGTACCTTTTATTCTGGATTGCTTTAGTATTTACACTGCTAACTGAGCTGCAGAACATGAAAATATACATTCTGGGAAGAAAAGGAAAAAAGGCAAATGGAAATCTGTAACCTTAAAGAAGTCTGCCTATTTCTACTCATGGCATCTGCAAGTCAAAAACATCACCTCCTCACACTTAAAGCCAAAAACAGTGGCTTTAAAGCATTGTGCATAAGCAGCTGAATAGGTATCTATGAAGATGGTTGTCAACTTGTACACACATTAGTAATTTTGGTCTCTCAGAAAACAAAATGCTATTGCTTCTTAAAGAATTCATTTATGCTGTTTTGATACTAAAAGCAAACAACACTTTGGCTTCATTACACTGGGCACTGTATAAGTAGGAAGTAAATTATAACACTGATCTGTTGAGCTTACAGCCATATAGTAGGAAGTTGGCTTTTGAGCAAGTACACATGATAACAAGTCTCTCATTGTTTGTGGAGGGAATGCCATAGTGCAGATATATTAAAATATCATCACACTTACTGAAATCTGTTTGCAAGCACATGTAGTTCATATGTACATGTTTGTGTGTGAAGAAAATAGTTATATTTGTTTTGTTCCTTTCTTATTTCAAGTATTAAATGTATATTGTTTTTACAAAGTGACAAGGTTATCATGAAAAAATTGTGCTGTAATTTATTTTGATATATATGATCATGAGTATGGATGAGAAATGAAACAGCCTTGCTGTCATGATCCATGAAGCACGTGACAATTCAGGTTTGTCCATAAGTTTGCTTCATGTTTGGGCAAAATATGCTAATATAATGGAAAAAAAAAAAAAAAAAAAAAAGCTTTGTTGTCAAGACAGTTGTCCTGAATGTCATTTAAAAAGTTACTTTAGGGCTTATGTCATGATGTGTGTCATACTTATCCACAATGAAACCCAAATAAATAATTCCATGGAGTGGCAAAATTTACTTGAAAAAGTGAAGAAAATTTACATTGTTTCCCCTATTGTAGCTTATCACTTTTTTTCCCAAGGTGTAGTGTAGAAAACTAAGATAAGAACAATAGAGCTTCCCTAACACTAGACCCGAGGTCCTTAGTGCCAGGTCTTCTCAACAAGTTAACTTTTCAGGCCCACCCCTCTTGAACTGAGAATCTGAACCAATACAGTGAGAAAGAGAAGGCTGGCAGGTATTTTACAACTTCTCACTCTCCTCCTTCACTGCATGAAGCCCTCAAACACAGAGAAAAACCTAGGTCTCATTCAGATATGTTTTGGGATTTATTATCCACACAAAGTATCGGTCAGCCTGTTTCCTCACTTTCTCTTGCGCAGTGTGTTCAGGTGACTGATGGGGATACCAATCAGGCAAATGCTGGAAGAAGAAAAGCCTGCCACTTAACAGCACCACGGAGAGAACAGCAGAAAGATAGATTTCACCAGCTGTGTCACTTGGAAGACAACCAATACTGAAAATCTGCATCTGAAACATGGTTACTGAGGAAATCACCAGTATTCAAACACCCCTGTAACTACGAAAAATTAAGTGGTGGAAAGTAGATTCTGCTGATCTTGAAACATATTTCAACCCCCTGAGACTTGCCACAATCTACCAAATCTACATCAGAGATCAGTTTTGAAGAAGGACACAGGCTGTAATCTAAACTATTGCTACTCCCATTTTTCCACAGCTAGGTACTTTTACCATCAGCAAATTTTGTTTATGGTTTCTGGGATAATCTGAATTAGATTTATCACCTGTGTACCCATTATACTCTAAGCTAGGGTCCTGTTCTCTAGAAGGGAAAACAGTTGCTACCTTGGGAAAAGAAGCAGCAGCTTGAAATCCTGATAGATTGCTAGGAGTAGAGACAGACAGGGGCTGTATCTGAGCCCTCCTATGCCTTCTGAAATCTGTCTTATCCTCCCGCATTTGCATTTGAAGCCTCCAAAAGATTTTGACTGACTTGCACCACTGTACCCTCCTCTGGAGCAGAATATCAAATGCAAATGCAAGTTGTCAGCGAAACTTTACTACTGATTTTATTATAATAATCTACTTTATTAATAATATTTTAGTTCAGTTGACAGTCTAATGTACTGCAATACTGCCTTCAGTATGACATGAAGAAAGAGCCATTGCACCTACCACTGCACAGAGAACAGAGGTTTTTCCTCAAAGGATTCCTCCATCCTAAGATTGCACTATGTCAAGAGGTAGAACCTATTCCTATGTCACAAGATCTATTGAGCAATTTCCAGTTCTTACAATAGAAGAAGCTACTAGTTTTCTCCATGATAACCAGGTAGAGAAAAACACCATCATATCAGGCAGTCACTGATATATTTATTAATTTTTTTTAAAAAATGTAAAACTTATTAATAACTCTTAACAGACAAACACACTTTAGATTTTTAAGAGCATCCAAAATTTTCTACAGCACGGTCACTTTCAAAAATTTTTAAGAATATTTATACTTTTGCAAATCCACTACAGCGGATTTGCCACATAGGTAGTAGCCCTGTATTGGATACTGAAGTCGTCTTTAAATAAACAAATCTTGGCATCCAAAGTTTATTTTAAGAAATGCCTGGGTTTAATATTTTTGTATTTTTAAAAGTTGATGGGAAATTAAAATCCCACTGCTTACCAAGTAAACTCAATTCACAGAGACTGAGTTATTCTCACATGGGGGAATGCTCATAGTGAATTTTCTGCATCACAAAACCTTCCCACACACAGCTGTAGATGACATGCTATAAGAAAAAAAGGGCCTTGTTCATCTCTGGTACTATCTGGAACTGGGGGAGAGTTTGGTAATTCATCCTGGGAAAGCACAAATAAAGTGTGAAAGTGCTGGATTAAGAAACACAGAATTATTGCAGAGGAACTGGCCTTTCTGTCTACAGGCTCAGTAGCAGTCTGGGAGATTTAGTCTAAATTCCTACTTTCCTAGAGATGGGAAATTCCTCATGGAAAGCCTTATTTTCCCTCTCTTCTTGGAAGGATAAATTTCAACCTTAGTAATCAATGGGAAATGAAATACAGTAAAAAGTTAGTAAAGTGTAGGACTGGATAGTAAAGATGAATAGAAATCAAAACTTACCTAAAAATTATGTTACATTGGTACTTAGCACATTGTCTAAGTAATTCCGGAATTATTTCAGTTTGCAGGATCTGGTTTATTAATTAATAGCTAGGGGATTCATTCAGCTACTTAAAGCTGTAATCACCAACTGGAATATCTTATTTACCTCATCAGTCCCTAAGTGGAAGTTATATTTTTCTGAGCTATTTTCCAATAACTTTCCTATTTATATAACTCAAAAGCACAAGTGATGGAGAGCACACTTATTTTAATATTGGAAGACAATGATTATAAATTTAATCTATTACTTTTGCTAAGAGAGCACTTTGCTGTTTCTACAAAGATTAATAGATTACATCCTTATCTAAATTATTGCTATCACCAAATGTCTCACCTTAAGAATCTATTGATCTTTTATGCATCTGTGCAGTGCACCAGTTCTAATGCACGGCAAATAACATTTTCCTTCACATTGAACTGGCATGCCATGCCAAGGGGTTAGAGGAAACGCAGCCTTCCGAGTTACAGAAACATTTGCATTTTAATGGGTCTTATTGAATTTTTTGTTGGCTTTTATGTGTTTGGCAGGCTGTCACATTTTGTTAAAGGACATCAGATCATCCTTGCCTGGCTTGGAGAAGGCATAGCTGTCAGTTAGTAACACAAACAGAAGGCTACAACTCAGGATTTCTTAGCTGTAATCAAAACCCCTGGGCCTCTAACTCTTTGGAGAGTACAATAATATTAACCTTTCAAAAGGAAGATTCTGCCATTTCCCTAAAGGTTACAAAGCCAAAGAGTTATAACTCACCCATACCTATGTGAGGAATGATAATTTTGATGGAGGCTGGTATCAAAGAAAGAAAACCTTTTCTAAGAAATGCAAGCCCTGCTGCTGAAAGTGCTCCAGATGAGCACTCTTCTTGGCAAGGTGGTGACAGCAGTGGTCTGCCCTGTGGTCAGCCTTTCCAACAGTTCTAAATTAAAGGATCTTGCAGAGCAGTGGCAGTATATGAAAGAAAATTGTCATGAGAGATGCACACCAACTAGATGCTGTCTTTTATGCAGTTCAGTGGTATATTGCATGAAAGGACCTCTTAATGCCTCACTTAATTAGTGGCTTTGCAATGCTTGAAAAACATGGTTATCTCCTAAAGCATCTACGAATTTTGTGTCTTTGCCTTTGATTATAGGTGAGAAGTGCTGAAATGAATGCAAAACACACATTGATTGTCAAGTGTCACACCAAGCACTCGGATTATTACTACTACAAAAAACATTTCTGTTTGTTCCTTATACAAGACTACCAAAACTAGGTCCCATTATTTCTCCACTCTCTAATCCAAGTTTCTTAAAAGAAAGCTAATATTTCCACATGTTTACCAATCCTTTAATAGATAAAGTAACAAGCATACACTTTTCAAATTACTGCTGCCAATGTTTATCATAGGGAATTTGTCCTGACACAGCTCTGTTTGCCACAACATTGAGTCATGGCCAACCTCATCTTCATCTTTTAATCAAGATTGTTTTGCTTATACATGAGCCAAACACTTGGAACTTCCCCATTCCCAGCTTCTGCTTTAGAACTGAAGCCAGAAGACTTTGCTGTGAATGTCAGTGAAGTACATTTGATAGTTAATGAATGATTACAGCCTTGCATCCAGAAGTCACTGGGAACTACTTCTGAGGTAAGGGTCTATTTGGGTGATTAAAAGTAACAACTACTCCTTGGAAACAAGATTAACCAGTACCTCCACTTTATCTTTCAAGACCTCCACCAACTTTCAAGACACTGGGAGGTGTATGTCCAAGTCATTTAGAACTGAAGGAAGTATTTGCTGGATGTGCCTGCCATCTTAGAGAATGGCATACAAAAAGGCATGTGAGAAATCAATTTGTCCTTTAAGGATTAAATTACTGAAGCAGAAACCTAAACCACTACAAACAAAAGGAGGTATGCATTAAAATTAAAAAAAAAATTTACTGTGGTGAGTTTTATGCGGCAAGAATGAAAAGTCAGAAACATGAGTAAGAGGTGAACTTGTTGATGAGAAAATTATTTTCTCAATGTAATAAAATGCTCCCTTCAGATCATAAAATATACTCCCTCCAGCATATAAACACAAGGATTCTCCTCTCTCCTTGTTCCAAAATGAGATCTACAAGCCACCTCATTTCAGTACAAATACTTTCTTAAAATGTATTCTTTTATGTTCAGAACATCAACCCTTCCTGGATTTTCAACAGCTGTTGTAATTATTTTCCATAGAAATCGATTTTAATTGTAACACTGTTCTGCTACAGCCCTATTGTCTGTGTCCTTCTGAATTGTCAATTACTTAAATGAAGAAATAAAGGTTTGAAAGTGCATTGTTGTAATTGATTTCTATGTTTCAATTATCACAAAGTTATGAATTTCATCTGTTGAGGCACAAAGAATACTTTCCTTGGGAAAAAAAAAAGGAAAAAAAAAGAGAAAAAATAAACATAAAAATCCATTTCTGTTTCACTTGTGTTTTTTAAGACAAAAGTTTGAAGCTGTCATTCCAGTCCCCTGCTACAGTTTTGGAAATATGCATAGCTTTTTTAGTGAGTGTATTGCTTATAAAGAAAAAAAGATTTTTCTTAAATATTCTAATAAAGTTGCTTTTCTGCATATATAATCTAGATTCCCCTAACTAGAATAGTATTTGCCATGAAGTATCATGTCTCAGGCTGTCCTTTCCTCACTCTTTCCAAGAAGAGTGTGATTGGTAAGTTCCACATGTGATGTTCCCATTGAGTCCCAGGACCATTAAATGTACGAATTTGTCCCAGTGCCTTCTTCCTCAGCAAATGTGGGCAGGTGGGTCTGGGTGCTGAGGAGCTGCTGATCCAGAAGCTTTTAAATGGTCCCTTCCCCACTTCAGGCTCTTTTTCTGCTGTCCACTTCTACTTTTGTGCTCATCATTGCCAAAGAAGAGACACATGTGCCCCCATGGGTGGAAGAGCTTTTCTTTGCTGTGGAGATGGATATGCCCTCAGCCGTCAGCCAGTCCTGTGTTCTGCAAAGGTGCTTACACTCCTGGGCTCTTGTTTCGTGCTGATGTCTGGCTTCCAGACAACAGTTGGAACAGTTCCAACGGCAGCCAGCCTATGGAGGGGGGCTGCTAGAGTGGCATGGATAGCAGACAGGATCACCTAAGGCAGAGACAAGCCTTAGGACAAGTGTATTTGTGAGATACAGAGTGGTTTCTAACAGCAAAATCCCTTACCGAGAAGAAGTAAATGCCAGAGGCACTTAACAGGGCTCTGAGACAACACAGCCAAGTCCTTGGTGACAAGTGCAAAACACCAACTCTGAGCAGAAGACTAAAAATTTAGGGGAGAAGTGCCTTGCAGGGAGCCCCAGCAGAATGAGCAGTTCTGCCATGGCCCATTGCACCAGACTGAAATGATGAACTGAGCCACACTCAGCACTTATCCCCAGGCACTGGCAGAGTGTGCCCAGACCGGTTCAGCCTGAAATCTGCTAAGTGTGTGCATAAGGCCTGGAGAGACAAGTCTGCCTTTGGTCAGTGCTGATTCCTGCTTCAGGAGCTGCTGGTGGCAGCTCTTGGTGCCCACTCCCAGAGTTGTTCCCTGAGTTTCCCTGGCCCTACCTGGTGCAGACAGCAGGCATTGCAGGACACTGGCAGCAGGGTGATATGGTGGCCAGTAGGAAGCCAGACTGCTCTCTGTGAGAACCTGACTAACCCATCAAGTTCTCAGTGCAAGCAAAAGGTGACTTCAGAGCACAACACAATGCCTGCCACAGAGCCAGTCAGGAGGAGCTTCCAGACACCCAGAAGCCCACAGCCCACAGCCCATCACCCCATGGCCTCCCTGACATCTTCTCCACAGTACACACCATTCCCAGTGAGCAGGGAACTGCAGGGACCCAGCCCAGAGCTGCAGTGGGTGACCTCCAGCATGACAGCTGGCAGCCCTTTTCCACAGCCATCCTGATATTCTCAGTCTGATGGTTCAGTCGGAGCTTGAAGACGTCTGGGAAGCCAAATAACAATTCACCCTTTGTATCTGGGATCTTCCAGACAGTTAAGGCTGGTGCTCTTTAAAAAGCTCTTGTAAAATGTCTGCCTCCATTGAAGAGATAAATACTATCTCAATAATCCCTGTAGAGATTCACTGCTGAGAAGTGATACCTTTGGACCAAGAAGAAAGAATTGTGGCTTTGCAGTACTGTAAACGAAAAGGACAAAGATGTACTCAAAGAGGCCTATGAAAGAAATAATTTTACAGCACAGAGGCCCAGAGCAAGTTGGAACACAAAGGTCAACTAGAGTGAGAACAATCAAAGCCAAGTGTTCTGTGCCCCAGAACAAGGGATTGTGAAAGATATATCCTGTTGCTGCTATGAGAGTGCTGGAGGTTGTCAAGTAACTGCATATTTCTTTGGTCTATGTGTATCACAACATTTGCAAAGCTGATGGGGTTTTATGCCAGTTAGATGAACAGAATTACTGGATTTCACAAAAACAAGAGAGACAACACAGCCCTTGCATCCAGCACACAACTAATACAGTTAAAGCCCTTATCACCCCCAAATATTCACCGTGCGCCTCTGCTTGAGATTATGCACAATTTTCTTCCAAAAAAGATAATGTGTTCTTTAGAAGATCAAGACCTTACAGATACTTTTTAATATCAGGAATGGTACTGAGTGTTATTGCAATACTGCAACAGTTTTCCATTACAGCTTAAATCCAGGTTAAGAAGGCAGTATATTGGATTTCTTAATTATCTCTTTTAGTGACAGCTTGCATCCTTTTGCGGACGTCTCAGAAATCAGCCAGGTCTTTCTTATCCAGGACTGAAACACAATGGTGGAAGAGGGTCTTCTCGGTTGATACTCTGTTTTGTAATTCATGTATCTTCCTGTGTTTGATAGGCTTCATTGTTGCTGTGTTCTCCCTTTGAATGAACTTTACAGGAAAATTATGAGAAAATATTCATTTTGTTTGTACATTTTTAGATTTTAGGTATAAGCATACTCTAGACCAAATAAAGACAGTAACTGTCTTTATCTGTATAGCCCCCTTGAGCTCTTTACAGATTTGCCTTCTGTAGATGTGTGGCTGGCTTTCCTCACGACAGGTCACTTAGAACTCCTCTAGAGTTTCTTCTAGAGGCCTTTATAGAAAGGGCCTATGAATACCATTCAAGGTAGTCCTTGCTTTTATGCAGGAATAACATGCCTTAATTTAAGTTTTATATTTTGGCTTTCAGTGGCCAGAATCAGGAAATCAGCCTCCCTTTTGAAAGATTACTAGGTGGTTTTTTGTTTTGTTTTCTTATGTTTTTTTTTTAATGAGAAAGTACTCCGTTTTGATGAGAAGAGCATCACATTGCACTCTGAACACACCATCTTTGCTGACGCATACAGAGAAGAAACTTTAGCCCTTCTCAGAATGCTCTAATACGTGGCAAGGCAATTAACAATGCCTGTACCCCTGTCACCTTCTCAATATGATTTAGGAGAGAAGCAGTTATGCACCACTTGTCAGCACTACGTGAGTTTCATCTCCAATGTTTACTTGTTTCATAGCCAAGTCTCCCACCACTATCCTTCCTCAACCCCAAATAATCATTTCTATAATACTCATTTGTCTAAGCCAATAAATTTCTGTTGCCTGCTAGTATTTTTGTACACTCCCATCACTGAGTGCAAATGATCTTTTGCTGATACCAGCTTCGTTTCCCATCATGCTGACCACTTTCCACATTTTTTTGCATTTTTATCCTTGGCATTATTGTGTCTGTATGTTGTGCTCCCAAAGAATGTGATTCTTATATTTAGAAATTCATTAATATTCAGAGTTTGTGCACTGTACAATGTGCTTATTAAATAATGAGCACATAGCATGCAGAACTCCCACTTTCTCTCTTGAATTAGTTAGAGGTGGTTGTGGCAAGCATTAGTAAATTAAATAAAATTTTTGTTACATATTCACCACATATGCCTTTGAAGCCTGTACATGTTGTGCCATGAATGCTTAACTAGCATAGGGAACACAGACCAGAATTCCACAAGCCTCTCTTTGGGACTTTATGACACCTTTGACTATAACAAAAAGCTCACTTATCTCCAGTCAGCAAGAAATTCAATTGAATGAATGTCAAATGTAAGCACTTACAGGATACAAGGCTTGAGTGTAATTGTAACTGTGATATTTAGTTGTTGCCTGTAACAAATGCCTGTATACATTGATTTAAATTGCAGCAGACAATACCAAATTTTGAAATTTAATTCAACTACTTATGAAAACTGTGTCTGCTAAAAATTGAGTCTGGGAACAACATCTGCATGTATGGGTCCCACTTATAAAAAGGGATAGATAAAATTGTCATCTCAATGCCTTGCTAAAGTTTTGACTGTGTATAACAGCCAGTCTAGAATTGTTGATACCTTTCTTAGGAGAAGAATTGTTAGATTCCGGTCACTTGGAATAAATTTCAGGTAGATTTTAGAAAGGATTGGATATAGATAGTGTATTGGGTTTGCACGGCAAGTTTTTGGTGGCAAGGTAGCACTGTGGGCTACAGGGATGTTGATTTCTTTGAGAAGCTGCTAGAAGCTTACCTGCATCCAGCAGAGTGAATGTCAGCCAGCTCCAAGACAGACTTGCCACTGGCCAAGGTTGAGCCCACCAGTGACAGTGGTACCACCTCTAGGATAATACAGAATAGAAGGGTAAAAAATCCCCATCAACTTCAGCCAGAAGTGGAGAGAGAATATCTGAGAGGAACAGCCCTTCAGACACCAAGGTCAGTGCAGGGGGGAGAGGAAGTGCTCCAGGTGCCGGAGTAGAGATTCCCCTACAGCCCATGGTGAATGCCATGTTGAGACAGCTGTGCCCCTGCAGCCCATGGAGATCCACAGGGATGCAGAGATCCACCTGCAGCCTACAGAGAACCCCCCACTGGAGCAGGTGGATGCCTGAAGGAAGCTGTGACCCTGTGACAAACCCTCATTGGAGCAGACTCCTGTCAAGACCTGTGGCCTTGTGGAGAGATGAGCCCACCCTGAAGCAGGTTTGCTGGCAGGATTTGTGACTTCACAATGGACCCCACAATGGACTGCTACAGTAGTTCGTGAAGGACTGTAGAAAGGACTCACACAGGACAACTTCTAGGACTGTGTTTTGTGAGAGGGACCCCATGCTGGCAGAAGGGAAGGGTATGAGGATTCCTCCCAGTGATGAGGAAGAGACGTGAGGTGAACTGACCACAGCCCCAGTTCCCTATCTCACTGCATTGCTGGGAGGGAGTAGGTAGAGAAAAACAGGAGTAAAGTTAAGCCTGGGAAAAAGGGAGGGATGGGGAGATGGTGTTTGTAAGATCTAGGTTTACTTCTCATTATCCCATTCTAGTCTGAGTGTTAATAAATTCAATTAATTTCCCCAAGCTGAGTCTGTTTTGCCCATGATGGTAATTGGTGAGTGATCTCTCTCTGTTCTTACCTCAACACACACGATCTTTCATTATATTTTGTTTCCCCTGTCCAGATGAGGAGGTGAGTGATAAGAACACCTTTAATGGACACTTGGCATCCAGCCAAGTTCAAAGCACCACAGAGAGCAAATCCATCAAATTATCTTGTAATGTATTATGATTGAAAAAGTGCAGGATCACTTTTGTTTACCTGAACAACCCTTACAAGATTTACTCAGTACTGGTTTCTCTTCTCTCCTATTTCATTACCCAGAACTATAGCCACTAGTGGTGTTTTACTTCTCTATCAATTTAGAATAATTCCTTGGTCTTTAATGTTGTGAATACACAATACCTTAAGGTTCAGCACTCACGCTTTTCTGTCTGAAAGCACACCACTTTCTCAGCTTTCCCCACCAGGCAGTTACCTGTATTTCATGCATAAAAACAGCACTGCCTGGTTGGATAGGTACCATAAAACATGTTTTTAAATTAGGATAGTTTTAAACAAACCATATTTTCACTGCTTCAGCTACTGAAATGTCTACTGCTGTTTGATCATTTCCCCTGAAAACAATGAGATGATGGTCACTGTGCTGCAGGCAGGTTGGCACGTCTGTTTGGTTGTCCAATGAGTCTGGCTTCTTAAGAAGTTGCAGGGCACTTTTAGATTCCCTGGACTGTGAAGCAAGGCAACAGGTCACAACAACATCAGGTCTTCATCAATCTGCACATCTGCACCATTCACCAGCCCCCAGGTTCTGCTCCTGTGAATCTGTAATGCACAGCATCCTTCTAAACATTTCCTGGCGTCACCGCTTTTGACAGAAGTCTGTCATGGGCTTGTGAGCGCTCAGACCATATATGTATGTAAACATCAAATGGATCATACCTCTGATGTTTTAAAGTATTGATGATGGGTTTGGGATTTTTGTTTGTTTGTTTGGTCAGTTTGATTTCTGGAGGTTGTTTTAATGGCAGAAGGAATTAAGAACATGTGGCTTTGAACAGCCTCTCCTTCAGAATAAATACGTAGCGGAGGTTAGGGAAGAATAAATCACAGAGTCACATAATCATCAAGGATTGAAAAAACCTTCAAGATTATCTAGTCAACCACCAACCTAGCACCATCAAAGTATCACCGAAACCATGTGTCACATTCAGACACCTCCAGAGATGGTGACTCCACCACCTCCCAGGGCAACTGATTCTAATATCTAACTACTCTTTCAGTGAAAAAAAAATAATTTCAAATATCTAATCTGAGCCTTCCCTGGTACAACTTTCTACCATTTTCTCGCATCCTTCCACTTGAGAAGTGGCAGAAGATTCCAGCTTCCACCTCACTGAAACCTCCTTTCAAGTAGTTGTGGGGGGCAATGAGGTTGCTTCCATGAGTTTCCTTTTCTCCAGACTAAAAAATCGCAGTCCTTTCAGCTGCTTCTCACAAGACTTGTGCTTCAAATTCTTCAAGAGCTTTTTTTGCCTTTATCTGGAAATGCTCCAGCCTTTTTGAGTTGAGGGGCCGGCGACTGGACACAGGACTCAAGGTGTTGCTTCATCAGTGCCGAACACAGAAGGACAACTTCCCTGGTCCTGCTGGCCACAGTATTGCTGATACAGGCGAGGGTGCCACTGGCCTTGGCCGCCTGGGCACTCTCCTGGCTTGCCTGCCATCACATCTTTCTTTCCATGCCATATGTAGTAAATGTGGGATGTGGTCTTTGCACAAAATATGGAAGTAACTAACTGGGCTGTTGTTTTTGTCTTCTCTTTGCAAGGACTTTGAGAACTTTTGCTGGTTTTCCTTTCTTTGAGACCCTTATTTTCCTGTAAACAAGCAAACAGTAGCTAGAGAGGCAGAAAAATAGTAGACATGTGTCCTGTATAAGCATAGTAATTTATGAAATATATAATTAGATTTTCCCAGATCAGCCTAAAAATTAAAATTAAATCCAGAAGGAATATAAACCAATAGCAACAAAGCCCTCTCCCACACTCCTGTACCCTGCACAGATTACACTGTAGGTCAGTGTGTTATCTGTTTATTACAGTACCCAGATTAGCAGAGCAAGTGGGTTAGCTACAAGAGAGGAAAAAAAAGGACTTGAGAAGAATTCTAAATTTATCTCAGAGGCTTTAATCATCTATCTCTTTAGCTGTGTAATGAGTAAAAAGAATTCAACTTCTTGGGCAGCTTTTAATTGCAATACCCATAGAAAAGAGTTCCAAAAATCTAAACATGTATCCAAGAAATGTCTTCTACTAATGGCTTTATTTTCATAATAGCTATGTTATTATGATTATCTGGCATGGTTGCATGTGTCCTTTCCTAGGTAAGAAGATTATTTTGTTCAAAGAAATTCTACTGTGATTTAACTTTACTGTAAATAGATTGAATAATCTCCCTTTTGTTTCTCAGCCTGTGAATTTTATAAATAAATGTAACTGTTGTTTGCAACTGTTGTTTCTTTTGGATGTCATGAATCAATGCCTGTACTTTTATTTTTACCTTAATTCATTTTGTGCTGGATGTGATTTAAGGTTTCTGGATAGCAGCCCTCTACTTGGCACACAATATTGTGAACCTGCCATCTGGGTTTCGCAGCACAGCACTCATCAGAGGACAGGAAAGATGAGCTTGCATGGTAGGTAATACCTGCACCCATGAGCAGTAGTTGATGACTGCCATAACTACTGGTGATGCTGAAGGCTCGCTGCCATGCAGTAAGGTACCAGGCTGCTGGGCTGATGCTAGAGAATTACTGCAAGATTATCAAAATTCTCTCCTTGCTACGTGTTGATAGCTACTCATTTATATTATCATAACTGTGTAGGCCCAAAGAGATGAGAAAAATAGGGAATTGCTGTAGAAACTTCACTGAAGGAAGGCATTGCTACCACAGATCATCTGAACATGTTAGATATTATTGGAATGCAAGGCATTGATAGAAGTGAAGAGTGGTAGGATGCCTCTGCCTACAGAGTTCTGTTCTAGCATGTTGTGACATACTATCTTCTATTTACAGTTTGATTTTGGCAAGATCAAACTGCAGAATGGGATTAGGATGGTTGAAACAAATTTTACAGAGTGTAACCACACAGAGCACTTTCCACTTATTCTTGTTTCTTTCGCTGATGGCCATTTTCACCTTGAAAGAGGATCAGTAGGAAATCCAAGTCCTGTCTGACTGATCAGGCTGAAAAAGAGTATAACTACTGTCAAGAAACATTTTGGTGCTCGCTCTTGCACTCTTACATGAATGAGTACAGCGTTTAATACATACGTGCATGCTGTTTTCTCCCACTTGACTTTACATTTATACATAGCCTGTGTATTGGACAACATGTTAGAGAGGACTGTGCAACTGCAGAAGTGAGATAGTCCAGAGATTTCCCCTCATTTGTACTCATTTTTTAAGTTATAGTGGCATAAACTAGAACTGAATAATGCTGTGTTCTGTATCTCTAAGTCCCATTTTCTACTCTTCTCTCAGCAAAGGAATTCACTCCATATTTAGCCATTCAGTAAAACAGTAATGCCGTATTAGTTATTTGTCTAAGTATGGTCCAATATTATAGCATTTCCTAATGCATAATCACATCAATACATTTGCTATGATGATTAATCTGATGTACCTTCTGAAGAAAAATATTTGATTTTGCCAGTCTGCTGTGGAAGTTTTGTGAGTGAAAATTAACTGGCTCCCCCCCAGCTCACTTTTATAGTTCTCGGGCCTGAGACAGTAAGGTGTCCTCGATTCCCGCACCTAGAGAGGAATTGTTAAGTCTGACCAAAATGGGAGAACAGTAGCTAACACTCTATATGGAGTTTAGAGTTAGACACTAAAGAATTGCAGGATTACAGATATATGAAATATATAAAAGCTAAAATCCTAAGGTATCAATGTAAGGTACGATTCTCTCCAATCACACTGCCATCTGTGTGGCCAAGGGATGACAAGACTCTTAGCTACCTTCAAAAAGTATTTGCATGGTTTGCTGTTGCTTCCAGACCACCTGGCCATCAAGTGTCACTAGCAGTGGTGGTATCACTTATGCTCCCATTTTTGCTGTCAGTGAGTTGCTGTATGGATGCTGCCTCATAAAAGCTTTGTTCTAGAACTCCATTACTCTTCATAACACAGGCATGTAACAAATAAACTGGTCACAACAGAGGTATCACTCTCTTCGACCAGTTCTCAGCAAAGAACTGTTTGCCATCAATTTGCCCCATGATTATCAGGATACACTGTGGTGGGGAGTTACACTGGGAAAAACCTTTCCAATACCTGTATAATTTAATGGTTCCTTCTATGACCAGTTCTTTCTTAAGGCTCCAGCATGAACACTGCCACCCTCCCTAGGGATCCAAGCTGAGTTTTTATCTGATTCTTGTCCAAAATTAAATCATCTGGAGTCTAAAGAAGAAGCAAGCATAGTTGTTCATAAATAGCCTGAACTGAAAACTATAAAATCAGCTAACTGACTAGACAAAAGATTCAGAGCAAAGGAATTAAAACATCCAAAGAGCCAGAGAGGGAGACAAGGGCAGTGTTGATCACCAAGTGTTTTCCAGAAAATTGCCTAAGAAAGGCCTGACACTAAGTCCTGTTTGAAGCTTCCCACGGTTTCCGCTGGGGCCAACACGGCATCAACAAGGAAAAGCAGAAATCTCAGTCACAGGGCATGAGATTAGCCAAGATTTCAGGAGAAAATGCCCCCTAGAGCTACTATGATGCTGAAGTGCAGCAAAGGTTGCCAAATGTGGGGAAAGGGAAAAGTCACAGTTGTTTTTCTCTGGAAGAAACGGTTTAGACTCTCATAAGTGTAGCAAAATCTGGATGACACCTGTCTTCAGTGTAAGTTCTAGCTCTAAATGTCCCACTGATTTTCCATCTTATCCTTTCACTTAAAATGGAGAATTTAAAAATATCCAGAAATATGCAGTATATGCACAGTGACACTGCTCTAGCTAGTAATTTAAATTTGAATTGGGGTGATGATTGGGGTACAAATCAGTTGCATTCACCCAGAATGGGGCAGACAATGTTCACCTGTCTACCTGTCTAGGACCCATCACACATGTGCCACACAGCAGCTGGTAACCTAATCTGTTTTTCCTCTTCTGAAGTGACTGCTGTGACAAGAAAGGAGCATCTGCTGATCTGGAGGATGAGGTCCCCTGAAAATGCCTCCCAGAAACATGCTGAATTTTTTCATCTGGTGCAGCTGAACAGTAGTTTGAGTGGTGTTCTTCACTGAAAGAGCCCAATCCAAGAGGCAGACGTTCGAGGCTAATCACTGTAAATTAGTTATCTTTTAAAACCTCAGAATCAAGCAGCAACTGAAGGCCTCATTCTGGTTGCAAGTAAGAATGTTTGGTTGCTGGGACTTCTTCCAGTGTAACAGAGTAAGCCTAAGAAAGAATCAAGTGCATGCCTGCTCAAAGAAGTGATAGGACTTGGTGGACCATCTGCACGGAGACTACTCGATGCAGCTCCAGACTGACAAAAATGTAGAATGCTAATTTTTCCCCAAATGCAGACTGACAAAATGTAAGTCAATGAAAGGATTTCAGTTAAAGAATAAGCACGATATATTTCATAAATTCCAGACTCTTGTCCAGCTTTCTCACAGCATGTTATAGAAGAGTTGCAGAATTGTGGCTGATACAAATTCACAGAACTTCATCAAAAACAGTAGGGTTCCTCTAATTTAAACCAGCTGAGGATTGTGTCTCAAATCTTAGTCGTAACAGCATGTTGTAAGCCAAGAGAAAATTGGTAGAGAAAATAACATAAAAAAACTGGTGCTGTGATGATTTTCAGTGATAAACAACTTATCATAAATATTTAAAATCCATTATAACTTTTTATTTATTTTTAAATACAGTATGCTAATTTTGTAATGCTAAAATTTGTAAGTCCACTTATTTGCATAATTGCTGCACTGCAGTTTGGTAAAAGTTTTATTCAAGATACTCACTAGTGATAGCTTGATTGTACATTCAGTTGAATTAAGAAAAAAACATACAAAAAAGAAACCTTTCAATGTAAAATGCATTATAATAACTAACATAGATAAGAGGAAAGAAATATTCCAATTTGGTTGAGGGCAGAGAAAAGCTTTCCATAAATTAGAAGTGTCTGCTGGGTGCTAAGACGTGAAAATAGTTTGAGCTAACATTGAGTGAGATGCTCTGAGTAGAATGAATAGTGTTGCAGTGATTAAAATATTAACTGGTGCTTAACTGAAACTGGCAGCATTTTATTAAAATTGATTTTTCCTAGAGATGGGAAAAATGGCATCAACTAGAAAGAAAGAAGAAGAAAAGAAGAATCTGGGAGAATAACTGACTCTTGCAGATATTCTTTCTGATTTATTTGCTAATTGTATCCTCCTACATAGTTACACTCTGTCCCAGCTCTGTGTATGATGCAACCCCTCAAACTTCTGGGATTTTGATGAGAGAAAGCTGGAAACACAAGTACCTAAGAGCCAGCTGGGCAGAATCTGATGAAGCGCTGATGTAACAGGCTTTATCAGAGCTTCATTAGTCCACAATCTCACACATACAAAAGAATTGCAAACCCAAGGGGAGAACTGAGTGGACAAATGAGTCTAACTCTGGTCACAGAGTCACTAGTCCCTTCTTTCCAAGAGCTGGAGACAGCTCTGCCCTGGTGAAGCACAGGCACTAGGCCTTCTCTGCCAATGGAAAAACACTATGTGCAAGACTATCAGGACCTAACATTTCCCATTTCAACCCTGCTGACCATTTTACTGTATAATCCATTAGTTAGGAATGGCACAGAATTTGGTTGAGGAGAATTAGAAACAATTATTTAAATAGTTTATTCCAAAATGTTTGTTTTAAAAGTCTCACTGAACACCTTTCCTGCTGCACCGTGTATCAGATAACAGCAATGTGACACACGAAGAAACAGTTCTGAGTGGAAGTGCTGGTGCTCATCACACTAAAAGAGGAGTAGAATATGAAAAGAGGACTACATGAAATATCTTTCAGAGAAATTTCATGGAAAATTTTCATGAAAAGAGAAGAAGGCTGCTAGACTGGAAGTCCCTGGCTGAAGCATGAGACTTCATTGAATAAACATAAAAATCTAAACTGCATTTTTCCACACTTTTTGGTGAAAAGTATTCTTTCTGCAGAGAGCTTGAAAAAGATCAATATCTTTTTGCATAAAATCTCAGAATCTGTCAGGAGAAGGTAACTTTAATATTCCACTATATCTAAGGTAAATACAGATGAGAGACACCAAGCTAAATAACAAAAGCTCTCAGTATTTAACCATGGGAACCCCTTAAATAGTCTGTTGGGTGTTGCAGAAGACAACGCTAGGTGAGGAAGGAGACATGGGAAAGGGAAGCCTTCATGGTGAATGCCTTCCAGGGAGGAAGAACATCTCTTGCTGAAAATGAAGGATGTTGAAATAATTTCAGTGGTTTTCACAAGCAGAAATGACACAGCACTTCTGTCAAAGGAAGGTATCAGGCAGTATCTAATAGAAATTGCAGCATCTAATTCACAGGAAGCAGATTCTGATAGGACTGTAATGGTCTGGACAACCATGATGGTGTTGGAGATGTGCACACGTCACTTCCCAGTGTACAGCCGGTAGTTAAGTCCACATTGTGTCCAGCATCAGCAGAGATGACCATAGCTGCAAAGATTTACAACACAGAGGTAGCTGAATAACTATAAGAGATACATTTCTCTATTCTATTCTATAGAACTTTAAGAGCATGACTAATTCCAGACACAAATTAAATCCATACTTTCAAGAGCGCAGTACTTATGGTTCAGTCTGAAATAGGATAAAAAAATCAAAGGTGTGTATCTGCTGGGAGGCACGTCACACTTGAGAGGTAAAAAGGAGTTTCTGTGCTCTCTTTAATTTAGTTGCCGTATTACCTTAAAGTTCACTCTATATATGTTTGGTGGTGCAGATTATAAATGTTTGACCTGGTGCAGATTAACCTTGAACGTTGACAAATCCAGCATAAGTAAACAGATAGGATGACAAATCTGGATATAACTTGCAAAGACTGTGTTTACATGTTGTGTAGCAGCAACAACACAAAACAAAACAACCAGTGGTTCTGTTGGTTTTATTTCATAATTAAGCAAAGAAGGTGCAATTTCAAATATTTAACCATACTATAATCATAATTCTTAAATGAATAGGGTGATAAGAGCTGTGAAATCTGAGCTTTGTCTTCCTCGCAGATATCAGCAACTGCATTGACCTGGTACGGAGCAAGGAAATGGAGATTTTCAGAAACCTTAATTAGTGTGTGCCTGACCCATTTCCAGTGCTGAAAGTTAATTACTTTTCTTTGTCTATATCTTTAAACTACACCCAGAGCAGTTGTGATTCAACACCTAACTGAGTTACTAAAGTCTCATATCTAAAATGTCATGCAACAAAGCCGGCTTCCCAGCTCAAGAGCAATCACACAATATCTCTCCCATTTTGTTGACTTTTTCACTACAGGAAAAGGAAAGCTCTAGAACAGGTGTATTACCTAAGTGCCCTGTCATCTGATGCAGTGAAGCAATTACAGTCCTGGACTGGCTGGACCCTCTCATTTTCAGACTGTACTTTATATTAACTGAGATTTAGGGGCCCAGCAACCACCAATGTTCTCTTTTCTCAACAGAGGATCAAGAACATTTCCAAGTCTGTCAGCTGAGTGTTTTTTCTCAGCTCTTACTTACTCCTTCTCTTTTTTAAAAGGATACTTAGAGTTTACATAGAAACTGATAACAATACAGTGGTGTCGTGGTTCGACACTGGCCCAACGCCAGGCACCCACAAAAGCTGCTCACTCACCCTCCCCTGCCACAGCTGGGCAGAGGAGAGAAAAATTAATGAAGGGTTCATGAACTGAGATAAGGACCAGGAGAAAATACTCCAAGGGCAAAACAGCCTCAGCTTAGAGGTACAAAGTGAATTTATTACCAACAGAGTCAGAGGAGAATAATGAGAAGTAAACTAAGCCCTGAAAAAAACGCCTTTTTTTCTCAACCCCCTCCCTCCTTCCCACTGACAATGCGGGGAGACAGGGCATGGGGGTTTGGTCAGTTCATCACCCGAGATTTTCTTCCACTGCTCAGGGAGAGGAATCCTTCCCCTGTGAGCACCTCCTCCCCCTCCTTCTCCACTGACCTTGGTGTCTGCAGAGTTGCTCTCTTCACGTGTTCTCACCTCCTCCACTTCTCTGGGTAGAAAAAAAAAGCTGTGCACGCCCCACTTTGTTTTGGTTTTCTTCTTAAATATGTTACCACAGAGGCGTTACCAACGTCTCTGATTGGCCCAGCCTTGGCCAGCAGCATGTCCATCTTCAGAGCCATCAGGGATCGGCTGTGCCGGACATGGTAGAAGCTTCCAGCAGCTTCTTACAGAAGCCACCTCCTTGGCTTCCCCGCTACTAAAAACCAGGCTGAGCAAAACCAATACAAGGGGCTAAAAAGCAAGCCAGATATTCTAGGGTTTTATTAGTTTTACAAACATTGGGTTCCTGGGTGCCAAAACTACTAATTTTCTTGTTTTACTATCAGCAGACACATTGCTTTTGGCATAAGACTTGCAATGCCTGCCTGAAGCAGTTTTTATCAGTCATTGTCTGGTGTATTCTTTGGAAGCTGCTGTTGCCACACTTCGCACAGTTGCACCTGGCAGATGTCTCCATTTCTTAGTGAAAGGAAAACTCCTGGCTCTTCACAGCTGTCTTCTCACTAAACTTAACTCAATTATCCTTATTTGTTTTGAATAAGAACAACACCATTCCTTGTCAAAATACATGGATCCTGAATTTCAGCCTGAATTTATTTCCTGGAATATTTATCAGTGGTGTCTATTAATCAATTGTTGTTGGAGACAATTCTAAACAACTTATTCTGAATTTGAAAGAGTTTTGGTCAAATGAAGACCTATAATTCTACATCAAGGAAAGCATATTCCTAGGTCCAAACAGCTAGAGCTTTGCAGATGTTTCACACAGCAGTTATGGTGTAGAGTCTCAGAGCTGAGACTACATCCTGTTTCTCCATTAAAAAAACCAAATCTCAAACAAATAGGAACCATTGCACTAGCTGATCATTCTGTTTGACAACAATGTGAACATTACAGCTAGACACTGTAGAACATAATTCTTACCCTCTACTCTGTTCTCGGGAAACCCCATCTTGAATACTGTGTACAGTTCTGGTGCCCCCAACAAAAGAAGCACATGAAGCTGTTGGAGCAAGTCCAGAGGCACGCCACAAAGTTGTCAAGGAGACTAGGGCACCTCCACTAGGGAGGAAGGGTGAGAAAGGTGGGACTATTTGGCATGGAGAAGGCTGTGTGGAGCACCATAGCAACCCTCCAGTATCTGAAAGGTGCTTCCTACAGGGAAGCTGGAGAGGGACTTTTCCTCAAGGATGGTAGTGGTAGGATTAATGGATACTCACTGAAAGAAGGGATATTTAGGTTAGATATACCAATAAAATTCTTTACTGTGAGTGATAGGTGCTGGAACAGGTTGCCCAGAGAAGCTGCAGATGGCCCAACCCTGGAAATGTTTAAAGCCAGGTTGGGTGGGGCTCTGAGCAATGTGGTCTAGTGGGAGATGTCCCTGCTTATGGCAGGGCAGTTGGGAATTAGTGATCTTTAAGGTCCCTTCTAAACCAAACTATTCAATGTTTCTGTGATTTTGTGATAATGTGGCAGATGTAAAAGCCAGCTGAAATGTCTACTGCACTACAATGCAAAGATTTTTATTTACCATCTGTGAATTCTGTTTGACAAAGGGCACTGTGAAGAGAACAGTATTCTTGAATGCCTGCATAAAAGTATATTTCTAACTCTTCAAATTAAATTAGTTCAAATTCCACTTCATCTGTCAACCAGAGAAGTGCATTGTTAAAACTAATGCGCCACCTACAGCAACACTCTCTTGGACAAGGGATTAAATGGAGCAAGGATAGTGGATTTCCTTTTCCTCCACCTGAAAAGGAAGGGCAGGAGAAACAGTGGAACAATATCTGCTTTTAAAAGGAAAACTGCTAAATAAATAAAGTTACACCTGATTTTCAATAATCAAAAAGGGTACAACACAAAAAAGGAGGGATTTGGTTGTAGTTTTTTAAGTGCTTCATTCTCCTTCATTGCTTCCACACAGTGTGGGAGTACCCTGGAGAGGAAACAAATCTGCTTGTGAGAAAGAAGCATGAAACAGGATAAAACAGGGAGAAGATCTGCTGCTTGCTGTTGGGGGGGTTGTGGTGCATGCAGAGGAACTGCTGAGAGCAGGATGGAGTAGGCAAGTCTCAGAGGAGAAGAGAAAGACACTTTCTAGGCTTTGGAACTGGCTAAGCACTTCGATGCTGTCAGGAGCCGTGTCTAAACAAAAGATGTTTCTTCTAAAGGGACACAGTGAATTCAAAAAAGTGCATGTGAAACCCTTCTATTTCTAGTCCATCGCAGCACATGAGCTAAACTTTCATACACTTATTGAGAATCCTAGCTTCCATTCTGATAATACTGCTTCTATACAATAGTAGTTTCATTTAAAATCCTTTTGATCTCCATTGGGTTGCTCCATACAGGAGATAGTTGGGGCATAGCTGACTGAAAGTCACAGCAGACTTGGTCAGCTGTGACGGATACATGGGAAGGCGGGGTCGAATGTAAATGCAAGGGTCCAATTTATGTAAGGGCATATGCCATGTTGAAAATGGGCCATGGCTGCAGGACGAAGGGCTGGAATAGTTCCAGTACATGTCTGCAGTCACTAGTATGGAGTCCAGTACAATTCCATGGTGATTACCTGACAAGGATCACCAAGTCTGGCTCTTAGCCTTGCCCAGGACACCCCAAAGAATCACACCATGTGCCTGAGAGCATTGTCCAAATTCCCTGGGGAACCTGTTCCAGTTTCTCAAAGTTAGAAGAATCTCTGAGTTGAAAAATAACACTCAGGTTTAAAAGATCCAAACCATTTCTGCAAGGCTTTTGGAAAGAAAGCTTTCTAGTCTAAGTTCTTTCCTGCATTTGCAATGATCATTCACCTTGCAGGCACTTCTGGAATACTGAAAAGCACCATTCATGTTAACCTGCTCATTAATTACAGCAGTTTTAATCTGCTGAGTTACAAGAATGTTTTTCCTGAAAATACTGTGCATTCTACAAGAGTAAATGAAAATGTAGAATGACTAAGGCCTAGTCATGCCATCACCCAATTGTGCTCTTCTTAAGATAGTCAATAATCCCTTCTTCTCAGATCTTTTCCTCTAATGGGTTGCTCACATATTAAATACATGTATCATCCTCCTAACTTACATGCTTACAAGGTGGGAACATCATCTGGTCTAAGTTAGGACCATGGTTTCTTTACATGGTATCTGATGAACTGATGCTTGAAGGCCAGAGAAAACTTCTTTAACCAGTTTCTTTGACCTTAAGAGTAGCAAAGGCTGTAAGATTTTCACAGGCTCCCCTATTACAAGAGAAAGAAATATGCCAAGTAGCTAGCTTACATTCTAGCCACTTTAGTTAAAAAAATAGAACGGGTAAGATCTTGTTAGATGTAGTGATGATAGTAACATGGTAATGAAAAGTCTGTACAGTGCATCCCCTTCTAAGAAGAATGAATGTCTTCTAAATTATCACATATGCCCCAACCTGTGATTGCCCCTTATAAACACATTTGCATGCCAAAACTGTTTTAGTCATGGTGCGAACAAAGTTGCCATTTTAATATGGTGTCGCTGTGTTTACATTCACCACTTTCATCTCCAGATTTTCCATTTCCACCTTCTGACTGGAAACTAATTACTTTTGGTTACATGGCAATATGTCATAGAGAAAATAAAATTGAACATAAATTAAGTTTTTATTTTTCTAGAGACATTCTTCTTAGGTATGTGCAGCTGGGATATGTTTATTTAAGAGGAAAAAAAAATTGAAAACAGTTCTTTTGTGACATGCTTTTCCTCCAGCACATTTGGATTTACCGAGAAGTCAATGAACAGATTCTAGTGTAGCAGGAATGTCAGATTTATGTTCCTGGACCTTTTTGTTTAAAAACTGCTTCATTTTTTGACATGAATGCAGCTGAGAAAACTAGAAGGGTTTCGAGTGTACTGAGTTGACTGCCATTCACTAGACTTTAAACGATGTAGATGGTAAAACAGTGCCAACATTCAAAAGCCTCTGTCTCAAAACACAACTTGATAATCACAGTTCAAAGGAACCAAACCAATTTTCTTCCTCATGTCTCCTTCACTTCTTCCCAGCACTGCTTCTGCATGTTGGAAGTCTTTTATATGCTGCACATCTCCCCAAGCATAAAAATTTGCTTGTGTTCTGACAGGAAAAAAAAAAAAAAAAAGTCATGTAGAACAACTGTAACAGTTAAACATGTAGGACAACTCCCAGTATACACCTATATGAGCATGGCACTCATCATACATAATCTGTGATAGGTAAATGCAGAATAATGGTTTAGCAGCTCCTGAAAGCAGTCCATTTTGAAGATAAGGTAAATAATAGAAAATATTAATCAGACTCCTCAAAAGGTACCCTGACAAGCAGTGTTTAACACTCTTCAAAATTATTTATCTTAGATTATTCTTTATTACTGGAAATTTAAGCTATACATAAATAACATGTCTAAGTATCTCAGTAAATTTCATTCTCAAGTAATCAAAGTGATGTGCTGCTACTGGAGATGAGAATCACTGTGAAGAGAACATAAGACTCAACATGTATCTGCAAGTTAGTTAAATCTGTGTGTGGGAGGAAGTCACAGAAATTTATTCAGGCTTCTGCTTTAGTTCAGAGAACCAGTGTGAATTATACCAGAAAGCAAAATTCAGCCTGGATAAAGAATGTCAGCAGCTGTCTCAGATAATAATAGAGAGAAGATCTAAGCATTTTGAGAAGCTATTTCTGGAAGACAGGTATACAGATGTCATTTCCACATTTCAGCAGGTGTTTTGTTTGTTTTTGTTTTGCTTTGTTTTGTTTTAATTTAGGAAAATCGATTGTTTTTGCAAGCAAAACTGTACTTTTCTTGAAATAATCTCTTTCAGGAGTATGATGAGAAAAATTGTAACCTGAAGATATATCCTGGCCAAATCCTCAACTTTTTTGCCTTTTCCCAGGAGCCCAGAGATGCAGAATTGTCATGTTGCAGGAAACAGAAAACATTGTGTTCCAAAGGACTGAAAAAAAGGTTTCAGGAAAGAACTAGGACCACTTAAAGATGAGGTAAAGTTACAGAGGAAAGAGTCAAGCATTCAAGGTTATAAACTGAGTGAATTTCCGAATCAACCACATTTGCTGCAGAATGATATTCAAGATGCCACTTTGCAAAGTGGTGAGTGGTGATGCTGCGATAATATCTCTGCATAGGTCCTCATGCAGTGTTCTCTGGTTTGTTTTTCTTCCCATGGTAATGGATCAATAATGAAGACAGTAATGAAGAGCTCTACAAATAAATGCAGGATCTGCACAGAAAATTTGCAATCTAGTCAACTTCAAAATCAGTATATAAACTATATGTTGCTGAATTAGTTTAAGGCTTAAAGATAAGGGCCTGAGGAGGCTACAACCATCAAAATATTAAATGGATCATTTCACCTGTAAATTAACAATTTTTTCTTTGACAGATACCCACAAATATCCTTGTGAGGAAAAGAATTGTATATTTTTCCAAAATTCAAAAATAAGTGTAATTGATGGTCATAATTTGAAAGAGGTGCTTTAGAAAAAATATAAAATTATCCTCTAGCCATTTATAGAAACACTTGAGTCTATGCTGAAGTACTAATCCCTCCCTCATTACCGCTTAAGACCTATTTACTAGTCTAGTCAACAAGGATATGGAAATACTTAAAAATATAAAGGAGGCGTACTTCATAAATTCTTTAGTCCTAGATAGTGTGAAGTCAAAATCTGTCAATCTTGAATGCACACTTTGATTCTTTGAGAAACTGAGTGATCAAATCAATACGAAGTAGTAATACTATCAGTATACATGCAAACAGGTGGCACTTTTGTAGTGGCTTTCTAATGCTCAGAATATTTTATAATTTCACATCCCGGTCCTTTAAACCATTTAGTATAAAAAGGCACTAATTTGGTCTTAACTAAAAGGAAAATTAGATAGACTGTTTATTGAAGTCTCACCATGGCAGAGTTTCTACCTTGTAGTTCCCCTAAAATTTGGAGTCCAGTTAATGTGATATGATGGGGAGTGGCCACAGCACAGTAAGAGGAGAACTTTATACAAGAAATGCTGTATTTTCTAATGCACAAGGAAGTTTCTATGACCTGAAATATATCACTGCTAGAACACCAGCTCAAACCTGATAGACAGGTATAACTTTTTGTTTACTGGCCTTGAATATGAGCACACACTAATCCATTCTTAGAAGTTTAACAATTTTCAAGTCTAAATGCTTTACTAACAGAAAACCAAGAATAAAATATTTGACTAATCTTGCCCACTGCTCCTGAGCAGAGCTTCATTATCAGTGTTTAAACATTCAGATAATGATACTATTATGTTTTTTGCCGATACAGAAAAGGTGATAGAGAACACATGATTGACTTTATCTCAGAGTGATAAAATGGTCACAGCTTACAAGGGACAAAGAAGGTAGGAGTCAGAGCACACAGTAAAGTCAAATTGCTATGACTCAAAGGGTCTCTTTAATGCTTCTATATAAATGATTATGCTTGCAAACAAAGGAGTCATATAAATGCAACATTTTAACAGGAGGATGGAAAGAGAGTTGGTCTTGAAAAATACAGTCATACATAATAGAGATTTGGAAAAAGTATCCCTAGTCTGATCTCTTGTCTTTTCCAGACCTTTCTGGTTTACAGTGCTGAAGATGCAGTACTCACCTTCCATAATAGAATATTGTTTGCCTCTTTTCTGGAAAGCAAATTATCCCCATAATGTATTCTTTGGTTCTAACAAACATGCATGCAGCAAAGTTTGAAAATATCATGTAAGTTACATAGCAGTTGGTGTCCCATTACTTTTGTCAATGAACTCCATTGAAATCTCCTAAAATGTATGCATGTCTACTCTAAAAACCTCAGAAGCTCTTCTGGAACCCCCCCCTTCCAAAACTGCAGATTAGTTTGGTGTGGCCTAAATTATTTCTTTAGAGTGCACTGCTGCTTTACTTTAATTACATTAATAATTTGTGATTCTCTGTGAGGGGCTTCCCCATGGAAAATAAAACCTTTTATTTGAGCAACTGATATCACTGAAAAACAAAGGGGCAGACTTTCAGATGTTCTAGTCCTATAAGATTTTAATTTGGTAGTGTTCATGTCAGTGTCAGCTGTAAATAGAATTCCAAAACCAATTGAATATATTTTCAGAACAGATCTGGTAAATTGAATCTTCATTAGTTTTATTAGGCTAATATATACACAGAAACTTAAAGTTAAAACCTCATCCTGCAAACATCAACAATTCTTGTATTTTAAGCTGGGATATTTGGATATATTTCATTACATCATCTCTTCCTTTCTTATTCTGCAGTCAGATCTAAATGGCATCAGCTGAGCCTGGTGAAGGCCAGGGTGAATTCATGTTCACATTGCACATCATGCTGTAACACTTATTACATGAAACACTAATATCCATAACTTCATCAATTAAAATAATGAGTGTTCCAGAGATAAAACAACTCATTCAACCACAAGATGGTTGGATAAAACTTTTAACCTTAGCTATATTAAATACATCATATCTATTAATTAATTACATTATTAAAAGCAGTAAATTTCATTGCTTATATCAGAACTCGAGGCTTTATTTCACTTGCTTGCAAGCAGATGCTGCAAAGCAGATGGTTCATCTAGTCAGAGCACCTGGTCAAATCCAAATGTAGCATCTTTCTATATCACACGTCTGTGAGTAACCAAAGAGTTCTGTGTCAGAAGCACAAACAATTTCTGGTATGTCTTCTTTTCCTTCAACTCCCCTTCACCCCCATTACTATTTTTACTAGCTTGTTCATGTTCTCCTCCATATTACAAGGAACTGAGGTCATTTTAAAGGAGTTGTCAGTGAGGACTCTGCTGACCTCACTGAAGGATTTGGTCCAGTACAGCTTGCATGTGGTAGTTCCCTTAGAATTGCAGTGCTCAGCAGAAACAAAGGCCATAAAAACTTGCACACAATTATTTGGCTGTGTATTGGGAAAATATAATTAATATTCTGTTAGACATGCTCTTCTTACCCATGTTGATTTGCTTTTTTGGTGTAAGTGTACACAGAACACTCTTACGCCGGCAATTAAGGATTAATAATGAGTACAAATCAAATTATCCTGAAGATGTTGCTGGGGCTACAAGTTCTAGTGCTACAGCTGGTGGTGTAACTCTTCCACTGATCAGGCCAAGTCAAAGATCTCATTATTTTCAAATCAGCATGCACTATTAATGATAATGTTCATTACATGGTATTGTAAACTGAGAATGTGTCATATAGCCTGCTAAGACAAAGTTACCTTCTCTTTCCCCAAACCCTCGCTCCACCACGCCTTCCAAAAAAAAGGCACATTTTTGTAACATATCTGAACTCAAATTATAAAGTTGTTCACACTAAACATTTCACATTCTGTGCATAAGCATTTCACTCTAGTGAATTAGGCTTCTAGTCCCAGATTTATTAGAACATATAATGGGAGCCCCGGGCAAGGACTGAAATGACAGCAACCTGTGGAGGAATTTCTGGTGCTTTCGAGCTGGAAGAGAACTCTCTACACAATTGCATGGTGTAAAAGCCACTATACCTGTGCTTAGGAAAATTCTGCTTTTTACACAACTGGAACAAGCCATTGAAAAAGTACAAAATTCAGCAAACAGTCCAAAGGTAGACAAAGGGGATGTAATGATATTATTCTGTCTTTGGAAGCACAGACAGCATCTGCATGAGTGGGAGTTTATATGAAGTGTTTCCCAATTCCAGTTTAAATTCAGCAGCTTGGTGTCATATTTTTTGTTCTCTCTTTTCTAGATTAAAAAGCTTTTACAGTTGGAAATACAGAATCACCCACTTAATTCCTGAAAAACAGAATGAAGTGCTGACTATCAAAAAATTTTAGTTAGCAGTAGTCATGGTGGCTGCTTCCAAAGTGTACCTGTATTTCTCAGTTTAGAAAGAGTATTACTAGCCTATGGAAAATTTTTAAACCCAAGTGAAGACAGGATAAATACTAACCAGAGCAAGGGAAATTTAACATGCAGGCCTAAAGTTCAGAGGTAGAGGGAAGAATTAGACAAGTGGGAGTCCATGAAATGAGTAATGGGATTTTTCACTGTTTTAATCATTCTATAATTTCTCAAGTATTTGAGATAATGATTAGGGCAATACTATGAATGATTGCCTGTTATCTGCAAGGCACTTATAAGCTGTCCAGGGACAGCTGCCTGGCAGATTTGAAGGTCTTCCTTTTGCACAGTTGGGCTGATTAATAGTATTCTGAAGGTACATCGTCATAGATTATCAGCGGTTAAATGCTGATAGCATTCTCTCTCCTGTTTATATAATTTACAATTTAATTAGTTGCTTCCCTTTCTCTGTGAGTTATATCTAACATTATCATTTAGAATGAACACCTAGCAGTAGTTCTGAATCCATCTCTCTCCTCTAGATACTGTCTTTCTTCTCTGATATGATAAAACAGAAAAAACGGTTACCGTCAATATAAATTCAGATTCTGGATTCGTCCTTTAGCATCTGCAGAATGCCTTTACCAGGAAGTTCAAACAGGGACTTATAGCTTGAATTTTTGCTCTTTGGAACTGTAATGGCGACGATAGCAAACAAGGCAACAAACACTATTTACACTCTGAATTTGTGTTTGTGCAAGTTTTTCTGGGCTCGGGGGATGTGATACAATGATGCAAAGTGTTATGCAGCAGATTAGAGAATATGAGGTGTGCATCTTTGCATGGATCCTGGGTTGGGGCGCTTCACTAGGCTGCACTGCTCTAATTCAGTTCATGTTAACTGTGAAAACATATCCTTTTCATCTAGGCAGAGTATTTTTGACATTGAGGTGGCTTTATCAGTGTTCATGCTACAAAATGAGAACTTCTTCGGCTGAGTTTAAGTGAAATTCATGGAGCATAAACTGTGTCCCTCGGCCAGACACTCTAAAATTGCCCTGTAACGTTGAAAGAAAAGAAGAGGGCTTATATCGCAGTAAGAATATTGAAAGAGGGAGCCCTTTTGCTTTCAAGAGATCTGAAATCTTTTGAAAAATATACTACAAATAGTAGTATTAATTTTATATTCTCAAATGTAAGGAATACAATGGTTTCTGCAGTTTCTGAAGTATGTATTAAGCACTTCTTTCTGCAACCTTATAGAAGAGGAACAGCAAATATTCCCAGAGGTAGTGAAAGTAATGAATACTTAACTGGGCTGCGTAAGTCTGAACAAAGACTGTATTAAAACCCCAGACACTCACTAATTTAATAAAATACTCAGAATTAAATGGAGTAAAAAGTCCTAAGGAAATTTCTGAAGAAAAAAAGAGTCATGTTACATCCTTTATCAAAAAGTATAAAGACAGGGGTTCTTTTTCCAGCCCAGAGTTGACTTCTAAAATTATCTAGAAAAGAGCATCACTGTATTAAAGTCTATTTTATGCACC
Source organism: Melanocharis versteri (assembly GCA_013397845.1). NCBI lineage: Eukaryota > Metazoa > Chordata > Aves > Passeriformes > Melanocharitidae > Melanocharis > Melanocharis versteri. Next base: position 211,986 of record VZTG01021102.1, on the reverse strand, counting down.
CTTGCCCTGATTCTCCTCTGGCCAGCTAGGAGTGTTGCTAGCCCACATCTCGCCTGCATGAATTTTGTTGACTGCTTCAGCATTGGCACGTACAGGGATGGCATTTCCTTCCCTTCTGCCACAGTCTTTTTAAACTAAGAGAAGATAGTCTTTACTGCTCATGACAGTGGTAGGTTTTTCTCCTGCTCTTCTGGGTGCAAGCACCCCGATGCAGCTTAATAAATCCATGAGTTACACATATGGCCTTTCCATGTGACTAAAGGCCACATGCACGCTCAGAGAAAGGGCAAAACTGAAACTAATTTGGGGAAATTAGATCGAAAGGTGCCTATACTTTGGGATCTCTAGGATTGAGGGTACCAAGTGCATGGGCTACTGGCCAAATTCCCAATGAGAAAAACACGAGGATCATAATATTCATAAATTCAGAATCTAACTTGACAGAAAATAAAACATGGGAACATGACTGTAAAAGCATAAATTATTTGTTATGGGTCTGCTTAAAGCCAGTCATTTGTAAAACATAATTTTTATTATAAATTAAGAAGTATCTTTGTCATTTACTAATTCAGCAACTCCCTTTTTCATCAAATGGGGCTGTGTTAACCAGGAATTAATCCAACAAAGTGCACATACATACTAATTTCCAAATCTGGAAAATTATCAAATTTAAATTTAAAGAATTTAAAGAAAGGTGACTAAGGATAGACGTCTCGGACAGCGTTAGGAAAAGAGGAGTGTGAAAGAGCGTGCACGTGTGTGTGAGAGACCATTTCACTTTCTCATACAAGTGAAATCAGGAGGATTTAGCCTGTCCTTAAGTTTAATGGTGAACAGAACCCTAGTGTTGGGTTTGGACCTGCTTGCTTTCCTTCCTTTCTTCTTTTCCTCTAATTCTCTCTGCTGTTGCTGGGTGCAGACCCGGTACTTACATTTAGAGCTTACACTGATTCTTGTAGAAAGTTTTAAGATCTACATGTGTTAACAAAAAGAGGCTCTTAACCCAGACCCCCTATTTGGGGTAGTATCAACAGACTAAAGGGTTGCTGTTATTCCTGGCTTTTAAGGGGAGGGGTGGGAGTCTTTTTCTGCTGGGAATAAAAAAAGAGGTTCCGGAGAGCCATTAGTTTAGAAATCCCACCCAGAGCAGGATTATCCAAAAATGAGAGATATCCATGGTAGGAAATGGAATTATCATGTCTGGAAGGAGATTGCAGGAACATACATTGCCACTCCACAGTCATCAAAGTGTTTTGAGCCCTCAGTTGTCATGGGAGGGTCCATTTAGCACAGAAGCATTTGAGATTGACAACCATGTCCATCTGATCATTACTGCTAACAGCTCCTGCCCAGGTCACCCTCCAGTGTGGCTGGGCAAACCCCACTTTTAGTCTTTGTAGCTTTGGATCCACCTCTCCCAGCAAAGCTGCGAGTTGGTGTACTGTTGGACACAAGTGGGACATTCTGCCTTTTAGGCATGAGGACTCAACAATGTTCCCATCAAGTCAAACTGACATCCTTTACATGGCTTTGGTTATCCCCGCAACTTTTTGGTTGCAAGTTCAGTCACAGATGTGGAAAAAGAATTTTTGTTCACGCTTTGGTGACTGACCCTTGATTCAAGTTCTTTTAAAAACCTCTACATGAGGAAAACTAAATCTTTTTGGAAAACTGGCCTCTTTCTTTTGGATTATTTCTTTGGACTATTCCAAAACAGCATACCATGTAGGGCTGAGGGGAGATAATGAATCTAAGGGTGAAAAATGGTGGCTGGAAGAACTTCAAGAAGCGGTTCTTTGATTGTCAATCAGTGAGGAAACAATACTAATGTGGGCTACTTCTGTATTGTTAGAAGTTGGCTTGGGGTAGTTCAACTCTGTAATCTTTTTTTCACCCATCTCTGTGTCCCAATAGAAATAATATTTTACATGGGTGGTTGTTCTGAACTGTGGAGTCTATGCTTACAAATTAATGTTACTTGGAGTTCAGCATTTCCAGGCTTGATGGATCTTTGTCATTATATTTCCAGTCTTAAGCACCGAAGTAAACACTAAAGTTGAAATTTACTAGAGAAGTCATCAGCAATTCCCAAGGAAATTCAGACTCTCTCTGGGTAACAGTAAGCAGGGCAAAACAAGTAAATTTTAAACTCTGGTCTCTGTCCATTTCTTCTTTATCAGTATCTCTGCAAGCAGATGAGATTGGTTTGTTCTATGTAAGTGGAATAACATTGGCCTTAATGTACCCAGGACTATACCAGTGATGGCTCTCCTGCCAAGTCAAAAGATCACTACATTATAAAGCATAAATTCTATCAAATCTTCTCCTGCAATCTCACTCACAGGCAGTGGTGAATGTGCTTTTAAGCACTAATGAAAGAAGAGAGGATAATTCAAGCAGATGGGGTGGAATATTAAAGATATTATACCAAATCACACCTAGAAAGTGGTATCCAATTCAAATTATTTGCACTCACAAAAGACCTGAAAAAATCAGAAAGGTGCAGAAAATGATGATTAGACTAATCAGAGGTCTGAGAGGAAAATTACATAAAGTTAAAGAAATAATTGTGTGATAAATAGCACGAGGCTACTGAGAATTTGGATCCCCCAAAATACCTTCTGAATCAATCATTACAGTTTCTGATCCTTTAATTCTTACTTCTTTTCCAGCCTATAGGGACAAAGCAGGTATGTTTAGTTTGGTCTGCCAGGTGCCTGGTCTTTTTAGAGCAATTCAAGCGAATGACTGAGAAGAAGAAAGCATTATAATCTGTATATTGTACATGAGGTCTGCCAAAATATATCAAACATAAAAAGTTTTACAATTTTTTAATCTTGGTATGCTCAGATCTTCAATAACTTCTTGGACAATGATTTCCACAGTCTGACAGCATGGTAAATGAAAAACAGCTCTTTGGATATTAATTAGCATTTTGCGACAGTTAAATAGCTTGAAAGATTCTCTTTGTGTTACAAGGACAGGGAGTAGCAACTCCAAATTAAACCATCTTCCTATTCAAACCAACTTCCTTTTCATTATTTTCTGTACTCTGCTTTCGTCAACTTTCCTCGTTCCACTTAACTAGAGCAAAACATTGAACATGCAAACCAGTCTATGATGAAACCATCTCCAGGCCCACACTGAACTGTTTACCGACCAAAATTGATGCATTCTTTCATTGATGCATGCATTATTACCTCATGTCCTCTCAGTGTTCCATCTGACTGATCCGATCAATCATTGATTATTTTATTGCAAAACGGAAAAATCTTGAGTTTGTCAAAAGTGTATGAAAGACAAGACACAGAACATTTTGTAAAGTATTCTGTATTAAGGATAAACATAGTTTCTCATATATTGAATCATTTAAGCCTCTGTCTTTTTTTCAAAGGTCTGAAACGAAAGTATTGAAGGGCTGGCACTTTAATTATGCTGCCTGACCGTTCTGACACTAACTCGTGTCTGTATTCATGCCTTCAGCTAGGGCTTTGGAATTTCTAGAACTGCCTCTTCTAGAAATCCCTCTTTAAAAAGCCTAATTTCTGGTTCAAAAACATACTGTTGCATATTTGTTTCCTTTCAGTTCAGTCTTTGGTTTCCCCTAAAAACAAAACACATTGCAAAATGTGACTGAAAATAAAAAATCAGCATGTAATTACAAATAGCAGGTATTCCCTGAACACCTACATAACTAATAAGTAAATAAGAATGGCTGCTTTTCTCTACTGTTTGCTTATTTCACGCTTCCTTTAATTGCTTTGATATTTTTAATGTTCCTTCAGAAGTAATAGTTTGTAATTACTCTATGTTACTGATGTGATTAAGGCAAAGAACTACTGATTTCCAAATCAGACGTGCCAGATTTGTAGGGTGCTTTGAACTCAAATTATACTACAGAGGTCTGTCATTTTAAGCGCCTGGATGTCAGTTTACTTCTGATCAGTGCTACACTATCCTCTAGACTTTTTGCCCCAGGATCAGTTGATTTTCTGATTCTGGAATAGGTAGCACTTAAACTTTTCAGTGCCCTGGGGAAATTCACTAGTCAGTGGCTACTGAAATCACCATTCCTCAAATTCGATTCTCACCCATTTGTTCATATAGCTATTAGCTCTTCATTTTGATCCACATTCCTTTTTGCAGCAAGATACCTGATGTGGGAACTGATGCTTTCATGGTTTGCTATATGCTTGAGGTTTGTTTCATTTAGAACCATCATTTGGTATAAAAGTCCTTCCTGAATTGAGGTACCCAGAACTGGATATAGAGCTCAAGCTGTGACCTCACCAGTGCCATGTACAACGGAAGAATCACTTCCCTGGTCCTGCTGGCCACATAATTTCAGGTACAGGCCAGGTTGCCATTGGCCTTCTTGGCTACTTGGAAACACACCAGCTCATGGTCAGCTGGTGTTGACCAGCACCCTAATCCCCACTTTTCTGCTGAGCCACTTTCCAGACACTCTTCCGTCATCCTGTGTCTCTGCACAGGGTTGTTGTGACCCAGGGGCAGGACCCAGCACTTGCCCTTATTGAACCTCATACGTTTGGCCTTGGCTCAGTGATCCAGCCTGTCCAGATCCCTCTGCAGAGCCTTCCTGCCCTCCAGCAGGTCAGCACTTCCCCCCAGCTTGGTGTCATCCACAAATTTGCTAGTGGTAGACTCAATCCCCTCATTCAGACCATGGATAAAGATATTAAACAGGACTGGGCCCAGCACTGATTGCTGGGAGACACCCCTAGTGACTGGCCACCAGCTGGATGCAGCACCATTCACCTCCACTCTCTGGACCCAGCTGTGCAGCCAGTTCTTAACCCAGCAAAGAGTGCACCTGTCCAAGCTGTGGGCTGCCAGCATTTCCAGGAGAATGCCTTCAGGAGACAGTGTCAAAGGCTTTGCTGAAGTCAAGGTAGACAACATCCACAGCCTTTCCCTCATTCTCTAGGCAGGTTCACCTAGTCATAAAAAGAGTTGGACTCAATGATACTTGTAAGTCCCTTTCAACTCATGATGTTCTGTGAAATAATAATTTTAAAAAGTAAAGGGAGGTCAGGGAGTTGGTCAGGCAGGACCTGCTGTTCCTAAACCCCTGCTGGGGGGGCCTGATCCCCTGCCATGTGATCACACTCGAGATGATCTGCTCCATAACCTTCCCGGGCACCAAGGTCAAGCTGGGAGGCCTGTAGTTCCCTGGATCCTCCTTGCGGCCCTTCTTGTGGATTCGTGTCACATTGGCCAACCAACCCTATCATCCAAGACTCCCCCAGTTATCCAGGAATATGACAGACAGTGGTTTAGTGAACGACAAGTCTTACACTGTATTGCACCTTAGAGATAATGCTACCAGGTAAGCATTGCTTCCATTACTTCTCTTTGATCTCTCATCTGAGTCCTTTCAATATAGTCATGTTAGTTTGCTTTTACTCTCAATTATGAGTTAAAGCAGGCACAATACGGAAATAAACCATAGTTGGTCTCCTGTATAAAGTAAATCACTGAGAGTAAACTATGTGCCAAAATCCCACAGGGATCTATAAATAGCAGAGTAAAATGTGCTATGCTAAATTTAAGCCCTAATACTACAGACATCATGCCCACATCAGAACAGTTTAGTTTTCTTTTTACAGCAATGCCACTTATTTTTCTGTGTCATGGAAAAACTGAGTTCTGTAGCAAATGGTACATTCACAGGGTATTTGCAACATCAGAATGAATCTCCCAGAAAGTAATTTGGAAAATATCCATTAAGAACCTTCTCTCTTGCATTTCTGTCACTGCTTAAATATTCTTTTTCTGTTTAATTCCAGTATGGATGTTTTCCAAATTCAAAACACTGGCTATGGGACTTGTATATAATCCTTCTAATCTGAACCACAGTACACATGATTTTGATGCTTAGAGACAGTGAAGATGGAAAACCTAAGCAGAGAAAAAAAGAAAAAGAAGCCAGTACAGGTTTGGCAATCACAAACTGGGGCCTTAAATTCAAGAATCTTGCCTAGTCCTAGTCCCTTGGGCTAAGTGGCACAGCCATCAGGCTAATCTCATAGGTTATTTCCCATCCTTCACTAGCCCTTTTCTGGCCAGCTGACATCACAGTCATGCACTGGAAAGAGACGTGAGGTGTAAGATGCAAGTTCTCCAAGCACAGTGCAATAGTTTTGCAGGAGCTACAGCATCAGTAGCAACAACTTCCCCAACACAGTAGCAACACCAGGGTACTTCTCTGATTCACTTGTTCCTGATCAATATGCACAGGAATTTCCCTTCACAAAACAGCCCTTTTAAAACCTTTACCCAAAACTTCTCTGACCAGGCTTTCTGTCCCTGTGCTGCAGGTGGTTGTGTGCTTATTCACACTGGCCCCTGGGATGCTCTGCATGCTCTTACACCTCTTGCACAAGGCACAGAAAATTGGATCTCACCCACCATCCACAACACAAGATGGGCTTAGTGAGGGTGTGAGAGAAACAGCTAAGGAGTCATTCGCCCCTGATTTTCAGAGCTTCTTTCATAAAGTGATATATTGACTAGAAGGAGAAAAATAGAATCATCTGCATGGCAAAAACAACCCACCAAGAAATCGTTCACTCTCTGGAAAATAATGCTTACTGTTTTCATAATGCTTTTGACATCCATTCTTGGATTAGATGCTGAAAAGCTTAAGGAAGTTTAACTTATGATAAGCTTTCCTCACTATCAACACAGTGAAACTGTGTGCTCTACTACAATACCCAGCATGGCACAAGGCCAGGTGTCGGCTCATCAGAGTTCAGCCCAGTCCCTTTCTTGCATCGATCCAAACTTAGCAGAAAAGGACATGCATCTGTCCATCACCTGAAATACAACCATCATGCGCTTATCAATTCATTAACATTTAATTTTAGACTTTTATCAATAAGCCTAAGTTCTCTCTATACTAGTATTCCTGTATGTATTAGCGCCTTTGCTGCAAAGAGATTTTTCAGTGTAGTCAGATTTGCTCACCATGTATGATGGAACTGTTGGTGCAAATGATACCCAAAATTATATAGCATTAATGGGGTAGGATGGCCTGGAAACCTATGTTTGTTTGGGTTTTTTTTGTCATAAACTTTGGTGCACACAATGTTATTGGCTGCTGTCTGAAATTAGAGGACTAGTGTACCCAGTCACCACTGCTCACTTGTGCTCACCATGATGCCCGTGAAGATCAGCCTTTCCTTACAGTCGCTGATGAGTGGTGAGATGTGGAGGAGCACACAGGCAAATCAAGTAAGCAGAGAGCACATGAAGTATCTGGAAAACGCTGTCCATACGGTTTCGTAAGGCATCATATTTCTGTAAGAGGTGGCAGACAGAATGTGTTTATCTGTTCAGCCACAACAGACTGATGGTGTTCCTCCAAGCGGCCAGGTCAGGGAGGAAGGCTGATGGTTTCCTGCCTGGCTGCAGTGTTCTTGAAGGGGTGGAAGGTTTGGCAGGGGGAATATTGTGCATTCCCTGAGTGTACCTGCACAGAATACTACCTGTGACTAACAGGTCTGGAAGAAACTCAATGAGACCCTCTCCCCTTTGGAGCTCTACTTGGTATGAGTTCAACCACAGTTACACCATGTTTTTTTCCTCAGTAAACCAGATGGGAGCCTATTATCCTTTACCAAGTCCATCTAACAATGTCGGACTACAAAAACCCCTGTGATTTAAGGGCTAAAATGTCTTTTCCTTCTCTTGGACTTCACTTACAGGTTAGTCTAGCATTTCCTAACCTGTTTGGTCTCAAGTCACTCCACAGAGATCTAATAGAGACCCTTGAAGAGCTTTGCTTCTGCTCTCCATGCACAAGCTTTGCCAGTACAGCCACCTGGGTGCCTGGGAAGTTGTGGAAGGTTATGTCACAGCTTCCTTTTTCCCCTGTGCTATTCAGAGATGGTTTTCTCTTTCACTCGTCAATCTTGCCTTGCTCGGAAGGGAAATCCCAGTTTTGGGTGAAGCTGGCTTACTCTTCATTATCACAATTTTAATGCACGCACCTTTCACAACACGACTATAAACCCAATTGTGTGGCTGGATTGCAACAAACCTAGTTTCTCAGCAGATTCACATGAATGTCACGTTTTTCTGAGCTTTTTGGCCCATCCTGGCCTTCAGCAGCTCAACAGCTATCTGCTCTTTTCCCCAACCCAAAACAGCTGCAGCTTACATGACGCTATTCCATTGCTGAGCAATGAAAAAAGGCATCAAGATCAGAAATGGTATTCATACTGCTGTTATTCATGTCATCACTGGTGCTGGTGTAAAGAGTGGTTAGATGCCCAGATTTGCTTTCACAGAAGCAGATGCTTTGGTTTCTTTCCTCCTTGCATGAGTGTGGAGGCCTCTTTATTCTCTTTCTGGTGTGATTAAGGGCTCTGAATGAGTCTACATGAAGCTGTTATAAGGCACTGAGAGGGAGTTATTAGGCTGATAGCCTAGACTGGCTGGCAAACACAAACAAAAACCCATCCCTCTACACGGCAGTCAGCTGCCAGTCTTCAAGGGGCTTTCATGGTGTTCTTTCAACTACGTGTAAATTATCCGTTCTGCAAAATGGACTGTTCTCCTGAAGGATTAGGCAGCTTATCATTACCACATAATTTCCTCAAAGAAGAGCTGGCTCGCTGTTCCTTTTCATGTCATTAATGAGTTACTTGAGCCAAAAAGCACAGCTTGTAACTATGATTGCATTAAAAAGGCTTTGTGAAGATTCCGTTGATCTTCTCTAATAAGAAAATAGGCTGGACTCAAAATGAACTTTGACCTGGAAGGACATCTTCAACATCTGCCACAACTGCATTTCAGGCAGATTTTTGCAGCATGATATTTATTGGGCATGAGGTGTCCAATCATGTCTCTTGATGTCCACAAAAGCCTAGATACTGATTTGTGTTGAAGGGTGAACTGTGCCTGTCACTTTATTCTCAGCATATTGTCATTTACCTCTCTGAGGTGAGAGTGCACAGTCTGTTTTGATTGCCAGAGTCTAACTCAGAAAAACAAAAGTCCACTGGAGCTGTGTGAGGATTATCCCAGGTAAATACTACCAAAATAATGTAGCAGAACTTATTGACACTTGTGAATTAATTATGATTGATTTATATGCTTTTTCTGTGATTATATGTGTGTAACCACATTTAGTCGTTATGAAGATTTGGAGAAGTTTGAAGGTTTGTAGGTTTAATTTCTCTTAAACCCCAACTTTGTTAAACCCCCATACTTATCAGTATTGTGTCATCCATCTCCATAAAAGGCATACAGATACATGTATTATGGAGGAAAAACCTGGAAGATGGTCTTAGACAATCACTTTCACCTGGAATACCTTAGATTAATTTAAAAGCAAAACTCAACAGCATTTTAACCACAGAATTAGAGAGAAAATTTGAGACATCACTTGCAGTGGATGAAAATTCTAGATATTAATGAAATTTGGTCCTGACAGTACAAAAAGTTTGGTAATTCTGCACACCTTAGGCCACGTCTGAAACTGTGCAGAATTACCAAACTTTTGTGAAACTACTTTGATATTATGTTCATTACTCCATCTGATCCACATTCATAGCCTGTTCCTGCAGCTTTGGTACAGTAGCCACTTCTCTAACTGACTATTTTAAGCCTTCATCATCTACTTAACCAAAGCTGTAGTACATAATAATTCTGTTATTTTCTTCTTCATCAAAGCACAAGAATACAGAGCAAAAACAGGTGCAGTTGTGCTGGCGTCAGGCTGGGTTGAGCTATTTTTTTTAACTAAGAGTCTGATTTTGAGGGGACAGATCACTAAAAGTTAGTACAAATGAATGACTATCCCATACAATGTGTGAGAAGATCCTTTCATATGTAGTACCCTTTGACTGCTGAAAGATTAAAATAGAGTCCCAATCAGAAGTGGCCATGGAGATCAGTGTATTCAAACCTACATGAACACGCATTTGGGATAGGCAGTGCAGACAAAGTAAGAATAACAGAGGTCCTTTGGCATTTTAAAGATGATCAAAACTCTTAAAGTATTCTTGTATAAATACCTGACTTATCTGTTACCACTGTAAGTTTTTTTCTAAAGCCCCTTGCCTTTTGTCTCTCAAGCATATGCATGGGAAAATGAGATATAGTGTAAGCACTACTCTTGCCTTCTTTCTGAATGCATTTTCATGAAAACGATTTCATATTTGGCCAAGAAACTCATCTGCTCCTGCCATTTGATGCCTTTTCTAGAGCCAGAATCTCTCTAACATCACAAATTCTTTGAGTGGATGAGTATATATTTGAAGTTAAAGGAATGAAAGGTGTTTATAGCAACAACCTTAGGCTTGTACAGCTGTGTTGTAACTAGAAATTATTCCATATGATTTATTGACAAAAGGCAGAACTTGAATCCAGAAGGAAAAAAGACTGGTAGAGGTGAGAGCTTCTGCTAGTCTCATCCATATTTTTAGTTTAATCATTCAGGTGAAATGGCATGACTTAGTCCTTCTTTTATACTTAACAGTCCTCCATATTTCCTTCTACTTATTCCTTCTCTACCTCCAATTACCACAAAATAGGACAAGGCTGTCTCCTCTGAACAAGACTGTGGTCAGGCCTACACCTGCTGATGTAAGAATCTCATCCTGGCAGTTTCATTCAGTTGCACAGAAATCAAGATACTAACCCCAAGCCTTGGTATTTGGACAAACTCTGATATTTCTACCTGTGAAGTTTCTAAATTCTTTGATATTCAATTTATGTAATTTTAGTGGGCGGGGAAAAGGATACAGCCAATCAAGTTCCAAAAGGTTCCTATTGCTGCCTCCACTAAATTTTGTGAGGTTCAGAGATCACCTCTCCTGAGCAGCCCTCCGTTGCAGCGGAAAAGCAGCCACAACACACACTTAGACTCTTTGATGGCAGGCTCAAAGTCATACTGCCGGTACACAAGGGGACACCACATCTGAGAGGTTTACCAGCAACAGCCTATTGAAGACCAAGTCATACTAAAAACATAAGAACCACTTAGGTACTAAATGTTTGCAGTGTCACAGAAGGACTTCTTAGGTTTTGTCAGCTCTACAGTACTTGAGATATTTAGACTTACAATTCATTTTATTTATTTTTATACCTCTTTGCTAGACTCAACACAGCAAGAGGAGTTCTGCTTTTATGATTTTCAGGTTTTTCAGTGTTATGCCCTGGTCTGCTCAGAGGGTTTTGGGGAAGGTTGTTTGATTTACTCTAGGCAGTGCACAGGAGAAACAACAAAATTCTCAAGATGTTCAATGGCAAATTTTACTTGCAAACTATAGAACATTAAGGTAGAATAAGGTACTTGGCAAATTTAAAACAACATCCAGACAAGGCAAGGCATTTCACAAACTTTAACTTAACAGGCTTAAACTTAGCTAACTTTAACTTATCCAGACACAGGGCACCAATGTATTGACTGGGATTTTTAGTCTGGCTTACAATATATTTTGAGAAAAAGTTAGGAGAAGAAAGAGAGAGAAAGAATAAGGGCAGAAAGATGTCACCACCCATGGGTCAGCGATGAGACCTGATTGTTGCAATTTTAATGTCCACTGGTTGAAGTGATGGTCACAGTCTGGATCCGTCAGGGGCGGGGGAAGCCCACAAAACACAGAGTTAAACAGTTTAATTTACCTTCAGGTTTACAGGAACACCCAGGCACCTCCTCTGGGGGCATGGGAGTTTTACACAATCTGATGCAACACCGTGGATCATGCTTTGTCCCCTGGTGGAAGGCCCCAGAAGTGAGTCTGGGGCCCTTTGGGGGTCTTTGGTGGTCCATGACACCTTCTAAGACATGACAGCTGCCTCTCACGTCAGCATGGTTGAGCCAATAATGGCCCATCAGAAGGCCCGGATACCTTCATATCCCTGTATCTGTCCCAGCCCGCCCCTGGGGAGGACAGTGGAGTTTCACGCCTGATCAGGTTGTGCAAGGGGGGACACTGGCACGGTAAAAGCACCATCCCACTATCTGCTTCTTTTCAACCTTCTCCCTTATCTGGCTTAAAACCTAGCTTGTTGCTAAAAAAGGTTGATTTGTCATCCTCTGGTGCTCACCCCCTCTGCCCCTGGGCTGTTACCTTACACATCATCAGCAAAGCAGCCTCTGCCTTTGCAAAAGGCCAGTTGTTTGAAGCATTAACCATTAACATTTCAATCTCTCACACCCAACTCGGAAGTAAAACTTGAAAAAAAAATGCATGGAATTCTATCCTGTGGACTCAACCCCCCCTCAAATCAAAGAAAAGGAGTTCCAGTCGAAATTTGAGAAGAATTTCAGTAAGTTTACATGTTGATTCTTTCAGTAATTTACATGTTGATTCTTGATTTTGAACTCTTTATGATTCTCTTTTTACTTAGATCATAGAGCTAGCTAACCATTTCCAACACTGAGTTAAATAACATTATTTTTATACAATTCGTTGTTAAACTTCCATCTAGAAAGTGTCAGCAAAATGCTGGAAGGCCATGAAAGGCTCTGCTGCAGGGAACTGAGGGACATCGTTCACTGTCCACTGAAGTCTCCTGGTTTATAGAGAATTAGGCCTTATTTTTAGCCATCTCAGCAGTCCTTCATATGCTGACATGATTTTCTTGGTTGCATTTTCAGCATTCTAATATCCCCTGCTAACGTCTTTGTACTTGGTAGAAATCTTAACTATTGCTTCAGAGGACTAGAACTGAAATGATGCAGGGAATATTTAATAACTGTCTCTTAATTCTTCAAAGTCAGGAATTTTGCATGACTTCAGTGAAACAGAAGTGTCTTGTACACATTTTCACATTCTTTATTTAAATGTTTGTTGCATGAATTATGTTCTTTACACTAGGATGCTGTTCATCTTTGATATGTATTCATTTTGTCTGGTACTCCTGTGCATTCTGTAAAGCAATTTACACCTATAGAACAAAGATGCAAAGCAAAGCAAACTGTCTAATAAGATATTTTAGGTGGGTTATGTGGCTACATAGTATGCTAAACTCAGCAAGTGAAGGGCTTAATGTGTTGCATCGTATCAGATGAACTGAGTGACAGGAAATGCTGTCCAGTCTGGCGGAAGTGAAAAGTAAATTTCCAATTTCTTCACCAGAAAAGCACAAACCATTAAGTAAGAAAGAGAAATAATAAAGCATTATTCTTGCCATGTTACCCCAAATTGTTTTATTCTCTGTACTCTTAAATTTTGACTGAAATTGTACTGTAGATTAAAAGCCTTTAGCCTAGGGAGGGAATAATACTTACCTGTAGGGAAACAGGGTAAGAATACATAATTGTATCCTTAGGAACTTTGACTAAGAGCATCTTGGAACAACAGTATAAGCTGTTCAAGCACAAAACCATTTTTTTAACTCAGGGTGTCTCTGAGACCTTATTATTGATTTACTATTTTGCTTAGTATTGAAATCAACCACTGTTCACTAAACCAAAAAACAGGGTATCACCCCAACTATTCCTGCACAAGATCTTCTGAAAGCAAATCAGTCCTAGTGAAAGTTTGATTTGTTTCCTACAAATATCTTCTATGTTTCTGTAAAAAAAATTTTTTTTCCTTTTAATTAATATTGCATATCTGCTTGCTTTTTCTCTTGTCTTGTGAATGAAATGAAAAAGTAGGAAATTTCTATATTTGCATCACTTTTACAATAATTTGATAACATATTTTTTGTAGAGCAGTCCTTATAAGTAACTGAGACTTGTTAAAATGTGTGACAATAGCAAACACTGATATTAATTTGTGAAATTTTGCATTCAACTATCACAACTCACAACTTACCTTTAAATCCTTGAGATAACTAGAGATTATAATTTATGTTTACTAGGGAAAGGGGTGACAGAAAGAATAGAATGATGCTTTAGAAAATGTAATTTGTCCAATTATGTCCAATTTATCCTACTGTTAACTAACAGAAGTATAAAAAGAGCAGCAAAAGATGTACCTAGATGCTATTGTTGGAATTGCATTTAATTATAGAAATAAGAAAAAAATTAACCTGTTTGAAAAGTCTTATAATGTTTTCTTACATCCTGTCAAAAATGAAGTAGTTACTGTCACATAAAAAGTAAGAATAATAAAATAATTTGAGATACAAATTTGACAGAATTAGAGAAATTAATTAATGTTTTCACAAAACACATTGCATGCCACAGAAGAAAATGTCCCTTAGCAAGGTCTTCAAAATGCTGTCCAAGGGAGACTTTCTCCAAAGTTTCAGCACCTATTTCTGTCCAGAAAAACTGGAATTACAGACCTTTTATCTTTTTCCTTATCTTGATTGAACAAATACTGTGTGTACTTCCCGCCCCCTTTCTGATTTTCAAAAAGGTGACTGTGCATCTGCTCTGAGAGAGGTATGTCCATCCCAGCTTGGACCTGAGCTGGGCAAAGGGCTCCAGATCCAGTTTTAACAAGGTTTTACTGTGTTATTCACTGATAGGTCCTGTAAGTGGCTCTTCAACTTCTTGCTTTCCTTCAGTCACTGTCATTAAGAGGATGTTTTCAAAGCTACCGAGGTACCTCAAATTGAATTGCAAGGTACTGTTCACTGAAGAGCCTACTTCTCAGTTCAGCTGAGGCATTCTCCTCAAAATCTTCACTCACCAGTTCTGCAAGATGATGCTTTTCCACTGCATTAAAATGATAGATCAGCATGTGAGCAATTTTCTGTTGATATAAGAGTGCAGTAGGAATGAAAACTCTGCTATAAATCATACTAAGGAATAGACACAAACATTACACATAGAGAAGACATGTTTTGATCAAGAAAACAATGCCTATTAATTGAGGCCATTTGTTTATATTTACTTAGCAACCAGGATATTATATAAATCAGGACAGTTTTTCAAGGCATTGAAAAGTCTTCATCTGTTTGCAGCTTTATCTTTACGTATGCATATGCATTTGGGGTTTGCTGACTTGGGTACAGTCCTGCAGCAGAACAATGAGCCTGAAATAAATTCATTAGCCATTATGTACATTCTTTCTCATTATCACATTTCTAATCAGACGTCCTGTCTTCTTCATTTATTTACTAAGTCAATGGATTTCACACAGCGTATCTCTGATGCTAAGAATGAAACAGACACAAGGATTCTTAAAAAGTAACTAAGGAAATACAGACTGTTGCCTATCTGCCTGTTCACTATAGAGGGATGCACATCATTGCCAGAAGGCAGAAAAAGACTTTGAAAACTACTTATCTAAGTTAATAAAATTTTGTTATTGTGAATAAAGTGTCACTGGTTTCCTTTAAGCATGATTAATGCTCCACAAAATGAACCATCACATTCTTCCCTTAGTGACACTGTGTTAGGTATGTTTCAGTGAGTTCATTACTGAAATTCTGATAACACCTGGAAAAGGCGAACACATTTAAGTGAAGATTGGACTCTGCTGGTCTCAGCAGCAAGAGGCTGCTGAACTTTTGAACAGATAGGATTTTGAGGAGATGCAATTAAGAAACCAATTATATGTAATGAAAGATAGCACAGGATTAACAACTTAAATGTAAATTGTGGCTTTTTATGACTGGCAAAGTTCCTATTCTCCTTCATTTCTGAAAGGTGGACTTGGCTTAGACAGAATATGGATACAAGTACTCATTACAATTTTTGATGAATCTGAAAAGCATCAGCTGAAGGTCCTCCACTGTCACACTCCAGTATTAATTGGATTCAACTGAAAGCTTCAGAATAGATAATATTAAACTATTTGACAAGTGTTCCTTCTACGGGACTTACTATTGCATTTGTCTTAATTATTAATATAAAAACTCTATAGAAGTAGAATACATCTTTTATTAAGACTAACTGTAAGAAATCTGAGAATTTTTCAGCAGCTTAATATTATTTTCAGAAAAGAAATAATGAAATTAAAATAATTTCGAAAAAATGTAAATGTCCTCTGCCACCAGAACTGATCATGTCTTTTCTGTGTAATGTAAAGAGGTATGTAATAAAAAGCCAGATGTACATGGGTTGTAGATGAAAAATAGGCAGTACCCAACCCGGTATTGAGTATAAGCATTCTTGACAATAACAGTTCAATGTATTCCATAAACAGACAACTGCATTTTCTTGCTATATTTGGCGAGAGAAGATAGTTTTAACACAATGGAAAAGACCATGCTCAGGAAACAAAAAACATTTTCCAGCAGCACTGCTCATAAGACTCTAGTGTACTCCCATGTGTTTTGAATTTTTATTCTTCAGAGTTTTAACACTGCAGAACAGAACTTCAAAGTTGCTTTAACCCTTAAGTGTCCTTACTGTTAAGACAGACAATTCAGCTTCCTGCTGTTCAGGTAGAAAATTAGATTCTTAAGAAATCAGCTTTTAGAAAGAGTGGTTTAAGTGAAGCAGGAGCAAAAGCCCATGCAGAGCAACCATGAGATAAGAAGAGACAGAACTCATCCCTACGTAATGAAACATTATTATTAGAGGCAGCATCTAGTTCCTCAGAAGGGGTTTTGCAGATTCATATGGTGAAATCCTTTGTAAGTCGTAAACCAAAAGAATCATGGAGAAGCTGAAAGTTTTTCAATTCATAGCATAACATAAGTTTAAACCAGCTAAATGTGTTAACTATTCTGTTAGAAGACAAGCCTTAAGAACTCTGAATTAAGAAAATAATATAGTAAGAGTTGGTTTTCCTTAAAAATATTTTTTATTGCCTCTTGGAGCTAGTGTTATTTCAGTCTTTCAGTGAGAGGGGAGAAAATGTTTAGAAAAGGTGCCTAGGATACTTTGGAAGTCTGCAGAAAAACCTGGTTAGCATTTTTCTTGATTATTTAAATTGTTTTATTGTCTAAGATGAATTTCTTGCAGAAGTTATTCTAGCTAATTATTGCCATATACCAATTTGTGTATCTGTTTCCATTTGTGTATCTGTTTTCTCTTCCATAAGAAGAGGTCTTGAAACAAGATGCTGAAGAAACAGAGAAAATAACAAAGTCGATACAGACCCACTGGATTTTGTGACCATGTATTTTCAGCCTTTTAAGAAGAAAATGCTCATCTTGTGCTCTTCTAGCCTAAGGCAAAAATTCACATGCCTAGCTGCATAAGGTTAAGCTGCCAATTCTCCTACACAAAAGCAGCTTCATTTTCACCCTTACCTTCCAGCTTTAAAAGGTCATTTTCTGCTTTCTTCAGCTCAGATTTTTCAGTGTGGATTCACAGTTGATATTACTTATATCCTCATTAATGTAAGTGAGGCTAAGCTAAATTTCAGTGCTTAGAAAAGATTGTTAAATATACAACTAAGGTTAGATTCAGGTCATCAAAATATATCTTAACCTTAAAAAAGACTGGTATTTTCACTTTTATACTTTTTGCGTACTTGTTTTTGATGTAATAGGTCTTTTGGCCAGATGTAGCTCCACTTTCAGCAAACGTACATTAGTTCAAATGAACTGTAGCTAGTTTGCAAATGGTACATGAATCTCTAGTTCTACAAAACCAGTCACTTCATGACTCTGTTAGGGGCAAGCACACCAGAAAAGGATAAGGGTGTACCTTGATCTTACAGTTCTACCATATATGCTATATTAATACTGAAAAAAATTTTCATGCCTTTCCAATAAAAGAAAAAAAAGGAAAAAAAAGAAATTAAAAAAAAAAAAAAAAGTAGAATTCAGCACTGGGTCAGCCTGAAAATCTGGAATTCACATCTGAACTTAATCCACGCTATACAAAATGTAGAGAAATCTAACCCAGTGTTACATGTAAAAGGGAATTGCTTGCTGGTACCGAATTAACATATTTTCATTATGCTAAACCCTTTGCATCAGACTGTTCTGTGACTACAGATAGGTTGCTTATGTCAATTTTCAGATATAAAACCCACATCTCAAAACCAGACTTTTCTGATATAAATAGATTTCAGGTAAAACCTCATTTATCATCCTGATCCTTTTGTACTGAAGTCACTTAGAGCAACTTTGAAGGTCTTTGGAGAGAGGCACTACACGTCAGCAGTACAAAAAGGTGTTTGGCCTGTGCATTCCTCCAAGAATAGTAATGGTTATGGGATGAGTTACTAATTTCCTAAGGTTCCTGGGAGTGAAAGTCTTTATTTACTTGGATGATATCTTGATTGCTTCGGAGTTGTAGATGTATCCAAAGCTGCCTATTTCTGCCACAGTCCAAGTGTTTAGAATCCCAAAGACTTTATTAAGTATAGAAAAATCTCTGTGACCCCTTCTTCTAGCACTGGCCTGCTGGGATTCCCAGTGGATGTGTCAAAGTTCACTTCTCAGAAAAGGAAGCTATTAGCAGTGCAAGCTGTTCTGCTGCTTCTCTCACCAAGGTGGTTTCTATATTTAGGAGAGTTCGTGGGGTTGCTGGAAGCCCTGCTCCCTTCTGCTGTTATGACCCTACTTGTTTTAACAGTTGAAAGGCAAGAAGAGATCAGTGAGAAAGCAACTCTGCTCTCTTGTCACAGACATTTTTTAGCAGAAGAGAAAGAAATCCATCACTGGCCTGCATGCCCCAGCCATCCTGAGTCGAAGGCTCAGGTGGAAAAATTGCCCTGACTCATGAGAAAGGTGGTGGTTTCACAGGAGTGATCGGTCTATGCCACCAGTAAATAAATATGAAGTAGTATGCATGCTAGTTATACTAACTAAAGTTTTATCTAACCTCTGTTTAAGCACTGTTCCTTTCCTCTGTTCCTGTAATGTGTGAGCTGAGATTTGCTTTACTGAGGGAGGCGCCTGCAAATACTGCTGAGTGATAGAGAGTGTCTGAACACTGAGAAACCAAATACTTCAAACAGCAGGGCTGGGAACATATCTCTGTGGATTAAAGGCTAATCCCTTCCTGCAGCTAAGGCTAAAATTGGCACTCTGTTAATTTCTCCTTCTATCTTCAGTTCATTGGAAAATTATGATGACATTACTGCTAAGACTGGACATAGTCCAGTGTACAAACAAGTTAATGGGGAGCGTAGCCTTTGTAATTACATTTTTCTTATTTCCAAGTATTATTAAACCACAAGCATGTATTAGTTTCTAAATAACAAAAGCTATTCATTTGCAATAAGAAATGAAATTATGAATCTTGTGCAATGGAGAAAGGCAATGTTATGTGTAAATAATACACAGACTGTGTTCCTATTGATGCACAATAATCATGATATTACACCCAGATAGAACTCTTACCTGAAACCTTAAAGAAAAATGAAAAAAGAAAAAAAAGAAAAAACCCAACACAACTCAGAGCTTTATTAGAGGCAGGGCTACAAGGTGAAACAGACCACAAAGCATATTAAATATTATACTATGGAATGCAACTGGAGAAATTAAGGTTGTTGAAATTGCAATATGGCTGTATAATTTGCATTTCTGGAGGCCTTATTTTTGGGATGAAGGCAAGAACATGTAAGAGCAATGAAGGCAAAATGATGAAGGACTGCAGCCTACTGATGCTGGGTCACTGGAGGGTTTGCTAGCCAGCGTTTGTCTCAGACCAGTGTTTCCTGCTGCCTCTTTGCCACCACTGTCAGCTTTATGGCTGGGTTAACTCTAGCTCTAGTATGCACACATACATACATCAACTTATTTCCAAGATACAGCCTGTTTGTGAGCTTTTAGCCTATTGGCACAGCATCTAGCAACTCATCACTCTGCTCAAAACACAATGCTTCACAGCAGAGCAACCTGATCATCATCTTGCTTTCAGTACATGGAAAACCTGAGAGTAAAAACTGCAAGATGAACCCCAAGTGGCTTTTATTAAAGATCTTTATTTCTTGGCAGCTTAACAGCTGTGGTAAATGCTGGAATGCACGCTCAGTGGATACCTAGAAATGTACCAAGAAATATAGCATCTCTGACACTATTATTACAGAGTTTCCTGTGAATGCAGAAAGTTTTTCCATGTTTCTATACTACTGTACTGCAGTACTGTATTCTCAAGGGTTGGTGAGCCAAAAGTGTCCCATGGATGCTGGCATTTTTTTTAAGATTAAATGAGTTTACAGGGTGTGAAGTTCTGGTCAACAGCATGCTTGTTATGGAAAAAAAAAAAAAAGAGAAGAGACTAATGATGATGCTCATCATGGTGATGCTCAAACGTTGTAAAATGGTAGAAATACATTGCATAAGCAATTTAAGCAATTTAAGAAATTAAATAAATGGGGCTAATTTCCAGAATAAGAAAACCCTCTCCAGGGTCCCACCTGAATATAATGTTTTAGACCATTATCTTAAGTGTCAGAGAGGGAGTAAGCATCATAAACTGGTACAATAACACCTCTTCAGTACATAATGTTCCCCATTCATAGGTAAGTGCATGTAGCAGATAAAGGGAGGATCCTGACCTGTTGAACAGAAGCTGGCAATCGAGAAGTTAATCTGGAGAGGGCTCTGTGAACCACAGTGCCTTTTCTTCTATTCCCATTAATCTGTAAAGCCATAGCTGTGACAGATTGGTGAGAAGTATTGGGATGTGCTTCTATTTTTCTAACACAATATATCGTAACTTTTTCCAAACAAAATGGAGTTTTTCACTGAGAAGGGCATTTTCCTCTCTCTTTTCTATCATGAGATGTGGTATCATCTGGTGTAATAACCATATGAGGAGAACTGAAACTTATCAATATTTGCCAATATCTTTTCCTCCTGCATCACCTCTTCAGGCTTCTTATCTGCACAAAGGTTTCAGTTAGAGAATTGCTATGTTTCGTTATACAACAGTTACAATTTTTTTTGAGACATTGTCTTGAGCAAGACTTTTTGATACTTATCTGAACTTTGTGACAGAGAGAGATGCCTGGCTTCCAGAATTGAATTTCTTGTGCATTAATTGCCTTGGACCTCAACAGGAATGTTTTCACACATCAGTCACAATACAAACAACTCAGTTCTTTCAAAGGATGCAAGTGTCAGCGAGCGAAGTCTTCTTTTCTGTCTTTCTTAATTGTCCCAGTTTAAAAGAAATACACTGACAATTAAGTACCAGTGCATGAAGGTGAGTTATGAGATCTGTTTACCATAAAACAAACCACATAAGTGCTTCCTCAGGACTAGGATATAGGTTGGTTTTATTTGGTGTGTACCCAGCAAACTATCAGTGCCTGATCACACTAAAATAACTTAAGTTATGCAAATAAATTTGAAAATGGGTATTCTTAGATGGAAGTCTGATCTGGAAGATGGTAATTTAAGTGAAGGATGTGGCACTAGAGTCCTGTGTTGGATGGTGTGTAACGCAAATAACCTTCAGATATATGTATCTCATTAATTTTAGGCCATAGTCAGGAGGGTATCTATGTGTATATGTTTGTTGAAATTAAAACAAGAATAGAGAAATGCAATATTTTTTAGAGACTTGTTTTCTGTAGATTGGAAAAAAAAATCATTGACTTCTTTATTACCCACTGCTTCAGTGTTGGGCAACACCAAGCATGAAATTAGATCCCCATGTGGGACATTCCCAGACCTTCCTTTTGAAAGAAGCTGTGAAGACAGTTCTGGAGAAAAGAGACTCTTGTAGCAGATCTTGAAGCAAGGGATGGGAGACCAGCTCCTGCCATTCTTTAGAAGAAGCCCTTCAACAGCTGATGAAGGTGCTGTCAGGCCTGGAGATATGACTTTCTTTTACTACAGCAAAGAAAGAGTCCCAGAAGGAAATTGGATCTGCAGATTAAAATCAGTGGGAAAAAAGTGCCAGCCACCTTCTATGCAAGCAGAGGCAGGTGAGTCGAAGTATGTTCTTAAAACATCAGACATGTGCAGAGAACCTGTCTATCATCACTTCACAAGATGGGTCAGCACTTCAGCAAAACTCCTTCACTCAGCTTTTTATGGCACGCAAATAAGAAAAACTACCAACAGCAGCTGGCAGTAGATGCAAATCCAACCTGTGGCCCTAGCCTGAGGATTTTCTTGGGATTGGGCCTGTCAGATGTCATACTTCATCCTGGGGAATCCCTGTTACTATGCTGCTACTGCACAAGCAAAAAACGCACCGACAGCGTAGAGCCACGCTTCTCTCCATCTCCATGACCCTACAATAAGGTTTTTCTTTCACCTCTAATCTGACTGTTCAAGTTTAAAGATCAGGAGGGGGCTAAAGCATGTGTCATATGGGCCTGATCACATTTGGGAAACTCTGGCAAGTTCAATATTATTGATCACTCCAGCACTGCACAACTAGATGAATAGAGATATGAAGAGGTAAACTGCTTCTCTGACCCATAGCCAAGCAAATGCACTGGTTAAAAAGCACTTAATAAGTCTTTGATGAAAGAGCTTTCTATCATAAAGCTTTCTTTTAGTGGATGAAACACACACCCTGGGCTCACTAAGAGCTACCTGTGTACTCCATTAGTACAATAGCCATTTAGTATCATTAAAATAAGGCACTCCAAAGCTTTGCAAACTTTTAATTTTGAAAGAGTTACTGAATATAAGTTCAGTTCATGAATCTTTTAAAACATTAGTATTGAGGTCATTTTTCTGAGAAATGGGGACACATGAGTTATCTCTCTTTCTATGACTTCTATAAAAATGAAACAAAAGAGCCTTCAATAATAACTAAGAGGAGACAATGAATAAAGTGACCTCTTGGTCTCAGGGCATGGTACTGTAGGTCATACTACAGTGAATTTTTATGGCTGTGTCAGCCTCATAAAACCTATATGAATAGAAATGTATAAAAGAAATGCTGATACCATTTTAACCCTAATGGCAGTAACATGAGGGTATAATTTTCTCTGCTATTTAGTCTGGAACAGTAACCTGTGCTGCCCTGGGACATTTTAAATCTCATGGGGAAAGGAGAGTGAAGAGAAAGGCAAGATGTTTTCTCTCGTATGTATAAAAAGAGCACACTAAACAGAATTAATGTTCAGAGTGATTTCACAAGCTCTTTCAGAACATATTCAACCAGTTTTTTTCATGTGCTAAAATATGTGGCTGTAGTATGCCTTACTCTGTGCCTCCAATCCCTGCATTTTGTCCAGTTATTTCACTATTCAAACAGCTGCAAACCCAGCTTCTTCACCCTCCCTCTCTAATTTTTGTTCTTGTCGTGTATGTCTTGGATATCAAGGTCACCCAAGCTAAGTTTTGCCATGAAATGTCGGTTTCTGATTGACATAGTGTCTTGTTCTTTCAAGTTGTCAACATGCATCCATAATTCTCTTTATTGTGTGTTTGAAATGCAGGTTTCTACTCTCTGTGCTGCTGCACAAAGAGCTGGTGCCTCCCAGCAGAGCATCATCTTTGCTGTCCAAATGTTCTGGGGCAGTGACTCCCACAGCTATGGTGCCTCAACCTGGGAGTAGCACATTTTTGACCCATAAAAAAAAGTGGTTTTTTACTTAGGCTTTGGCCTTCCTACATCCTTCAGATTTTGAGGCAAGCACTGCCCACTGATGGGCATATGAACCACGGCCATTGTGCAGCAGGCTAGGATTTGGACAGCTGAAGGAAGAGCTAGGCATTTAGGGGTAGACATGGTTTACCTTCCCACATAAAATGACTTAGCAGAGTTTTTGGAGAAGGGATGAAGGCTTACATCCATTCCTTTTTCATATGCTTGCCTACCTACAGCATCTCTTTAGAACAGCCAGGTCACATTGTCTTACTATTTCCCCTCTTTAGACGTGTTTCTTTCCCCCGTCTTCCCTTTTGGAGTCTTGGGTGATTCTTAGCTTCTGTATACTAAGGACCCATTTATTTCATACTTCCCCTGGTGGCTATCTCCTGCCACACTGTTTTCATTTTTCCTCTTCCACTCTTCAGAGCTCTCCTCTTGAGTGCTTCAAAGGCAGATTGTAGGGTCAGATCTACACCTTCACTCCAGGTGTCTGTATTTTGGTTCCGTGATCTTCACAGTGAGCCAGTGAGCTGTGCATTGCACTGTGCGAAGCCAGAGGAGTGGGGAGGAAAATTGAGTGTCTAGTACTTCTGAAGTCCTACCTCAGAGATAAGGATGTGTGGGGGCAGAATTGCACTTTGTAAAGTCAAAGTATTTTTTCAGGCTTAGTCTGTTTTTATAGACTGATGTGTGACTTGTGGGTGGGAAGTGGCTTTATTTGCATTCTGGGGATCGTCCATGGGCACAAAAGCATATGGCTGTGGCTGGCTTTTGTGTACACTGTGTGGCCTGCAAAATTCATCCAACGTGTGGAGACTTGTCCTGCATACAGACAAGTGATTCATTTCTGCAACACATTGTAGAACAACAGTATTATGGACCCATGATCATCCACAAGGTCACAAAGCTGGAAGGTATACGTGGGCTTCGGCTGGCCTATGAACCAGTCCTTATTAATGAGGGATCGCTGAGGAAAACAATTTAAAACTCATATAGAGAGTTCCTGCAGAATGCTTATGTGGAGCAGATAGAATTTAGTTTAAACAATACTGGCATTCTGCTTCAGCAGAGAAGTTCAGGGTTTGGGGTTATTATGATAGTTTTTCCCTGCATTGTTCTACAAATCATAAATCTCTTCAGCTTCCTTCTTTCTTCATTATGACAAAGCTCCAGGCTTTCTTGAGCAAGAGGTCAGTGAGGCTTGGTACTGTTTCTCACTTAAGAAGTAAGAATCTCAAGGCTTTCATATTTACCTCCCTAAGGTAAATATCTCCACAATGGCTTCAAGTGAGGGAACTAGTCACGGTGGTGGTTGTGCGTTGTCCTTTTTTCCCACTAATGGTCCACTTCAAAAAGGAATCGTTCCTGTGCAGAGGGAAACCTCTGCTGTGCTCACATGCAAAGAAAGACTTGTTCTTCCCAGCTGTATACTACTGTAATCTGATGCAAAGTGGCAGAATCACAATCAGTGTGTTAGCAATTCTCTCTCTTGCCCTAGCCCCAGCTGGATTAAGGGAGCAGGGCGAAGGTGAACGTTTGCATTTGCCGTGAAATCCTGCAGCATTTACATGAGTGCCAAGCCAGTCAAACTGACTACCCATCCTCTATGCTGCATTCATAACAACTCTACCACATGAAGTGCCTGCACCAAAGCCCTACATGAAAAGATTCTCAACCATATGACTCCTTCCAGGACACTTCCATTGGTATACTACACTCACTTGGGAGTTCCATCTTGATCTTTCCACTGCTCTTGAGCAATTACCGAATTTTGTTCTGTAGCTCAGGGCTTTGAGATTAAGGATGATTTGATATTAGTCAGTAGTCAAATTACTGCAAACTCTCTTTTCAACTAAAAGAACTAGATCAGAAATAAAATGTGCTCCCACACTATGAAAACAAATTATTCTTTTCAATCTCTTAATGAGTCCTGGGGTTAATTACTTATTGAAAAAGACCAGTCCAAGACTTCAAGTATTGTTTATGCTCATGAAAATATCGCATAAAAATCTTGCTCTTTAAGACTCAGGTGTCAACTTGCAGTAAAAAAAATTTGTTGATGATGAGTAGAATTCCTCCTCATCAAAATGCAGTTGGTGCTTGTAAAGTTTTGGAAGGAAGATACTTCAATTTATCACTAGAAATAATCTAGGTCAATCGTCTCCCTCAGTTGTCTGTCTTCCTTTTCCCTAGCTACTGTTCCTAAGGTACAGAGAAAGCTGGTCTCCTTTCTCAAATGTGTATTTCTGCTTGCTGGCTTCCCAAGTGAGAAAGATAAATGAGATTTATTCACAGTACTGAAAATCAGAGGCTCGATCCCTGCTACAAACTGTTGGCTTTTTCTTATTGCAATTCAGCGGTGGGGAGACGCCCTGTAAGACACAGCCTTGTTTTCATTGAATGCAGAAGTAAAGGGATGTATGTTTTAGCAGTTGCAGGGGATAGGTTGGGTTTGGAAGTAGGAAGACATAGCGTCATTAAAAGGACAAAAAGAGTTTTACAGGGAGTCACTGTACTGAGCTGTATTTCCCCTGGAAACCCCTTCACTACTGACATGGAATCACATGCGTGCAGCAGGAAGTGAGATGGGGAGTGGCTGTTGAGGTGGCTCGTCTCGGCTGGAGCAGGGCTACAGCCAGGGACACAGGGAGGACAACAGAGCCTCAAAAGCAGTGGATGAGAGATAAGGAGATTTATGGGAACGGTGTGTGTGCTATCCTGTTATTTAAAACTCTATCACCAGGCACCTCCGAACAAACTTGCAGGCAATAGGTACAACTTCGAATGGCAAATCAAATCAGTGTTTTGCTACCTTTGCATGGCCTAGTGCTAGGAGTGGTTAAAATTATTTAGGCTTAGACTCAGCAGAATTTAGGCATGAACCTTCTTGCATCTGATGGATGCTAGACCATGAACAGGATGGGAACAGAGGATTTTTTCACATCACAGTGGCATTTCCACAGTCAACCCTCCATACCGATACATTCATTCATCCTTCTGCTAAGGCTATCTTTTGGTATCCAGCCAGTCCACCCCTTGGCACGTTTCTAGTTCAGGAAAACAGAAAACAGCCTCAACAGTAAACTCAGCATTTCTACGGTAAATCACAGAGTTGGAGCAAACTGAAATAAATCTATTAGAAATTGGATGATGGGGAAGAGAAGAGTTGGGAATCCTTCTGTCAGCTCTGTTTATTTGCCAGATGCCTACTCAAGTGGCCAGATTCACATGCAGAAAATTTCCTAGAATGCTTTATTGTCTTATGTTTTTTCAAGAAGTATGGCAAAACATTATGTAAGAGAGACTATCCAGAAAGGGCATATTACAATTTTCAAATCCCTACCTTGCACTGGCAATCTCAAAAGAAAATATATTTTCTCTGCCACCTGCAGAATAAGAAAAGTAAACCCTTGGAGTCTGTTCTTTCAGTATTGTTTTGACCAACAAATTTTTTGTAGCACAAGAGCGCACCATTTTTCCTCTCTTGTGACTGAGGTGTTTATTATTTACTGGATTAATGTTTTATTGAGGTGGGTAAAGGAAAAGGGCCTTAATTTTTAATTTCTCCATCTGGCTTTTGATCCTTTGTGGACTGAAAGAGGTCTTTCTTGGACATCTTTTCTTTTACTTTCAGAGAGCCTACAGTCTTGCAGAGGATGCCTTCCCTCCCACTTGAGCTTTCTGAGCTCCTGAGGTACTAAAGACCACAGATGACCATTGCATTCTGAAGAGGGTATATTCAAAAAAAGCCAATATTTTTCTGAAAAAAGCACTTTTGCTTCCATACTTACATATTATTCACACATATATTGTGCAATATCAGATGGAAATATGGGTATAGACAGGTCCAATCTGGGTTCTCTTGTAACTGGGCTGCAATAAAAGCTTCAGCATTGCCACGAAGTCCTATCTGTGGATCAGAAGGAAAAGCTAGGAGAAAATACCCCACAGGCGTGGCAAGGGTTGTAAGTGCACAGAACTGGGTAGTGATAGTACTTTCTAGTAGCTGGTATGACAAAGCTGAATTGTGGAATATACTGTTGTGTTTCTACAGCAGCTGATGAAGTAGGACTTTAAAATACCTGGTAGGGTTAAATCCTAAAGAAATATCACAATTCACTAACCACAGATTATTCAGCCCTAGAGTACTATTATCTATATATAACATTCTTTCTGATGAAACTTTTGGGTTTAATGCTGTGTATTACATTGACCAGACTATTAACATAATGTGGCCAGAGAGGATAGCATTTGCAAGTTGGGGGTGAGTACTGGGAGAAGAAAAGAAAGGAAAGAAATTTGTACTTCACAAAGTGTGTGTTCTACCGACCCAGTCCCACTATTGGCGTTAATCTGTAGTCCGGACAAATATCCCTCCATAAACAGGCTGGGCAAAAGAAAATGCATAAGGAAAATCTGTGACAAAGGAAGCTCCAAGCAAAGTAAAAAGCAAGAACAGATAAAACAACATTAGAAGGTAAAGGTGAGAAGGGAACCTAGCATATTCAAGTCATATTGCACATGAGTTTGGGAAGAATTCCAAAGTGGAAATGTAAACATTGCTTTCTTGTCTGCAGTCTGAAAAATGCCCTGTTTGTTCACACATGTTGAAGACTATATGCTGGCATGATAAATCTTGTTCAACTCCTCTGATGTCTTTAAAAAACTTTTACTTTTATTTATTTGCCTAAAATGAATATCCATTATGAAAATACTGTTGTGCACTTGACATTTTAAACATATTATAACCAATTAATAAATCGGCAACATCTGCTACCCTGCACTAAACTTCCTGTAACTAAAGATGTGCAAGCCCTGGAGATTCAGCATTACGTGAAATAGATTTGTTTAATATAATTGAACATAATTGCGCATGTAATGTTTTAACGTAATATTACTCAGCAGATGTGCAAATAATAGCTAGTTTATTTGCCACCAGCCATATGGTGCTGATGCATTGTAATACTTGGCAAGACAAGTCCATTAGTCTGAGTGAGTGGATCAGTGCATTGAAACTGAGGTTCGGTGGTGACATGAGGATGGTGATGTGTGCCTTGAGAAAACGCCAATGTCTTAGTCTGGCAAAGAACTTACAATAAGCTTTGTTGCCCTCTGTTGGTAAGAGATCTTGAGCATTACTTTCAAATTGCTGGCAATTCCATGGAAACTGGTATTTAAGATGAGCCTGCTGTGAAACTCAGACCATGTTTATTGCATAAAACAGGAACTACAAGGTGAACACTCTATTGTCTGATGACTTTGGATTATCTCATGAAACTCATCGGAAAAGAGACACAAAATTCAGTTTTCGTTTATAAAAACTCTGGTTTGGAATATATTTCAAACAAGCTTCTGTTTTAAAGAAACTTCTTCTATTTGGGATTCTGAAGAAAACAGCCATCCTAATTATAAGGGTAATTGCTGAAAAGCTAGGTAAGTTTACTGTGTAAAAGGGTGTAAAAAATATGGCCAAATACGAACATGACTTTCTTAGTAATACAAAAGGAACCAAAATACAGCTAATAGTTGCCAACATTTGATCTACCTTCTTTTAGTCCTTTTCAGCCAAACATAAAGTAAGTAAAGTATTCCTGGTTATTCAGAAACAATAAAATTAGGCCCATGGACTCTCAGCAGAAATTGGGTGTCTTTCTGTATATCTATGTGTTTAAAGACCCTGAAATGTGACCTCCTAATGGTCTAGTGTTTGAACTCTGACCCTGCTATGCTGATCTGAATAATGTACTTACTCTGACTGAGCATGCCTTCCGAAGGATTAGACTTCCTTCTTCTGTCTTGTTTTGGGTACATCCTGGACTTAATAGTAACTGCCCCAAGGATATGAAATAAATATCCGCATTTGTGTAGTGGACTGTCTTAAACATTTTCCCCTTAAAAGAGAATATTGGCTGCTGTTAGACTGGGGTTACCCATGGTCTGTGTTTGATCTTTTATATGCCATGGGCAGCAGTTCCCATGGTCACATATCCATGGCTGCTAAGCATTCCATCTGTGGATTTAAAAGTGGTATGTGAAACTGAAAATATGGGAATGTGACAGCAGCACTATCTATCTTTAGTTTCCTTCTTTCATTTTATTATTCTGCTAAGAATAATTCAAATTTTAAAAAAACATACAAACTTTAGGAGCAAGGGAGTTTTTTGAACCTTGCGTTAAACTGGGTTCAAGTGCTGACCAGATTGCAGCAAATAATTTGTGCATGTGCATTGGATACTTCAGCACTGCAGTCAGAAGAATCCTGGATGCTTTTAAAATTGACTAACATAGCTCAAGACCAGAAAGATTCATTATGGTTATCTAATTTAATTTCTTGACTATCATCATCCATGAAATTATGCCCAGAGATTTTTAGCACCAAGAAGGCAAACTAGACTACAGATTCAAGATAGACTAACAATTCTACCTCCTAAATCTTCTCTCATTATTTTAATAGTGAAAAGTAAGGTATTAGCCCAGTAATCTTCTTTCAGCAGTAACTTTTTTTAGAATTCTTCTATCATCCAGTTTTCCATAATGGATAAGATTTCAGGTGAGTCTGGACATTTTAAATCAAGATCTGTATATTTCTCATTGTGGGGGACAGTGTTCAGGAACAAAATATCTGTCTCAAGGATCCTGTTAATGGGATGTCCTCTTGGATCGCAGAGGAATACTATTAGGATGAAATGCTCCCTGTGGCAGTTTGGACCAAGTCTGCTACTCCATGAGGCAGAGGTTCACACAGCTCGTGAATTCCCAGAGAAAATGTTCATGGGTCGTGAGCATTTGGAACTTGATGATCTTTAAGGTCCCTTCCAACCCAAGCCACTCTGATTTTATGATTTTGTGGCCTTATGAGGTCATATCCTCGTCGCAGGTTGTGATTCAATGTCCTGCAGTTTCAGTGGCACCACATGCCCAAACTCATTCTGCTTTATTTAGACACTGCAAAAACAGGACACTATTGAACATGTGCTGGAAAAAAATTGACCTACACTTCTCACATTGTATTCTGTAATAGGCTGAATGAACTCTTCCAGACTGTTACAAGGTTTAATATGCTAACTTTTGCAAAAATTGGAATTATAGTTGGTCCCTGCAGACTAAAACATAGTGGGACCCTTCATTGCTAGAGCTCTACTTCCTGGGCAAGATCTCTACTGTAAATCCCAGGTAGGCTGTCATGCCTGGAGGATACTGTACCTGTCTTATCCAAGGAAAAGTCCAGAAACAACATACTGCGACAATCTTCCCTGCTAAAAACTTCCTCATTGCCAATCTTGTCTTAACTTC
Organism: Melanocharis versteri; assembly: GCA_013397845.1. Taxonomy (NCBI): domain Eukaryota; kingdom Metazoa; phylum Chordata; class Aves; order Passeriformes; family Melanocharitidae; genus Melanocharis; species Melanocharis versteri. The sequence continues at coordinate 181,340 of VZTG01021102.1, read as the reverse complement.
TCAGCTCACTGGTGGTATGTGTCTATGGATGCCAAACATTCCCCCTTGCATTCAGTGGATCACAGCTATTTTAGGCAGACAGTCTTTAATGTGAGATTTTTCAGTCCTTTGGTGTTTTGTAGGAATTGCTTAATGTATCTTAATGGCTTTAAGTCAAATCATGCATAGAGAAAGTAGTTTATGTATTGGGAGTATCTGACTTGGATCCTTAGAGAGCTCACAGCAGAAGTGTAGATGCTTCTTCGAGTCTCAGTTCTTCTGCTCATGTAGACAGACTTGTTTAAGCCACTTCACAAGTCTCCCTCACTCAGTTTCTCACCTGGCTATCCATTAGGGCAGGCAAATGAGTATTCCTTGTTTAATTTCACCTAGCCATAAAATGGTAATTATTTGGATTACAAGTTTTGTTAAGAACATAAACCTTAATGCATCAAATACTATTAAAAACATTAATATAAAAGTTGAAATTAAGAAGCACTCATGAGTAGAAACTCATTGTATGCAATCTTGGTCTCACTGCATATGTAGAGGGGATGGATGTACAGAAAAATGCACCTGACTTCTTGCTCATAAGAAAATGTTAAACACATTTCCTCCCTCATAAAAAAAAATTCTGATATTAATTCAGTATGCTTTGTTTTATCCTGAAAAGTACCAATGCTGAGGGTTTACTAAAGTAATGGAACTCTCTTCATTCCCGGAAGTGCCTGGGGATTCTTGGGATGAAAAGCAAAATATAAATTTAAGATATTATTAGCATTACTTCTGCTAATAATAATAATTCAACCCCAGAAAAATGTTTATGGCTAAGTTATTATAATCCACTAAACAAATGGGTTTATACAGAAGCAGAACTGCTGACACAAGCCTCCTGTAACAAGACAATGCCAGCAGGCATTACTATAACTCAAGCAAGGGCCAGTCAAAATGATACAGCCATTGTGTTGATGTGTTGTATATGATTGTGAGTATTGCTGCCAACCGTGTTATAAACCACTCTCTGGAAATAATAAACCTGACAGATAATAGGAATGAATCAGCATTTTCTCCTTAATCAGAATGTTTTGTAAGCCTGGCCATACAGTCTCAAGATTCAGTAGGGAATATTTTCAGTTCCTCCCCCTGAGAAAAACCCAAACGTTTGTATTAGGTTATGTCTTTTACTTAATAAAGTTAATGGTTGTCTTCTCACACCTTCTGAAGCTCTGCATGAGATAACAGTTCAGGGGAGAGTGACAATTACAGACAGAATAGCAGGATGTTTACTCATTCCAGCCCTGCTTGGTGCATGGCAGCAATGCTGGAAAGCTGTTCTGGAGCTGAAACCTCAAGCTGTAAGTGCAGCAGGGATACAAAGCAGACTCATTTTGGTAGATCATTTGGTGGGGGTAGGGAGCAGGGAGTGGCTTTATAGATATACATATTATGCACTCCCTTTGGCTCATGGGAGAAGAAAGTTATGGACGTTTAAGCCAGATTAAAAATTCGACTGAGGAAATGTGTGACCACAGATTGCCTTGTCTTCACTTTTTCTGCAAGTCTTCTGACTCTGCTTCCTAATGTACCAAACTAAAGAAGACGTTTGTTTGGATAATACGATAGGCAGCTTCTTCTCTCTTAAATCTTCCACACAAAAAATTTCCAACTAGAATCTAGATTGATTATTTGTGCCTACACGTCGAATTTTTCCTCCTACAATCTTTTTTTTTAATGAAAGTGAAGGTAGAAAAGCTGCCAGATAAGCTATGTTGTCCTCCCCTTAGTTTGCTGTAAATGCAAAGCCATTATAGTTTTCCTGTTACTTCAGCAATATGTTGCCTTTCTACTCCTTGCAAAAGCTGGGTATTTGATTTACAGTGTGGAAGAGAAAAAGGAAAAAAGGTGCCTTTACAAGGTTTATTTTTGTATGGGCAGGCCAAACTGCAGTAATAGTAGACGAGATATCCAAGTGTTCACTTGGTGTTTGCCCATTGCAAAGTGAAACTCTAAATTGCAGTTCTCTTCTGATTCCCTCTGGAAGGTGATATCCATCTGGAAGATTTGGCTTTGAACATCAGGAGGGTTCGTAAATTTCATATTAAGTAAAGTGCTGACTTGCTGTTTAAATTAACTTGATGGTAAGACCTGCTCCATTTTTCAGCTGGAGTTTTTGCTCCAGGGATACTAATTATTTCTAGAATAATTTCTAAGAGCATCTAATATTGATACAGGTAGCTATTTAAACTTTGTTCATCCTTTAACTACCACTGCATTTTAGCCTGGGGTCCTGAAAAGTAATGAGGAAGGGTTAGCATGGGCTACTCTAAGATGTATAGGGAGAATTCAGGCTCTTTGTGTCACAACTCGTTTGGTAAAATTAGTGGAAATGTTGCTCCAGTAGTCATCCCAAGAGTCTAACAACAAATTTTCAGTTAGCTTGTTAGGATTGCCAATGCCTGTGATCCACAGCATGGCCACAGAACCACAATGTCAGTGCAGCATTTGATAAAGGACATACCTATTCATAAAATCTCCTGGCAAAGGTAGTAGTGACATTTAGAGTTGAGAAATTAAGGCGTGAAGATGAAGACCAAGTGAGCTGCTCCAAGTCATAATTAGGGCAAGATTCTTGGCCTCAGAGCAGCTTAACGGGGACAGCTTCACAGCCATGGTATCCTTTTCCTTTCTTTCACACTTCAGAACACGGAAGAGACTCTCTCCTGTCATTGTATATAGGAGATGTCACAAGCACTGTCCATTCCCCTCTAACTCTGGTTTTTGCTACAGATCTGACTGCAAACTCAGTCCTTGTATTGTACTGTGTTCATGGATCAGCTGGAAAATCCTAATTTCCTACCTTTTCACTCCATATAAAGTCTTGTATCAGGTAGATTTAGATTAGATATTTGGAAGAAATTCTTCACCTTTGGTGAGGGTGGTAAGGTGCTGGAATATATTGCCCAGAGAATTTGTGAAAACTCCATTCCTGGAAGTGTTTAAGTCCAGGCTGGATGGAGCTTTTAGCAACCTGGTCTAGCAGAAGATGTCTCTTCCCATTGCAAGGGAGTTGGATCTAGATGACCTTTAAGGTCCTGTCCAACTCAAATCAGTCTATGATTCTATTTTTCAAGAGTTTAAATTCTGCCCTGCCAGCTGAGTAGACTTACTGATCTGATCTTTCTGCTCTCTAAGTGGTCCAACCCTGTGCTAAGGACTAACTTTTTTTGGTTTGAAGGAGGAATAAAAGAGGGGAATGCAGGTAACTGTAGTCAATTAAACTGATTTGCGGCAGAGTGACAGCAAATCTCCTTCTGCACTTTCTGTACATTTGAGGGGAGGTCGTTCTATGTTTGAAACAGGACAGACACAGATTAGAAGTTTTTAGAAACAGAAGCCCTGCCTTTATAAATGATCACCCCTATACCAGTCTCCTGTGCTTAAATAGTACAACTTGTAGCCAGTGTGAGATTTATAACATCCTCTAGGCCAAACAGTGACCCATGAAGGATGCTCTGTCTTGCTTTAATTTGGCATCCAACCAAGCTGTGTCTGCACTGTTACAGAGAAACCTCCAACACAGTCTTTATGTGCACACTTGAATGTGTGTGAGCGCAAGCTGAGCTAATTGCTAATGCTAAGCATCACTTAAGACTGAAATATCTGTGTCTGTATGATGATACATGAGTGCCTAAAAGATTGTCAGATCCCTAATCAAAAGTCTTTTGCCTTGGGGGCTGCCAGTAACCTCTCTGCAGTATTACTCATTCTGGCAGGTAGTATTCCAGAAGCTCACAAATGCAGGAGGCTATGAAAAATTAGGAAGTGAAGAAACACCTTTTTTATCCAAAGAAAGCAGTATCAGGACTGCCATTGTTCTGGCAAGCTTTGAACAGGCTTTCAGAACAAGAAGGCTAGAGCCTAAGCTGCGAAAAATCAGAAAGGATATCCTTGCCACCATGGCATGATGAAAAGCAATGTTTCTTTATGTAGAGGGAGGTCTCTGCTGTCTTAGAAGTAAAATGTTGCTTAACCCTGCAGACAGTGTTTAGGAGGAAAAAGAAACCAAAAAAAAGAGAACTAAACCCACAGGTTTTATATATATATGCCCTTGAAGAATATTTTTTTAGCCTGTGTTATCATACCATGCTTTTATGCTGTAACTTGATATACACGAGAGAAATTTCAGGACTGTTGAGCATGCAGATTTTCCTAGGGGATGAGTGCAAGGTTATTTAGCACAGGTGTTTCTGTAATTGTACAACACTCCCTATTCATATGCCCACAAGCTTTTATTCCCTTGTGAATGATGCTGTTGTCTAGTATTAGAGCACCAGGTTCTAATAAAAGCTCAGATAATATTGCTTTACAGTGACCTCTTCCGTGAGTCATCTTTCATTCCATGAATGCATGCAACTCAGGGAATAGGCACTTCTGCACTAAAATTATTTATTTAAACACGTGTGTGTGCAGAGTTTTCCCCCAGATTTTGTTTTAGACATTAGCATAATTCACATTCCAGGTTGTATGGACTGTGCAGAACATAAAAAAAAAAAAATAATAAAAAGAGAATTCCCTCAATTCTTATTAATACTGAAATGGTCAGGTTGCTCCCCATGTTAGGCTACCACTACATCTGGCATGTCCCCACTGAAATGCATAACATTGTGCTCAAGGTACTTAAGGAAGCTGTGATTACACTGTTGCCATGCAGATTCCACTGCAGAGGAGCTGCATGCCCTGCTCTCTGCATTCAGCACACACATCTGCCATGTCTGCAGATCTGAAACTCGTATGTGTAAACGAGCCAGCAGGGGATAGTCCGTCTGATTCCTGACACCCCTCTGAAACTCTAAGATATCTTTCTACATTTTCACTCATACATCTGCTAACTCACTTGACTACTCTAGCCCAGAGACTGTAGCAAAAGTGAAACAGAAATTACTGTGTTATATTTGTCTGGCTTTTATTTTATTTTACAAAACCACAAGTTTATACAGACCACTGTTTTAGAAGCTGTGATTTAAAAAGACAGTATGACTTTTTTCTCTTTTACTTATGCCAAGCACATGGAAATTTGTGAAGCATCAACAGGATCTGACTGTGAGGAGCATCTCTGATAATTATCCTAAGATGCTGGAGCTACATTTACTGAGCTGCCCTGTGTTCTGGTATGTGCTGCTGCTTGGTACCTGTTTTTACAGAATGGTTTCATCTATAATTCATCTCAAAAATACAGAAATGCAGCAAAGAACAGCCTCCATTGTTCTTCAATTCTTTTGTATTTTTCCTATGTAACTTGGATTCAGTCACCTGAGTAAACACCAGGTTCTCTGAAAAAAGATTAGTTCTTCCCTGCTCTGCTACAGAGGGTTCCCCCTGATTTTGGATTCAAGCAGACCTACTTAATTACTAACTAGTGTTCTTTCCATTTCTTCCTATTTCAGTTGTGTCTGATAGTGAAAATTGCTTAGCTACTTGACTTAGCACCTTTGCTAATTACTCAGTAGTGCTGTGCTTTGATCTATATTTTTTTCAGGGCTTTTGAAACACATTGGTTTCAGTAACCCTTTCGGATGCATTGCTTCTATTATTGATATTTTTTCTGGTTGCAAAAAAAAAGGAGTTTGTGGTATAAAGTAAAATACATTTTTTTACTGTGCACTGAGAAGGAGTGAGATACCAGCTGAGGTTGCATTCTGCAAAGGCAAAGTCAAAGGTGCAAAGTCACACAAAATGGCAGAGATTGACAGTGGAGGGCAAAAAACAGTCCAGAGTGTGACTTGAGAAACCAGAACTGAAGGTGACCTTCCCTTAAGAAAGATTCTGCAGTTTGACTCCCTAGATGTACTGAGAAGTTTCCTAACCTAACTGCAATTATATGGCAATAGCATTTTAAAAACATATTGTCTGGGTCTCAATTCCCCAAGGCTCTCCTGATGTATGGCTGAGATCTTGCACGTAAAGAGATAAGTCAGGTTTAATGCAGATTGGTTTGCTAATCATGACATTTCCTATTACCCATCTGACTGCAAACACCACTGGGGAAAAAACACACCAATAACTGTGTTAGTAAATATTGGAAAGAACAAAAATCTGAAAGCAAACTTAAAAATCTACATCTGAAAGAGTACAGAAAGCGAATGGGGAAGAACATGATAGAACAACAGAAATTGTCCATTTCAAAACCCCACTATTGCTGTGACTACATTATGTCATATGCTTATTCCTTTCGAGATGCTGGATGCTGCACTTCTGGGAACCACAAACTTCCAGCTGCTCCCAGAGCTGTGAGTCCTCACTTGTATTCTACACTTTTTTTTTTTGTTCTCTCTGAGTTAGCAAGAGCTCAGAGGAGCAGAAAATCTGTAAGTATGAATATTGATAATAGAGGAGCAACAATAGAAGAAAAATCTTACAGAATTTTTCATTAGTAAAGAAAACCCCATTCTCCAGATCTTTTCATCCATACAAGAAGCAGACACTGCAAAGCCACTTCATTTCTTGCTCTTGAAGCCATTGCTGACCTCCCAGTCCCATCTTTTCACAGGCAGAGAGCAAAAGGGGAGAGAACATCAGGGGCAGATGGCTCCTTTCAGAAGCAGGAAGAGCATTCGCTGCTGCCTGGACAGGCAAGGGTCAAGCAGACACTGAGCAGGGCAAAGCCCCCAAGGGCTGCAGCAGCGAGGGATCACAGCTCTGCTCAGAGACTCCTGCCCTTCAGGGATGGCAAGTGGCCAGCATGGAGGGGGGCTGAGGTGCTGTGCAGCAGCAGCCTCCGAGCTGGATCCTACTTCTGCGCTGAGCTCTGTCCATGCTTTGCACCATACGGGGATGCACTCCTTCTAATTTCTGATGGCAGATTTTTGTTACAGCTTTGGGTGAAAGGTAGAGCCTTCCTCTGTGCAAAGCACTGCAGAAAAGGAATTACAAAAAGGCCATATCACTGCCCAGGGCTGAACCAGGGAGGAAGGCAGGAAAGTGTGCTTATAATGATATGAAATTTAGTGAAGCAGTTTGAAAGATGAGGAGAGATGGGTGAAAAATAGGGAAGTTGGAAGCTGTTGCTGGAACTCAAAGAAAAGAAATCTCTGTTCAGAAACAAAATGATGGACTGGAAAATGGAAAAAGTTTTAACAGAAGGCTCTGTAATGTCAGGAAAAGTTACATTTGAAAGCAATTTTTCTGAACTGATCAGAACTCTTTGAATTTGCAGAGCTGTCACCTTCAAAAGGGCTCAATGCACTGCAATTAAATGACCTGAAGAATAGAGTAGTACTTAAAGTCAATTGCATTTCTGAAGAGCGATGCTGAAATGAGAAGCCCAGACACTGTCAGCAAGTACTGAATACAATGAATGAGACCTGAAGAAGCCGTATGACAAGAAGGTGAATTTGCGAAAATAACTAAAACAGAAAGCCTCAGCTGAAAAGGCCTGTGCAAGAAAATACTCTACCTCTAATCAGAAAAAGAGTCTTTGAAATGGTTATTAAAATCACAGAGCTCTTCTGTTAAGAATGCCTTTATCAAAATATCCATCAGAAAAAAATGTCCTGTAATGTTTAAGCTCTGGGCAAGTGCTGAAATGGGTAAGCATAAAAGTACTTCACAGGAACAAAGTTGAGTGCTCCTAGATGCAGAATGATAGCCAGGCATGCTTTTCATGAGCAGTGGAAAGCTCTCCTGCAGCCTGTAGGACTGTCTTTGATGACCTCCAAGCACAGTCAGTATAGACAGATGCCGTGTATGGCTGGCTATCCTGAGCATTTAAATATGAGCACTCTCAACACACAGGCAGTTTCCTCATACATTGCTTTCTTCTTCAGCCTATAGTTAGGACTCTGTGGTCATACAGAGTTTTACAAATCAGGCATTCAGAGCAAATCAGTTTCAAAAATGTACAGTGGTCCCAAGAGATCAGAACAGGCCATTTATCTGTTGCTGTGAATATCCAATAGTGTCCCTTTTGTAAATTGCTATTTAACTGGAATATTTTCAGATCCATGAGTTTTAGGTGCATGCAGGGTGGGCTGGCTCACCTCTGCTACCTTGTTGCTACTTTTTCTTTCTCTCTTTTTTTTTTTTTTTTTTTTTTTTTTTTTTTTTTTTTTTTTTTTTTTTTTTTTTTTTTTTTTTAGTTTTTATTTTCTCTCTTTTTTTTGTTTTTGTTTTTGTTTTTGTCTTTGTGTTTGGTTGGTTGGTTTGGTTTGGTTTTGTTTTGTTTTTGTTCTTTTCTTTCTGGGAATGGACAGAGAAGGGATGATTACAGTTTATTAGCCCAGAAACTAAGAGGGCAGGAGAAGTCTTGAGCGGTCTTCAACCTATCCCTTTTGTTGAGAAAGTGTCATCATACACAGCTCTGCTGACCCTGCTGTCCCAGAACTCATTTCTATGAGAAGCACAGACAGAGTTTTGGGGCTGGGGCATCACCAAGCAGGTTGTCAGGCAGATACCCTCATGGCAAGAAGCCCATGTCACACAGCAGTGTTTGAAAGGAAATGAAGAACCACTGCACCATGGTCTCTGTCTTTTCATGTTGCTAATCTAAAACCACACCCTGTGTTTCCACCACAGGAACTTCGCTCTGAACCTGAGACGCTGCAGGGCAATAAGCTTTGCTAATCAGTCAGTGTATTGTTTGGTTGTGATAAGCGTGAACATGAAGAGATATTTGAGTATTTCTGGCTGGATGCTGTGTGACCAAGGATTAACAGGGAGAGTTAACTCCTTCTCTGCTCGGAGCAGACATTTTGGCTTTGCATGTTTATGCAAACTGATATGAACTGTGCAAGAAAAAACAGAAGTGTCCTTTTGGAACTGTAGCCTCCTAACAGGTTCATGATAGCCCTATGTTCAACAGTATTTGGGTTATTTTTTTTTTCCATCTCCACAATAGATTTCACACACATTTTTTCACAATTATTGTGCCACATGCAAATTCTTTATTCTTCCCCAAACATCACTCATTTATTTCCAATGACTTGGGCAATAAGCAGAATTATACTTCTGGGAAGGTATAATGACTTTTTACCCTTCTGAAACCAAGCAGATTTGACCTTGGGACGGTTCAGACAGTATCTCGTGATCTCAGTGAATTGGCACAGAGTTGTTTTTCTAATAGTCTGTATCAGCCAGGCTTATGAGTAATACTTCCGCAACCACTTCCTCAACTTACTGTTCAAGAAGGACATGCTCAAGTGGCAGTGCTACTTTCAAGTCTGTCTCATGCTGTTTCTCATGTTTGGCACAGATAAGTTCAGACATGCACTTAGAAGAATGTTACTGTGAATAAAACTGGGAGAACGGATTCCCAAACCTTACCATTCCCTAAAAACACAACCCATCTGTTTTGGGTTTTCTTGCAGGTTTTTCTGGTTTTGATCATGAAGTTTAGACTTGCAGAAGGGATGTGGAATGACACCAGCCTGAGGTCAAGCAGTGCAATACCACATTTTAGGTGTGTTTGTTGGTAAATTTTTTAACAGTCAGGCACTATGATTCTACAAATCTTGTATCTGTTATAAATGAGCTGTCTCCCCTGTCTTCCAGCATCAACTTCAATACCTTTAGTAACATCAGCTTCCACACCTGCCTCAGTAAGGCACCACTTGCCAAACTGCCTGTCTCATCACTTTAGTCTCCTTTCTGACATTATTAGCCTTATTATATCTCTGACTTCTAAAGGTGGCCACCTGAGGCTTGTTCTCCTTTCAGATGGTATAAAAACACTTGGAACAGAACCTCTGGGTGCAAGACATCAGGTAAATTCATGTAATTGGTTCATTGTAGTTAAGTAAAAGTGTCTGTGCATGCTAGAAAGCTTTTACAAGTGTTTCTGAGTAGAATGGAGGCTTGAGTAGACGGCAAGCCAAGAGCGTTTTACAGGATACTTCTACTCTACTTCCACATTTTCATTATTTCTACATGCCAATGGTTCTCAGACCATCTGAAAATTGAAGTGCCAGTTCATACATGCAGGTACGTAATGCTAGATTTGATGTACCCGTGCGGGTGAACTGACTTTAACTCACAGATGAAAATCAAAACATTCTTGAGGTGCGGGAAGCAGCTCTTACATTATGCTAAAGAAGAAATCTTATGGTCCTGACAGATATGTAAGGGTCTCACTCTGCTGGAACTAATTTGGGTTTGTGATTTATACCTCCTTTCCTGGTTTTACCTTTCTTTTTCTTTTTCGCATGACTGAGATGAACACATGGAAGAGAACTGACCTTGTCTAACTTGTAACTTATTTTCCCCAAGATTTTCTTAGAGAAAATGATGCTTTCTCAGTGTAACAATGAAAGAACCTTTCTCACTTTAGCACCTTATTGTTTTTCCTTTATAAGTGCTGCTGTTGACATCTGCAGGGCAAGAACAGGAGTAACCTAGAAAAGGTAAGTCATTCTCTCTCCACAGGTGCTTTTTACATTGTCCTTGTCACAAGACCACTAATCTCTTTCTGAAAAATGGCCCTAAAATTTCCTTGGCCTTTGTAGGTATTGCTTCTTGATAATAGTTGGCTATCTTTTTGAAAAATAATTTCATATAGTCTTATTTAATATAAAATTCCCAGCTGACTTAATTGTAACTTATATGTTTACATATTTGCCTTTTTTCTTTTTTTTACTCATATCCAGAAATTTTGCGGGTTTTTCGTAAGTCAGATACTCAGTTTTCTCAATTTTATCTGAGAACTCTCCCCTAGTCAATTGCAGGCCAATTCTAGGACATTGTGATCTAGGCCCTACACCAGCGCACAGTATCTCCTTCATACCTAACTTTTTATCCCTGTAATTTTGTGTTCATTCTATCCTAAAACACAGTATCACAATATTCCTGAGCAGCCTGACTGAACTCTGAAGATGCCCTTGCTTTGAGATAGAGGCTGGGCTCTAAAGATCTCCACAAGTCCCTTACAACCTACATATGTCATATTACAGGCAGTCAGAGAAAATAGCCTCTAACTGGACAGAACATGTGTCTAAAGTATAAACTGACTTTTGGATAAGTCAAATGTATTTATACATTGCTTTCAGAGTCCCTTTGGGTGGGAAAAGAGGGAAGCATTTAAGATATGAAGTTGTGTGGAGCTATTTACAGCATAACAAGTTTGCTGAATAAAGAAACAGTCATCATGCTTCTTTTCAGTTTTGAAGCAGTGATTTACATGTGAGATACATGAAATACAGTGTTGGGAACTCCTGTAACCAATTGTGGTATGCATTTGTACCACTACATCCTAAGCTGTGCCAAATTTGCTCTTACTGCTGTGAGTAAGGAGGTAGCTAAGAGAATAATGCCTATATGCACACGTGAACATAAGTCTTTGTTTAGTAGCAATAGCAGAAATTGTGACACTGGCTAATAAAATTAAAGGCATCACTGATAACAAAACGCCACGAAGAATAAAAAACTATGAAACACCTCTTTATAAGGCAGTAGGAAGAATCCAATAGGAGGTAGTGCAAACCTCTGAGCAACAAAGTTTATATAGTAAAAATATGTCTGGTAGATATTTGTCTTTGGAGTTGAACATACAGCAATGTGTTTTCTGGACCAAGTGCAACAGCATGGTATGACTGTGTGGAGAGCTAGATGAACTGGCAGGGAACCCAAGGCCAAGTTGGATGGGACTTTGAGCAACTAGGTCAAGTGGAAGGTGTCCCTGCCTAGGGCAGCAGGCATGGAACTAGATGATCTTTAAGGTCCATTTGAAGTCAAACTGTTCCATGATACCATGATACTAAGGAGTTACTCTCGCTAAGGGATACTCATTCTATTTGCAGCACAACAGCTCTCTAAAAACCTTCTAGAATTGGCATAAGCACTAAAATCATGACACATAATTATTTTATTGTATGTCTTCCTCTGGCCTTTCCTTGGAAAATTTCTTATGTCTCGTTTTTCCAGACATGTCTTGTCAGGCATATGAACAGTTAGGATTTGTCCTTAGCTTGTGGCCCCAAATAGATTGTGTTCTTTTATCCTTATTAGAAAGGTCTGTTCAGAAGCAGATATTATCTACAAAAAAATTGCATCCTCAATTTCATGTGGCATGTTCTAAAACCTCTAGTTTCCTGCCTTCTATCAACTGGCAGGTGAGAAATGTAAAACCACTGTTGCAGATGAGAGGTTGCTACCTTCAGTGACCAGCCCTAACCTCTTGTTTTACCTTTGGTATAAGGAGAACACACCAGAATTTATTTCCATTCTTACGTGCTCCCACTGTTTTTCCTCTGTTCTTTCTGCCCACTCGTGCAAAACCACTGTGCACCATACGGATGTCAGCTGAGTTGTCGCTGAACATAACACATCACAGATTTTATGGGCTGTGCTCCATTTCACACTGGTGAAGAATACAGAAAACCAGGTTTATTTATACTTACTTGTATAGAGAGCCAAGAGACTCACTTTACAAGCAGGTGGGCTTCCTGAGAGGAATAAACTAGGTTTTGATAGCTCTTTGCATGATAAAATCGCTTGTCTGTTGCAAACTCCATCCCCTTTGTATGCACAGGTCCAGGTCAAGAGTATGCATGGTCACTTAAGTGCCTCATAAACCTGCCTAGAACTTTTCATCTTGAGTTTTATATAGGATGTATTAAGAACAGTTTTGCATGAGTGAGGCCCATATATACAAGTCCTCCATGCTTTATTAAAGTGCTGCTTTCTTTAAATAATAGAGCACTGTGGAAGAGAAATTAAAAAAGCCAAACTTACCAAAAAAAAAAAAATCAGCTTATAAAAAACCTTCTTTTAACCATAAAGACCACAGATACCAGGTATTACAGAAAACTACTCATGTACATCTGATGTCTTACATAGATAATTACAAGGTGTTCTGGCAGAACAAGTACTAATTCTTTACCACTTAATTCCTCAACTAGGAATTAACCCGAACAAAAATTAGTTCTTTATGTAACTTAGGTGAGCAGATGTTTGGCTATTTTTGGCATGGAGATCTTGACAGTTTTACATATAGGGCTGGCTGATACTTAACTGTCTCATTACCTCTTAAATGAGCTTGATCCTATCTGGATTTCAGATATGTAACATAGCATAAACTACAGAAATGGCATTACTATGAGCAAAAAGATATTTTTTCTCTTGGGAACATCTTGCATTGCAATCTTTGTAATAAGCCTGAAGATCCAGCAAGAAGCACTTAACTAACTGGGAGAAAAGGCATTGTTAGTACTCAAGTTTTAATCCATTTTGAAGGAGTTCCTCTCTGCAGCTATCTTCAGAAAGCTCAGGGTGCGTCCTGTTTGTAGTTGAAGGATGCAGCTATGACACATTGCCATTGAAAACGGCGACTCCTGGTATTCTCTTTTTCAGTAATATGCACATATGTATGTTAAAACAGTGACTTACTTTTGAGAATTGATAGAAAGCATAAGCATGACAGAAGAGAGATTTCAAAGAGCAAGTCTGTACGTTTCCTTTAAAGGTACTCTTTTTGGTGGTGGAGAAAAAAAGTTATTGCTTGCCTTTACTGACATAAAATCTGCTGTGCAAATTAAAAGTAAATATTTTTCTGCCCACAGGCAGGAACAGTTACCCAGTTCGGGGATGTTTCCTTCAGTGATGTTGAGTACTTCCTGATGGGATTAATTTTTTTGTACAAAAAAGAAAAGATCAAAGCTTCATCTTAAGTATAGGTGAAGTCTGTCTCGGGGAGAAGATACAGAGTGTACTAATGTGCAGAGTCCCTAACATGCAATGCAATGCAGATATATTCATAACCTGATGCAATCAACAGTTAAACTGGTAAATCTGCTTTCATTGATTGCAGTTAGCTGGACCTGGGGAAATGGCAGGAGCGCTTTCCAGCACACAGCTTGTCCCATTGGATGGCTGCCCAAGGAGGCAGGAATACTGAGTGTCTTACATCTGCATTGGGAGAGAACTGCAGCTTTATTTGGGTCGGAGTAGGAAGATGTGTTGGACCATCATCCTCTAGCTCTGTTAAAACATCTGATATTGGTGCAGAATGAATGCATAGAAAGAAACTTTCCCTCACCATAGTCACGCTAGAGGCTTTGCAGCTAAGTAAAATATTTCTCCAATAGATTTATTTGCTTCAGAGGAGTTCTGCAAAGAGGAGTGCTAAAGCACATGCCATGTCTCATGAGAAAAGTTTTGCCTTTTTTGGTCATCTGTCCATCTGTGATGTCAGGCAAGCACATATCATGCTGCTGTCACAGCACATACTCCATTTGTGTATGCCAGGATAGGGGAGATGGTGTGTTCCTGTGGGTGCCTGCTTCATGGCATGTCCTGCAATGCTGTCACAGACATGAGCAGTAGGCTGCTTACCAAGCTGACCTCAGGCCAGATCAGCTTAATATGCTGTCACAGGCACCGACATGCAAAAAAGCTTCTTGTGCTCCTAACCACTTCCAGGAAGAGATCAGAAGCTAATACTCAGAAATATATTGGATTATTTCAATTTTTGGAAAAACAGTCACAAAAAATTCTGAATAAGAACTGAAAGAATTTGCAAAGAAATCTCCCATTACTATTTAGATAATCTGGCATTTGTTCTACATAAATATTATATGCATCAGCACGTGCACACATATATCTACACAAATATGATAAATACAAAAATATATACTGAACTATAGGCGAATGTAGAAAAAGCCTCTGCGCTGGATGGGTAATGATGAGAAATCTCTATAAGTAACTTTTGGATCAGGTAGTTTATTGTGGAAGGGCCTTGCTTGGAGCTGCTAGCTGCAGCTCAAAGCAGGCCAGAGAGGTGAGGGAGAGAGGGTAAAAAGGCAAGAGATGGGACAAGGGAGACAGCAGGGCAAGAGGGGGTGAGAGAAGTAAGATGTAAAGAAGAAGGAAAAGAGAGTAAGAAGTAAGAGAAGGAATGAATGCCAGGTTCTCATTTACAATACATTAAATCATCCTCTGTGATGGATATTCTAGTGTCCAGTAACCAATGTGGTGCAAGATACAAATCCTACAACATTTACATAGAGCCTATGAGAATCCTTACATTACCATACTACATTACATTTTAAACTCTAAAGACCGCTCTTTGGACCCCTTCCTTCGAGCCATCAAGGTCTGATCTGACTCCTCCAGCCTTACGGGCAGAGTGTATTGTTCAATCAGGGGGGATTACCTTCTGTCTGCCACACCATTGTTCTCCAGTTGTTTACTAGCTAAGCTTTGGTATCTCAAAGCTTGCCTTCATTTCAATCTCGCTTACAGTTTTCATACCTTCAGCATCTTTGTGCAGACAATCATATCTATAAGGTTTCCCAGTCTCATCTTCCCCTGCAGGCGAACACTGACAAAGGGTTAAGAATGCATCATAATGAAAGCATGCTTCTAGAAATCCGGACATCTTGTTGTGTTTAGCACTAATGTCAACAAAAAAAACCATGAGAGTCAAGAAAAATTAAATTACAGGTTCAGTTTCAAAACAGGCCAGCTTTGCAAAAGGCAGTATTGCAAGCACAAATAAATTTTAAAAACATATATACAGTAATTATGCAGCAGTCACAGTGTAGCACCTATGTACATATTTTGGAATAAGTAGGGTGTTTTCCCTTAGCAAAACACATAGAATATTAACTTTAATCCCTGTTTCCTGAAAGGATTTGAAAATATTTACTTGTGCTTCTGTATTCTCATTTTAGAAGCCTCATCTTGGCCTCAGAGTGTAGTCAGGTCATGATGCTCTGAAGATGTTTGTACCCCAAAACTGCAGTAGCTTGAAGTGCTACCAGATCACAGATCTTCTAGTGCTCTGCAGATGGAGGTATGGTCTGCTGCCAGTTTTCCTCTAATATTCAGTTTCTCCTTTGCTATACTTTCAGGGCCTCTTGGACACAATTTTTTACTGAAATTTTAAGGCAAGTACAAGTCTATATATTGTGCTTTTTGACCTCACACAGATCACAGCCCTTTACCTAACAATTTCTGTATCAGACTCATAACCTCTGTGCTGCAGCCATCTCTCTGGGAGAGACAATCTTGATTTCAAAATGTCAAATGATATGCAATTATTTGCTAAGCACTATCATGAGTATGATATAAAACGTGAAACGAACCCTGCTCTTTTACGCAGAGAACTTGGCATATCTTTGGATCAGATGAACATATTGTAACAATCTATTTCTGTATCTGAAAAATCGAAGGGAAACAACTGGATTGATCAAGCTAGTGCAGGAGAATTGGAGAAACAGACTGTGCACAAGATGCTATTTTTTGCTGTCAGTTCCAGGGGCCTAGAAATGGTTGCATGTATAAACACGTCTGCTTGTCATAGATCACTCCTGTGTAATGAGGCAAGCAGCACATGGTGCGGTAGAAATTTAAAATGTGCCAAGATGAAGGAACTGCCACCAACACACAAGCACAAAACTAGTCATGCAGAAGATTACCAAACAATGCTAACTGGAAACTTAAATATGAATCCTTTTCATTAAAAAAAAAA
>VZTG01021102.1:0-164875 GCA_013397845.1 Melanocharis versteri | reverse complement strand
AAAAAAAAAAAAAAGGTTTTCTGTTTACTTCATTGTAGCCATGGGTTACTTTATGAACACAAATACATAACAATTACAGTGAGTGATGATGATAGAAGTAATTCGTAAAGGCAGGCTCTTCATACAGGGACCAGGCCTACGTGCAGAACAAGGCAATTCCTATCAGAGACAGAATTAGAACAACTGGTATTAATAACGATAATAATGCAATGAAAACAGGCATGTTTGGTAAACTCTCTTGTTCTGTATTTGAGATAAACTCTAGGTGATGTCTCCATGTCTGAAGATGTAAGCAGTGATTTTCCTGTTCCACAAACAGTTTGTGAGGGTGCTAAACAAGCAACAAATGTCATTGTACAAATCGTAGCTTTAGAGGACTAGGCAGTTTGCACAAAATTTGAGTCCATCTTCTCAAAAGATGAATAAAATGAGGAAAGCCACCCTTTCTCCCTTAAAACTTTCATACTGAAGTTCTTCGTCCCTCCAAATTCACTCTATTGTTTCAAACTTGAGCTCCTTCAGACCCAACATCCCATTTCCCTACCTCTAGAAAACAAAGTTGCTAGTGAGTGTGCTCTTCTTCCAGCCAGAGCCTAGCACAGACACATGGAGGTGGGACAGGCCCACAGCAAAGGCAACACATTGTCCCGGGTTTGTGATGGCCTTGGACTGCTTGCTGCTAACTCCGTAAGACCAAAAATGTCACAAAACTGTCCACATTTTCTTATCTCTTCCTGAAAAAATTACCTGCTTGACTGTGTTGGACATTCAATCACTGAAATTTAAATCATGTACTAGATGTATTTTTCCCCTTCCTATATGCTATGTTCAGGCAAGAGATAATTCAGGGTTCTGAACATATAATCTCTGAGGAAATTCTTGAAGGCTTTTATAGCATTTTATTTGACGACTGATTTTTAAAGAGCTGGTTATCCTCAACAGATTTTTGCTAAAGTCAAATAAAAGGTCACTTGGCCTGTTCAGCCTGGAGGAGACTGAGGAGAGACCTCACTGCAGTTACAACTTCTTTGCGATGGGAAGAGGAGGGGCAGGCACTGATCTCTTCTCTGTGGTGACCAGTGATGGGACCCAAGGGAATGGCCTCAAGTTGTGTCAGGGGAGGTTTAGGTTGGATATCAGGAAAAGGTTCTTCACCCAGAGGGTGGTTGGGCACTGGAACAGGCTCCCCAGGGAAGTGGTCACAGCATCAAACCTGGCAGAGCTCCAAAAGCATTTGGACAATGCTCTCAGGTATATGCTGTGACTCCTGGGGACATCCTGCGCAGGGCCAGGAGTTGGACTCAGTGATCTGTGTGTGTTCCCTCCAACTTAGAATATTCTATGATTCTATGTTAAGTAACTATGGTGACTTAAAGGAAACTAAAATCTGCAAAGCACAGTGTTTCCAAAGAAACTCCATTTAATAAGGCTCTTATTAAGGCTCTTTCTCTTCACTCTCTTCTAAAGTCTTGCAGAAATATATGTTGTGTGCAGTCAAAAGGTGTTTCTCAGAGTGAACATTTCACATTTATCTGAGGCTGATGAATAATCTCCCAAAATTGCCCAACTACTTTGCAGCCAAGAATCACATACAAATGCGTGTATGCGTATGTACACTTGCACGTACATATGCAAGGCTGCAAGATTGCTGCATGTATTTGATGTCTTAGCACTTAGCATGTCTGCAGCTTCATAATTTATAAGCTTTGTACAAATATTTTCTATCCCCTAAACAATCACTCCAGATCAGTGCAGAGATGGGGTGTTTCATTCATCTATATTCTTTAAACACGTGTTTATTGCCCTTAATATTGGTAGTGTAAGTTTTAGTTAAGCCTGGACATTTTAGAGCTATTTCATGACAGGGCGTTATACATCAGAAAAATGGAGAAAAGCAGTTACGTGGATTTTTATTGCTCTGTAGGTGCAGGCTCAGGTATTTGTATTTCGTTGATGCAGTTTTGGGGAAGATGATTTAGCTTTCAACAGTGACCCCTTCTGGTGCGCACAGGGAGAGTTTCCATGCGGCACACACTGTCCTGACACTGTCATTTCTAATATAAAATACTTTGCTTATAAAAATTATTACTTTTCAGTCATCATTTGAGGATCATAAGTGGAAAAAAGCAGCCTGTCATAAAGGCCTTACTTCCTTCCTGACCTTGTGTTACTAAGACATCTCTGAGCACTCTCGATTTTTTTTTTTTTTAACACGAAATGTCATTTAACCAAGATCAATGCCTCTTAGCAGAGCTGCATTACTTAGAGAACAGGAATCAATGTTCAGTCCAGTGCTAAACATAGAAAAGACTATAAGTAGGGGTCTTGGGCAATAACATCTGTAAAACAACTAATTTTCTTTCTGAGAGTGAAATACGGGAATTTTCATTCTTGCAAATCCATTCCTCCCTTCCTCTCTTTTGCTTCTTTCTTTCTGAAGAGCCCTAATGCCATTCAAGATTCACCTTTCAAGACCATTTGACTGTAATGATCAGTGTTGTAGAGCTTTTAGACTCTACTCTGGCCCTGAAGCAGTCTTCATTAATTTATCAGGCAGAAGCCTGTACTTTTTAAGTAGAAGGGTTATAATGCCAGTACTGCAATTGAAGTTTCAAATACATATAGTATACAACATAGTCAGATATAAAAATCTTGAGCAGATTCATACTTGCTGCCGTCTTCATTTTTGCAGACTGCTAGCTTGTCCACTAGGCATGTCACCATTTCATTTCACTTGATAAGCCTCTAAAATTTGTGCCCTTCTACTTGAAAATATTGTTGTTTCTTCTGGACTGGCATGAGAAATTCTGTCACATTCCTCTGTGAAGTGACAACATTTCCTCATCAGTACAGCTTTGCTTCCTCGGTGCTCTTCTAGCATTTTTTTCCATTCTTTGCTAGTTTGAGTGGGGTTTTTTTGGCAAGGGGTGGAGGGGCCGATCTAATTAGATGTGATTCCACTGAGAACACATCATAGCTTGTGATATTGTCGAGCTGCTTTTTAGTTCTACGCACTGCAATACACTTGTAAAATTATAAAACCTACTAGGAGCTGCAATCAATTCAGTTATTCCCCTGCCCTGAACTTGACGCAGCACCACCACCGTCACTACAGCCAGGCAGACATCTAACTTGCTCCCACAGACCTATAAGGAAGAGCCCACCACCCCCAGGATGATTTCTCCTGGGGCTTGGATAACATCATTAACTACTCCTGATTTCCAAGCAGATTCTCCCTTACTATTATTTAACACTGCTACCCTATCAGTCTGCCCTTCATGGATGCAGAAAAGAGGCATCTACCTTCTAAGTGACTTGGGTTCACGTGTCTCAGATGACTGTAGCTGCCTCATAGTCATCACTGCATCTCAGGCTTGATCTCTGGGAATCACTATTACAACACCCCTGGTTGGGAGACAGAGAGCCAGCCAGCAAAGCACATGTTAAGCAACCCAGTGGAAGGATGGCTGGAATTGCTACCTCCTGTCAGCTGAAGTGAGCTGGTCATTACAGAAAGAGCTGTGATAGTCTTTCCCTGGAAAGATTCATCCTTCATTTCACATGAAGGATGAAGGCTCGTCACCCTCCTTGAACTCTGTATCTTTCAAATTTCATTCTCTCTCTCTCCTCAGTTGCATGTTTTCCCACATGCTTCTTCTCCCCCTTTCCTGTTGTGGATCTCAGACCCTGCCTCTGAGGTCTACAAGGTTGCTCTTTGCTGACAGCTATGATCAAAGGCTACAAGCCCAGACAAGTGATTTCAGTGGGAGCTGAAAGGTATCACAGCTTTTTGGGAGGCCGGGAAGCAATGAGCAATGGGGACAAGCCAGGTGGGATAGATCTTTTAACTGAGGCAGGGGAGAAAGATGCTAATTGGGAACACTGCATAAGGCCTTTAACAGAAGGTGTTGCCATGGCTGAGACTAAGATGGGACAGGAGAACTGGGAGAGCTATGACTGGGACAGAAAAACCTGAAATTATGCTCCTTGAGACAACTGATGGGACTAGATGGGACAGAAGGGAAAGGTAGAGCTATTGATACTCCTCACTGAAAGCCCATCAGACTGGCTTGTTGTAAACTGTTGTAAACTGGCTGTTCATGGCTTACTGATTGCAGTCACTGTGGAGAAGAGAGTATGAAGATAGGATTACTTGTCCCCTGGTCCTCAGCTACTGCAGGATTAGCTTTTACCCAGACTCTTTCATGATCCAATTCCTCTACCGGAAAACAGGAAGAGCAGCATCTCCTGAGGATCCTGTTAAAACATTCAGTTGTTTCCAAAGACTATTATGTGGCTTACTCATGTATGATAGACCCTCACAGCATCTTTGCCATCCACTGAAGTTTATTTCATGACAAAAAGCGTGTGGGATGGATGGTCTTTACCATATTTAATACTGGTAAATCCTCTGATGTGTATTCTTTTTAATATCATTAGGCCATGTAATTCTGCTACAACTTTCCCAAATTGTGAAGTATGCTGAGGTTTGGAAAGGATGGCTGTGCTCCTTGTAGCATTATTGATGATGTTTATAGTACCTCCAGAGCACCAAGAGCTGTGTCTCAAAGTGTCCTTTCTTAGTTTTAAGGTCCACTGGCTTTTAGGCTTCAGATCTCATTATTTTTCATTGCTTTCTTTCAAAAGGGCAGTAGAACGGTTTATTAAAAAATAAATAAATCAATTAGGCAGAAGAGCAGCTTGAATACAATCAAAGAATACAAAATAAATATGACTTGTAATATTTTTCCTGTGATTTATTGTTAGCTATATGAAGGTTTCCTTGTTCTGATTGCTTATCAAAGTCACTGCATTAGATTATGGAGCATAAAAATTTTTAATGGAAAACCTCTAGAGAACAATCACTGCCAGAGCATTTTTGTACTGAAGCATACTCACAAGAAAAAATATAAAAATGGGTGAACCCATACATGACAATTTGGATCCAGAGTTAGCTTTCCAAATATTTTTCTTCAGGTTCCCTGACAGTGAATAATTTTTAATCAAAGATAACACAAAAATTAAAAAACAAACAACATTAATACTGTACAGATTTTTGGTTTTTTCACTGTTACATTTCAGGGCCCCTGATTCTGCAGTATGACATAGGTACTCAGATGACTACAACATCTGGCAGGTCAAGGTGATATGTGAGCATGAAAAAAATGCTTCTTAAAAGTACAGACTACAAAATTTCCAGTGCCCAGTTCCACAAACACTCAGCTAAATGAGGGCTGAAACACACATGACATGATAAAAATGTATTTTACCAGCACCCTGACACTCTTCCCTGTACAAAGTAAGCACTTGAGCAGTGAATAGGCGCAGAGGTGTTTCCACTTACAAGAATCCTTCCAAAGGACCCTCATGTTTAAGACATCACAAGTTATTTTCTCCCCTTTTTTGAGTTTTTGCTCTGTTAATAGTTCTTGCTCTTTGATTCCTTTTTCTGCATCAGTCTGCATCAGAACACAGTGAACCTGTCAAGAATCTTTCTAGTTGACTGACCAGTCAATGGCAGCCAGCAATTTCACAAATGAATCTGTTTAATCAAGGTACCTAAGGTGAAGAAGGTACTTACAGAGCTTTGCAGGGGCAGGAGACTGACTTGTCACAACTGTGTTATTCTTAAATTGATAAGAGCAGAGCAACTTGGGTCAAGGAGGAAAATCATTGAACAATAAGTCACTGAAGTGCTTTTCTGAATCAGGTTTTAAGTGCGTACTCAGACACAGTGGAAATTGTCCATCAGCTGAAGTTTGGGCAGAATGAAAAACTTTTCAAAGTTTGTCACATTCTTAACTGACATCCTGAAGGGCCATTTGCTGATTCAGTGCTCAAGCCTTGGTCTGCAAGCTGCCATGTTCCCTACACTCCCACATAAATATCCTTTATCAATGTTTAAAGCATTCAGGGTCAGGTTTTTTCCCTGAACAAAAAGTATCTGGCAACGTTACTAATATTTTTCCTCCCTCAATAGTGTAGTAGTCGGTGTTGTTGCAAAATTGCGTGTTTCTTTCCTATGACCTGTATGCAGTCTTCTGAGCATTCTGAAGACAGAAAAGCTCTCTCTCCCCACACCTGCCTGGCATTAGCACTCCAGAGTTCACACAGCCATGGGTCCCTGCGGCATTGGATCTGCACCCCAACGCTGCTCTGCTGAGCCTCGTCAACTCCACTCCCATCACCTTGTGCAGCCTGGCAGCGATCACAATACAACCTGATAGCATAGTAGCCATTCCATGGAGATGATTTCAGATTTAATTGGATGCATATGTAAGACTGAACCCACCTGCCTCCCTGTATAAAACCAAAAAGTCTTGGATAGAACTACGCCAGAACTTGTAAAGGGAGAAGATGTTGCTCTTTGACAAATACTGTCTGTCTCATGGAGCCTGTCAGAGGAGGGCTGTTTCTTCCAGAAAGTCTGAAAAACTGTTATCAAATCCATCACTTCAGAAGCCATAGCTTTCTTGCACTATTTTTCCATGCATTTTCATCTTCATAATTCTCCCTTGCACTTTTATAACTTATACTAACACCTTCTAAGCCTGGTAATGGAGAATTAACTTTATGCAACAGAACTAATAAGCTCAGCTTGTCTCAACCACCAAAAAAATGGCTTCAAAAAAAGGATGTGTTTTTCTCTGAATACAACACAGAAAACAGTAGGGAAGGATAAGGACTATTTAACTAATGGGTGATAATGCAAATTACTGTGACAGTCTGTTTGCAGACTTATGGAAAAACATCCTGATAGATCCTCATAATTCCTTTCCTTTTGGAAAGATTTCTTCGTCAGCATGGTGTTACAAATCATCTCCCCTCCTTTTATTTCTTTTTCTCAAATGGAAGATTTCAGTACTCTATGCAGTTTTGTAGCAGGTGGCCAATGCAGCAAATGGAACAACTGCAGAATTAAGAGAATGATAATCCAAGTCATTCTGCAAATCAGCTGTGTAGATTTTTTTTAACCCATGAAATTTTGTAACACACTCATGTCACCAGTGCTTATCATCCCACTGCTGTTGTGCCTCTGGGAAGCCATATTGGCCTTGTATTTCATACCAAAATCTTGGTGTGATGGAGAGCTACAGGCCAAGAAACCCAGAGAGAAATAAACCCCAGAATAACTCACTGGTGGAAGACAACAGCTGTTTATGCTGGCTCTCATTGCCCCTGCAATATAGGACAGAGCTGGGTATGCAGAGAGACTCTGAATCAATGTGGGTGCTGTCTGCTGTGGCCCTGACAATCCACCTTTCCCCGGTGGCCAGTGGTGAAGGTTGCTCATTTGTCATTCTGCCAGCCCAGTTCCCATTTTCATGTGATATTCCAGGATGGGTATCACACTCCTCCCCCAAACTTTACGGTATTTAGAAAATACTGTGTTACTCATATAACTGTTCATTACCACTATCATGTCAAAAAGCAAACAATCAAAGACTTCTGAGTACTTTTTAAATCACTCAATCACGGCAGGATTGAAGACAGAAAGTGCTTCTTTTACATCTGAACTCAGCAGCCACCCTCACATAAATGGTGTCATATACAGGAACTCCAGTTCTGGTTGGCATCTGGTGCCACCGAGCCGTCCTTTGGCCAACAGGGCGACTTGGCCAGGACCACACTGGAACAGAGCCAAGGGCAGAGCAGTTCCTAGGTCTCTGCAGGGCACCATGGCACGTTCACTGCTTTCTGTGGTTAAGGTGAGGGTGGCTCCTGGGCTTATCACCCAGGATGTTACACAACAGACTACATTAAGAACACAAACATAGATTTACCTACAGGTCTACAATATGTGTCTCAGAGGAGAGAAATAGCACCCTCCTGTTTAGCAAGAACAGTAAGTGTCGAAAAAATAAACCACTTCACTGCTAACTCAGAATAGCACTTCAAACAAATAAAATCTACCTTCTCCATTAACGTCTAATTGTTGTACAAGAATGTCTTCTTTTTGTATCGTTTCTCTGCAAAAGTCCCCTGTCCTTACTTGTTTGCTGATTTTTGCTACAGATGATATACTAATATCTAATTTACATATAGATTAAATATTACCTTGAAGCTTATTTACACCTTGATGAGGAAAAGCAGCAGAACACCATATGGATATATAGGTTCCATTAAGACTGTTTGGGGGTTCAGTTTTGCTTGGTCAGTATCACAAACTGGACTTTGGAAAAGTGATGTTTTCATATCTGTTCAGGTGCAAAGTACTATTCGAGATACCAGCCAACAGTTGTAAGTACTATAGAGTTTAAAAACTATGAGGGTTGCTGTGGTTATCAAAAAAACTCCCTTTGTTCTTAATCAATGACTCATTAGCTTCAGCATGTATCATGAAACTTTCCTCTCATTCTCCCAATCTCAGACATTCAATGTGCTTTCAGATCTGGCACCAGGAAAACAGCCCACCACGCCTCCCTCATTCTCTCCCTCAGCTGTGCCTTCCAACATTAAATTAAAAAAAAAATCCCTATTCCATTAGTTTCCTAAGGAAATTATTAAACTTTTCTGTATTGATTTACAGACATCTTCATATCTTCTGCCATATATTAAGCTTCATTCTTACAGAAAATTACCTATCTTTTATCAACTCTGACTGTTTGTTTTCAGCCTAACAAGAATAATAAAGTGAACAATTGCTGAGAATGAGAGAGGAATATAGTGTTCCTAAGCCTACTAATTTTCTTTATGCTCTACATATTATTGGAACTTTGTAATCAGCTGAAATATGTCTTCACTGATGTTTTTTTTCTGTTTTTTCTTAGAGGAGGATGATGTGTATTTTCAATTTCTGCTGAATGTTGCAAGCAGAGCATGAGCTGTCCTTGTAAATGCATTTCAGGTTGTCAGTGTGGTGTCATATACAACTCTGAAGGAAAGGTGAGCTTGAGGCCCTGACTGGGGCATGCGCCAGCAACCTACTCCTGACAAGGGCCAGCCCTGCCATTCCCATGCACCAGCACCCTCATCACTTGCTGGCTGATATTAGTGACATTAAGGGGTTGTGCTCAGTTTTAGTACACAGGTGAAGTGCATGGTGGTGGACCTCTAGCTAGCCATTATCATTCCTCTGTAAGCTTAGGTCTAGACTGCAATAGATAGTGAAAGGAGGGTACTCACAGCCTTCACAAAGAATAAGAACTCAGGCTGAAGACATTGCATGTCTGATTGCACAGAACTGTAACCATGGCTGAGCATCCACAGTTCAACAATCCAATATTTATTTTTTAAATTAAGGGATACCTCCTTCACAGATAGATCAGGTATAGAACATTGTGTTAAAAAATTAGATAAGAAAATACATTCTGTCAACTGAAGTCTTATCTTTATATTGCGTTAAAGAGGAGATATAACCCAAAACTTCATGAAAAAAACAGCTTTAATGATTTGTACATGTTCCTTTAAAGAGGGTGGTGTCATTGGTCCTCCAGCATATGCAAAATCATAGGTTTAGAGCATCCTTAAACCCTAAGGCTCTGACTAAGCCTGTAAATAGTTCACCTCCAACAGCATCATTTAAAACCACTGGGATAAATCAAACAAGGAGAAAGAAGACATAAAAAGGCACATCAGTATCGTAAAATGATTCTGTAGAGGGTTCTCCACACTCCCATAATGGCAGCACTTAGAGCTCACTTAGTACTAATGGGATGACTGAAGGACGATCACTTTTCTGGGAAACAGGAGTAAGGAATGCAGCCACATCCTTTCCCAGATCTGAAGACACAGGCAGGGGAAGCAGCTCTCACTGATATTCTCTCCTGCACATTTCAGTCAGCAGTAACCTTCTTTTCTGGCTTGTTTTGTGCCCCATCACTGCCTACCTAGGCCTCTGAAAGATGTTTCTGTGCTTGCTGCCACAAAACAAGAGGCATCACAGCAGAGAAGACAGGAAGGACATTAAACAGCTTTTGTTTAAAAACAAAAAAATGCTCTTGTTTGTTGTTAAGGTCCACAAATATTGCTGAAAAAAAGGCAAGTATCTAATGAAGGAGACAGCGTGCACAGAAGAGCACAGTTGGCTATACCACATTTTTCTTTCTTCACTGTAAAATGGAAGGTATCATAAAAAAAATGTACCTTGCCTCTTCAACGCAGTATTGAATCCTCAAGTTGTGTCAAAAAGATGTGTCTGGTTTCATTACTAGTTTCATTAAAAAATCACTGGTTTCATTAAAAATCTTTCCACTTAATATCTTTAAAAAATATACGTATAACTCCTTCACTGCTGTCCTTTCTTTATTCTGTTCAATTTCATACACATACATTATATAATTTTTTAACACCATTCACCATGAATCCATTGTGAGAGCAATAAGGGACACCTTCACTGTAGAAATAACCATTTTTTGCTGCATCAATTTTTTCTTAGTTGTCTAATCTCTTTGATTTCAAAAGAAAGGCACCAGCTTCATTTTTAAATAGTTGCTGTCATTTATGCCTAGGCACATACTCACCAAATCCAAGAAAAAGGTCAGTTGGGTCAGCAAGCAAATAACTGAGGGAGCTACTAACTCACAGCCTGTATGTGCAAGCAGTTAAGGAGAAAGGATTGTAAATAAGGAAGCTGTGATTTCACTACAACTGCTGCTCAGTAGGGATAAAGGAAGCACTCCGATGCTGATCACTTATAGACAGACAGACTGTCTGTCTTGGGTGTCTATAGATAGAGTGAGGTAATCCCCTGGGCAATGACATGCAGCTCTCCAGACAGCACCCTCACTCTTCAAAATCCTCTGCTTTCCACATAGGATATTATTGCCTGCTTCATCCTGAAGCCTCCATCTGACTGTATTGTGACAACGTTTCACTACTGATGGAGCATATTTTATATTTATAAATAATATATATATATACAGACAATACTGTGGTTTTTTTGATAATAGTGTCTTCTGTAGCCTTTCCTTAAAATGGTGAAATTATTTTTTTCCCGAGTAAATTAGGTATTAGTTTGTGACACAAAAACTCAGCTTTTTAAAAGTTATGGCCTAGAATCACTGTTTTATTTCCACCTCTTTGTCTCTACAACTATTAGGGTACTTGTCCTAAAGACCTTTTTCCTCCTTTGAGTGAGGGGACAAGAGTTACTGCAACAGCTGCAGAAACCTCTAAAAGCACAACTTTTGGTGTAACTTGGGCACTGAACTACTGCTGTTTTGGAAAATGTCTCCCTTAATGACATGCTTTGGCATCTGCTTTAATTTTAGTTGTGCTGACATAGCAGAGAGGATTTTGTTTCCCTTCATTTTCGTTTTCTCTAGGGAGTTTCCACAGAATATATAGAACACTCATAACCTTCTCTTACAACACCTGTGAGATGGATAACAGTAGCAGCTCTTGTATTCTTTCTACACTTCTAGTCAGGTCTATTAAGAAGACCTTTGTTTAGTCTTTGAGAAAACAAAATATTTCTTTTTTTACTGCCATCCTGAGAAACTGGTTATTTCTCTGCACCATACTGTGCTACTGCCTTCAGTCACATCACTCTGGAAAGCATCCATGTGTTTTTCCTCTATTATATTATGGTACAAGAAGATTAAAGTTATGTATTTAATTTAAGGTGATGTTTAGTTTCACAAGTTGCTAATCCAGAGCGTTTATGTCCAATTAGATACTCAGGCGGTCTTTCACTTAAAGTTCTTTCAACCGGCTTCAGAAGAGTAATGTTCATTTTTTAGAACTAGCTAAAATTAAAAACTAAGTCATATGAACTGTGAATCACAGTCTCCATGACTGGAAGTTTCCAGATGTACAGGTGCTGAGTTCTCCTTCAGAGCTTTCTGAAGGGAAAGGATGTGCATTTTCTAGCCATATAGGTGCCTGCATTAAAAAGAGAGTGCAATATAGGAATAGTACTGAATAGCACTAGTATTCAGTGCCATGCCTTTGGTATAAATACATAGAAATAAATAAGCCATGCATCCAGATCTTGCCTGAATTAGGCATACAACTGACGCAATTACATAATGGTACTTCGTCCACATAAAATAGTATTTTAACACAATATCTAAGGATGACTGAATTGCATTAAATCTAATATCTTCTGACAAATACAACATTTCATCCACATTTTGGGCTTTTTTGTCTTTTCATTCTCTTAACTGTTTGGGGGATTATTGATCTGATCTTGGATGAGACATGCCTGGCACTGATTTGCATGTGTGTGTAGTTTTTGCATCCTCTTTCAGATGCCTGTCTTCCTTAGATATTTCAGTCACAACAAGGGTTGAACATATGAGAACTATGCCATATTTTTAGCTGCCCTCCCTGCTTTGCTTCAACGAATCTCAATACAAACAAAACCAGGATCTGGCCTGAAGGCAAGCAAGGACCACCCCCGGATTCCAGAGTACCTTTTCGAGAGTATTGCTTTTAAAGCCTGTTTTCTCCTGTAGGGACTGACAAGCATGAAGCCAAAACAGCTTTTCTTATGCTAAAATAGACAGGCGTGTTGTACTACTCGTGTTGCAGAGAAAAATTAAGCTTATTGTACCAAAGCAGAGGTTTGTGACACCTAGAAACTGAGCACGCACTATTTAGGGTATAATTAACATTAAATTGCCTTGAACCCAATATAAATGTAATTAAAAGTGTAACCAATAGAAGCCTTTAAGTATTTTGTGACATACACAAAGCATATACATTTTATGAATGTATCTGAGTAACGTGACCACCAGCAGGGGAAACAAGTACGCATACAGCAACACACAGGAAGCATCCATTCAAGAAAAAAATTGATAAGTACAAAGATGGATGCAAAAGAGACAGATACAAAAGGTTGCAGGGGGCAGGACATCTTAATGCATACAAATGAAGAATGACTGACCAGAACCAGGGTAAGCAGTAAGAGAAGTAGATGATCTCCCTCTCTCAGGGGGCAGGCAAAGAGCATATTAACACCAGGCAGCAAGAGAAAGGACAGCGAAGGAAGTGGACAGGTTGACATATAACCAGACTTCTCCTGCGGAAGAGCTATCTAGCCTTATTGCCTCCACCTCCATAACCAAGACTACCAAGAACCTAGCCGTCAGACTTCATGGCATCAGTGTCACGGCAGCACATACACACCGGTGATTTGAGATATCTATGCTGAGGACAAATAATTTTGCACACGTAGTGAAGATGATTAATATTGTTTAAGTATTAACCATTAGCACAAAATGAGTTGCTAATGAATGTATTTAATAAAGGCTTTTGAGTTTAAAATTGGCCTGCTTTATCAGTCTGGTAAAAACTCCAATCATAATGATCTGTAATTCCCTACATGTAAACACATATTTAGTTGCAAGATTACACTATTTTTAGCTTTAATGATCACAAAGCAAGAATATGAACAATTATCTTTTCTGCGTGCAAGGGTGCTTGAATTATATTTAACTCATTGTTGCTGTGAGGGTAGTGTGCTTGAATCCTATCAGGATATATGTTCCTTACTCACTGAAAATTGTTAAGGAGAGGTAATTCATATAGCAGTGCAAGCATTTTAATGACCAGAAAGAGGAAAGCTGGCCGAGGCTTACGATATTACCACTGCAGTAACCAAAAGCATTCATTTTCAGTGTAATCTGACTGCTGAAATGTTGTTTGCAGGACATGCCCTTCTCTGGTGTAAGCAGCCAAGCTCCATGGCAGTCCATCAGACCCAGCTGACGTACTGATCCCATGCATGAAGGTTAAGGTTTTGCAATTTGGTCACCTCTCACTTGCTAGCAAAATGTGCTCACTGAAAACCCTAGCAACTAATTTTCTGTCTGCCATTTTTAAGGTGTCACTGCTTACACATCTTGTATGGAATCTTTTGCTGCTGTCAACATACACTCTATTTTTAATCAGCTCTCATTTTGCAAAAGCACACTCTTTGGCATACTAGGAAATGTGGGCATCTCACTGTCCTTCAATAACTAGAATTTCACCTCCTCTTCCCATTCCACTGTGATTTCTCTGAAGACATTTTTCTTTTAACTTCTGTTCATAAACTTCAAACAGAAATAGTTGTGACTGATTACAGGAGCCTTGTGTTTAATCAGCAATGCTGCACATTAGCCCTAAGCACTTGACTTGCATATTCTTTAGTCAGATGCCACTTCTTCAGTATGACACCAGAAGGATATTATCCTGCGAGTCTGCACCAGATGCCATTATTATTACACTTGTGGGCAGATGCTGTAACTGAAAGCCTTGTCTGCCTGAATCTTGGGCTTACCATTCTCGTGTGCTTACCTGAAAAATTGCTCAAGCATGCCTCTAACACTGATTGATGGCTTTTGTAATTTTCATTTTAAAGAAATCTAAAAATTAAAATTATACTCTACTAGGTATTAGGAATTTGACAATATCTTAAAATACTTAATAATGCACTCAAGGTTCAATTAAAGGTACACCTGTGACTTGGTAGGCTGAAATAGAATGATGTTATAGAAGATCCCAAAATAAAGTTTCCGTGACGTGGAGATTAGAACCAGTTATTCAATAGTAGGCAAAAGAGACATTGTTTGAGTTTATAAGCTGATTACACTGCTTCCTTGCTTAGACTAAAGGGCTGTGGTTGTCCCATTTCAAATTCCTCTGATAGCGCAGTGAATTTTCAATTCCTAAAATAACATATATATATATTCCACTAGGAATACGCTTAGCATCTCTGATCATGCATTGATCATATATTCTGTAAGACTTGATAGGTGTTTGTAGATCTAAAACTTACGACTTTGAGAGACACTTTGCATTTTGTCTGGTCCTTGGCCCCAGTGGGAGTTAGGGATTTACTAGGATTCCTGACTACTGTCTTGTTAAAGCCTCCTCTGATTTTTGGACAATCCTGTGTATTGTAACACACAAGGGAAAGCCTAGGCAATAACACTACATCATTTAAATCCCTGAGGATTCACATATGTTCTTCGTATCTCCTTGCATGCCAGAGTAGGCAACTGAGACCCTGATAGGTACTCCTTTTTCTGATCCCAGGGATACCAAGTCTCAGATACCACACCTGCTCTATCACCTGCTACATTTTTGGGGGCTCATACACATTGCTAAGATGGCTCATCTTTTTCAGTTCACAGATTTACCATACCACTCCCCTGTATAAGAAACACTTCTCTTTGTATATAGCTCATTTAAAAACATCCTTCAAACAAGCTTTCAGTGAAAAGCAAAGTAGCATCATAACTTCTAACAGCATCATTACGAATGTTCTTAATAAAGTAAGCAAGCAGAGCTGGGGCAGAAGGTTGTTAGAGTGGGTACTGAACACACTTGCATCATAATCATCCTTAGATTCCTTATGTTTCAGGCTGCAGGCATCACAGACGATCTCCTCACAGAAGAGCTTTCTGGCCATGAGCAGTTTTATTAGTTTCTTTGGGCATGGAAATGTTCTGTAATTGGACCACAAGACCTCCACTCCATCTGTCTATGCAACTTATGTCACTTAAAACTTCTTCCTACCACCTGGGTGACTAAGGGTGATGCTTTTGCAGAGTGAAGTGTCCTCACCTGTTAAGCAAAATATTTAAAATAGTTTGCACACTGACAAAATGCTCAACAGAAATATTTGAATGGGAAAATGAAAGTGAAGTGGCTCACTACCAGCTCTTGACTGAAACCAGACATGACTGTAATTTATCACTGCAGGGTGACATTACGCTTCATGTGGCTGATCTCTTCCACAGTCTTTGAGAAAGCTTAACAACTACCAAATGTAGATAACACCATGGTGTGGCTTCCTCATTTGTGTTCTGCACCTTTAGCATTGTTTACAATTTTGTACTATTTGTTTTATTAGCAGAATAGCTTAACTGGCTTTTACATGCGTCTTCTTTGTACAAGTTAGTTTTCTCAGATATGCTTCTCAAGATTGGATTAATGTTTTACATGAAAATACCTAGAAAACTGCTCATTAGTTAAAATTTATGGAGAAAGGGTTGTCAGAGCGATCTTCAGAACCATAGCACATAAAACTCATTTGTTCTCAAACCCTTCAAGATTTGAGACCCTCAAGATTTGAATCAAATTTTGCAATTTAATTTTTTTTTGGTTATCACTAGCTGTAGCTGGACAGTTACGATTAAGCAATTGCACTGTGAATTTGTACTCTTGGCTAACCTTTTGTTTCATGAAAAAGTGAAGACAATTTCAAGATGAATGAGAGCCACCAGGAGTGAAGTCAGGACTGAGCAGTAACTGGGGGAAGGTAATTCCAGCAGTGGGAGATCCTGATCACCAACTTATTGACCACCTACTCAAAATGGGGCACAGACTCAAATGGAGGGAAGAACTACACCTGAGGACTAATAAGCATAGGAAGTAAGAGATATAATGAGCAAATAGGGGGTTGAGTACTAATTGATGAAAAAGCTATGGAATCTGTGACCAGTGAATGCTAATGTTTTTGTTTGTTAAAATGTATAAATAGTGTGAAGTTTAGATGATCAGGGAATCAGGCTTTTGTGTGCTACCACCCAGCCCCCTCCTTTGCNTTACGATTAAGCAATTGCACTGTGAATTTGTACTCTTGGCTAACCTTTTGTTTCATGAAAAAGTGAAGACAATTTCAAGATGAATGAGAGCCACCAGGAGTGAAGTCAGGACTGAGCAGTAACTGGGGGAAGGTAATTCCAGCAGTGGGAGATCCTGATCACCAGCTTATTGACCACCTACTCAAAATGGGGCACAGATTCAAATGGAGGGAAGAACTACACCTGAGGACTAATAAGCATAGGAAGTAAGAGATATAATGAGCAAATAGGGGGTTGAGTACTAATTGATGAAAAAGCTATGGAATCTGTGACCAGTGAATGCTAATGTTTTTGTTTGTTAAAATGTATAAATAGTGTGAAGTTTAGATGATCAGGGAATCAGGCTTTTGTGTGCTACCACCCAGCCCCCTCCTTTGCGCACTCTAGGATAAAAAAATAGAGATACCTCAACTCAGTGTGTGAATTGGCACTGGGTAATGAATCCACATTCAGGACAACAATTTACATTTGAAATTGGAAGTGGCAATCAATGAACGGGTGCATTCATATCATACCCAAAGACATCTTGACAGACTTACGCTGTAACACACTGGAAAACAGGCCAAGGACCTACCTCACTTTATTCAACAATGTTCTAAATGGTATTGTGTCTCAGAAATTCTTGTATCTTTTGAACACACTAAGAAAACTGTTTTTCTATTTCCTCTCAGATAAGTGGAAGCTAGGTAATATAGTGGGGAGTTTCTTGGTCTTTATTTTTGATATACATTCCGAAAGATGCTCTGGAAACTGAACTTTTATTTTCAGAAAAGGTTTAGCAATAAGCATGTCTAAACATTGTTTGAAATATCATCTCAGAGTGAAAGCATGCAACTTGGTCACATTTTTCCGTTGTCAGCAGGGTTCCTCTAATGGTCATGGGTGCTGGTGTTTCACATCTAGACATTGGAAAATCATGCTTTGTCACATGCTAGGCCATGAAAACCGCTCCCCAGACAGGACCAAAGGAGCAGATGAGAGCAAATGGAACACTCATGGCCTTTTTCCTGATAGCCTTGAAGGTCAGCAGTACTCCACCTACACCAGAAATTGGAAATCTCTGCTTATCAAATGACACTAATCCTTCTGTAAAGGAGATATCAAATGAAATCACTGTGTTTCTTCTAAATTACCTTCTTGCATAGACATTTCAAGCACATAGGAGCTGCTAAAATGCAAGTTCCTTCATATAATGACATCAGTGTGTGCCAAGCCTTTGGCTCACATACGAACTTCTGCGGCAGAGGTGCTAGTTCTCTAAAGTGTTGCGGTGACCCAGCCCACCTTCAGGTTAAGAATAAATGAAGAAATAAACTGGGTTGATTTCCCTGCAAGGGAAAGTGACTCTGAAGGTGAGGCCGAGGTCGTTGATCCAACTGCACCCCCCATGTGTCAGTCATCAGAACTCTCCTCCCTGAAACCCTCCCAGTTCATGTTTACGCAATTTGTTACCAGAGAGTTCTGTTCAGTTGTTTCCCCCATTGGTTAGTTTGTATTTGTCCCTCCTTCCCTGTTCCCTATTGGTTATCTGTCACCACCCGTCACTCCCCTGTTGGTTTTTCCCTTTTCTCTGCCCCTGTTTGCAACTGTATAAGAACCCACACCCAGTTGTCAGTGGGGGTCTTTGTTTGCCACCCTTCCTGTCTCCCTGTTCTCCCACCTGGAGAATAAAAGCTCGGAAACCGCAGACGAGAGTCGCCTCCTTCCTTCTCTGTCCGCACCATGCTTGCAGTTACATTGGTTTGTGGCTTAGCCCACAGAGAGCTGAAGGCGAAAGGCTCTTTTCAGAGCCAACCACTGGACGTCGTGCAGAGGAGCACGTTGGAGGAGGCCAAGGCTCCTCTAAGAGCTGTCCCCAGGCGCGGTGCCAAGGCGCTCACTGGTGACACAAAGGCTCTTTTAAGGGCCAAGAGCTGATTCCTCCATTCGGCGCTGTCACTGCTAAAGTCCTTCGCTGGCCCGCCGGGCTGGTCATTGCCAGCACAAGCGACACTGAAGTAATTTCTTCTGCTGTGTATAAGCTCCCATGGCATCTGAACAGTAATTACAAGAACAGATTTAAACAACTGACACTGGCAATGCTACTGAATATATCTTTGGCCAATAAA
The DNA here is from genome assembly GCA_013397845.1 of Melanocharis versteri. Lineage (NCBI taxonomy): Eukaryota > Metazoa > Chordata > Aves > Passeriformes > Melanocharitidae > Melanocharis > Melanocharis versteri. The sequence goes on along the minus strand of VZTG01021102.1, from coordinate 146,247 downwards.
TATCTTCACTTCTGTGATTTAAAAAAAGGCACTAAAATTAAAATGTGTCTCTTAACTGTAAGGAAATTTGAGCAGCAAGGAAAGATGGAAGTGCTCTAGGGCTCGCTAGCAAAAAAAGAATACAGAAGGATGGTGCTTTTTCCTTCCCGAGGTGAAAAGCACACTGCAACCAACAGGTCACAACATACTGTTTCCTGTTTCTTTAGCTGCGCTGAATGCACAAAAGAGAATGCATTCAAATTAAAAATCTTCAAAAAATAAAATTTGAAACAAGATCTTGAATATCAGCTAGCAACTGTGTGGTGGGTTGACTCTGGCTGGACACCAAATGCACACCAAAGCTGCTCTATCACTGTCCTCCTCAGCTGGAGAGAGGATAGAAAATAAATAAAAGGCTTGTTGGCTGAGCTAAGGACAGGGAGAGATTACTCACCAGTTAGTGTTACAGGCAAAACAGACTCAACTGGGGGCAATTAATTGAATTTGTTACTAATCAGATCAGAGCAGGATAATGAGAAGTAACAGTAAATCCTAAAGCCATTTCCCCCAGCTTTCCCTTCTTCACTTCACTCCCGTTTTTCTCTGCTTCCTGCTTACCAGCAGCACAGGGAGATGGGGAATGGGGGCTGCAGTCAGCTCATCGCATGTTGTCTCTGCCACTACTTCTTCCTCAGGGAGAGTTCTCCTCACACTATTACCTTGCTCCAGCATGGGTCCCTCCCACGGGAGTGAAAACTGCATGAACTTCCCCAGCGTGAGACCTTCCCACGGGCTCCAGCTCTTCATGAACTGCTCAATCATGGATCCCTACTGTAGGGTGCAGTCTCTCAGGAAGACTGCTCCAGCCTCGATCCCCCATAGGGTCACAAGTCTGTTGCGTTCTCTCTTTTGGATNACCTCTACACCGTGGGCTCCTCTGTCCATGGGGCCACAGGTCCTGCCAGGAACCTGCTCCAGCATGGGGCCTCCACTGGGTCACAGCCTTCTTTGGACATCCACCTACTCCAGGCCTGGAGGTCTCCATGGGCTGCAGGTGGATCTCTGCTCCACCATGGACCTCCACAGGCTGCAGGCAGCTGCCTCTCACCATGGTCTTCATGATGGGCTACAGAAGAATCTTCTCACAGAAGCCACCACCCCTGTAGTCTCTGCGGCACGAAACCCTTGCCGTGCAAACCCAACACAAACTGTCCTAAAGAGCCATCGCTTACACACCTCTTCTACATCCTCCTAGCAGCAGCACTGCTTTGAACTCATTAGTGACAGGCATGTTATATGCAAAGACTGTTAACTCAAACTACAGGTTTTGATCTCAAATATTTTAGTAAGAGATGAGCTTGTTCCTTGCCACTTTTGGTATGTCTCCTGATACAACACAGTAAAACATATGAAAAGGTGTCTTTCACAGGTGTTAGAATAGCGTGAGAATTGCAGATTCAGCGCTGCAGTGTGTTAAGTTTCTTGCAAAGTGCATTATTATAACAGGACAACAAACACAGAGCAATTCTCCTGTCCTGCTACAGTAGCCATGATGACTGATAGATTCCTTATATCTGTCTGTGAACAGGGAAACAACTTTCGAGATTTCTAAATTACCTTTTCAAGCAAAATTTCAAATCTTACATTCTGATTTTGAATAAAAAATGGAAAATTTAATTCTTGCTTCCAATATTTGAGTTTACTTCATCTGCCACAAATAAATCCTGGAAAAAAAAAAAAAGAACCAGTAGTGGGGAAAATATGTTGCCTTTTTCCTTCAACAAACTCAATGCTTCTTATAGTATTTTTATGTGTTAATACTGTGAGAATAAAAATAACTCCATTTTCCCTCATTACTTCTCTGGAAAAAGCTTATTCTTCAGCACCTGAGCTTTAGTTCTAATTTATCTTATTTCTCTTACGCATTTCTGCCCAGGATGCCAGCTACTTTGTCCTGCATTTTAGAAAGAAAGTAATTATTAACCTCATCAGTGAAGGAGTACAGACCTTACACTTTGCTTGGAGATTTAAGACATGTATGGGACAAATTCCTGTGGAGTTAAGTGTTGCAGAAATGACAAATTCATGTTACTAAGTGCTCTTAGTGCTGTATTTCTAGCCCACCAATTTTATTCCTCCCTGGATGCATTACTATTTTTAGCTGTTAATCCAAGCTACTCTTTCAGGCAAAACTCCCTCTGGAAGTTTCACAATTCTGCCAAACAGAGAGAATAGAGACCCTGGTTTTGAGGTGTGTTTCTCTTTGTTTTTGAAGAGGAAGCAATACTATATGTTCCTTGTAGTTTCTATCTGAGTATTTTCTTATATTCCCTATATATAAACACTTGTTATATTTGATGTGGTACCTCACTGCTATAACCAGTCTTGAAAAAAAAAAATCAGAACTTAGTCTGAAGCAGTTGATTGTTTTCAGCATCATCTGAAAGTACAACTGGTTTTTTGCAACAAGGCAATTACACAAGGCCACATCAATCCCCTTTCAACAGGGTACATAACAGAGTGGCGTTAAAATGTCTGATAAGAATTTAATAATCCAAGCAGAAAATTAATGGCATGTTACCAGAAAAATGGACGAGAAAGTAAGCATAAAATTCTTCAGTTTAGGACAAGAAAAGCTGAAAGCAGACCGTAGAATAATTTGTGTTCTTTACACCTTTTAAGTGTTGGTATTTTTAACTGTCATGGACAATACCTTAGACTGTAAACATCAACAGGCAGGAGATAACCGCAGACATAAGGAGTGAATGTCCAAAACTGAGCTTCTGAATTCTCAAGCACAGGTCTGTTATTTGCTACCTACAACCTGTATGGGCTTGTTGTAAAACATACAAACACTCTGGATTAAAGAGAAGTGACATGACTAAATCCCGCAATGAAGAAAGACATGTGCCATACCATAAGGCAAACCCCTCAATTTAGAGGCAGATCACATGTGTTTCTACATATACTTAGATGAAGAAAAGCAGGTTTATAGAATAGGAAAAAGGGGAAAATCCTTGAAAATGAACACAAAAAAGCACCCAGAGGTGTTTGGGTATTTGGCCACTGACACTCAAGATCATTATCTGCAAGCACCAGAAAAGCACAAAATCAACACTTTTCCCCAGCCCTCCAGGATCAACAGCAATCTTCCCAAAAGAAGAAAGAGAGAAGAAAGTCAAGACTGGGTGAATGTTACATTGGGAATGAGTGTATATGTGAAGTTATTAAGGACAATAATGGTGCCATCACCACCAGTTTTTAAAACCTCAGTATCCCAACACACACTGTTTTTTCATCATGCTCATGACAGTAAAACATGAAAGTAAAGTAGAAATAAAACATCTAATAAAAATGCATTACTAGGTTATGTAGACAGAAGTTTCTGTAAGCTACCATAAGCTACAAACCTACCATAACCCACTCAAAGTTTAACCAGTCAACCAACAATTAAAACAAATATTTGACGAATCACAGTTTTTCAGAACCACTTAGAAAGACTCTCTAATATTTGAACATACCAAACAAGATAATCAAGCCTGAAATATAAGGACAGAGAAAATAAATATTGAAGCCAAGATGGAATGCCACAGATGTGAAGTATCTGTTACTAAGCTTTGCTTGCAACACTTCAGAGCAGGATCAAGTAAATGAGGTGCAGAAAGCTTCCAAATCTTTTCTCCAGTGAAAATAATCGTACACATTATGAGGCAATGCTGAATTGTACCCACATTGTTGTTCTAAGATAAAGTTGTCATTGACAGCTGCAGTCAACATCCTGTGCTGCCTTAAGGCAAGGTTGTCCCCTCCTGCAAACCTAAAGGAAATTTTTCCACTGATCCCAGTGGAAGTAAAAGCAAATGCAGAGAATGAAAAAAGATACAGCAAAATAAAAACATCTCCAACACCAATATATTTCTGCAGCCCTCATTGATACTCAAGGTTTGCCTGCATATTGTGTCACTGTTTCGTTTAACTGTACAAGATGAATGAGTATCTGTAATCATTTAAGTATCATGAAATCCTATTTGTATTTCTAAACTGACACCACACGCTACTCAGAAGTCTTTACATGTAGCTCAGAGGACTTGCTAAATGCATTTGATGTGATTGCTAACCAGTTCTGTGGGTGCTTCAAGAAACTTTCAATTGTCTTAGAATCTATGCAGCCTGCAAACACTTCATCATGTGTGGTTACAAACTTGGCTTGCACCTACCATACAGAAAGAGAGACTCTCCTTCCAGCTGACTATGATGAAGTGCTGTATTTGGATTTTAACTACTTTCCCATATGGAAAGGCTATGCCACTTGGCAACTACCGTGGTCCTAAGAAACCATCGTGTCTCTTCACTGCTCAGTTCAAGAGTGTGTAGGACTGCCTCCTAGGTCACATGCAGCTCTGGGAAATTCAAATGTAGTAATTGTGCTGAAGTTGCACACAGTGATGGCAGCAAGGTGATAAGACAAGGTTGCTGGATGATCAACTATGTGAGCAAGTGAGCCACCAGGGAATGCCAAAGGTGGCTGTTCTTCACTGCCTTGCTGTCTAGCTGAATATACAACTATCCCTCAGTGAAGAACTGCTGCCATTTTCTGCTTACAAATAACTGCCTGGCCTCTGCTTAAGGGGTAGGTGCTACATGTCTTGTGGATCTAGGATGACTTGGATATATACTTTGAGTCTGGCTAAGTGTAGTGGAATATACTTCTTTGGCCTTGGAGCCGTAAGAAAACAGCTGTAGTTTTGTTTTGCTCAAGAGGAGGAACAAAGAAGTTTATGTATCTAAGAGTCCATATAAATGCTCTGCATGAAATCCAGCTGAAGAGTCTTCTGTCACATACAGATGGAAAAGCAGCAGAGAGACAAGCACGCTGCTCTAACAACACACAAATTTTGGATACTATGTTTTTGTTGGAATTAAAAATCAGATTCTTCAACACCTGTAAAGGTCTCAATAATGACAAAAGAATTGTGGAGATTAAAATGAGCTAGCAGTAGGAAAATAAAGCCAAATAAACAGCTTGATAGACTAGCTCAACATTTGCAGCTTCATAAACTTGTGATCACCCTTCAGCTAGTGCCATTTCAGGCACAGAACACACCAGTATCACTGAGACTCTTTTAAAGTATTTCAACCAAAGAACTACGTGTTCAAAACACTATCAGAGCAACAAAAAGACAATATCTAGCTTGTGGAATTGTTCCCTATAATTCTGAACAGGAAATCCTGGTTACAGTTTGTTTTGTTCTAGAAGTAGGAGCACTGAAATCAGTGGCAGAGACGGACAACCTGACTTAGCCACACAGCATGGGTAGCAGTAAGGCTATCTTCAATCAGTTTTGGGGGGTTTAATACAGAATGTTCTGTCACACACCTGAAAAAGAGGAGTGACCAGAATTCTAAGTATGTGTGTAAGTGTTTTCCATCTGGAAATCAAAGCAACAGTGTATTTTATCCAGACGGTAAGACTGTCCTGGTTCTAAGGTTCCATGCTGTGTTTTTCTCTTATAATGCCTTCTGCATTATAAATTGAAATACATTTGAATGTATGGCAAGTTATAAATATGCAATCAGACAGGACAGAATTTGGTTCTTACAGATCCTCATCCTTTCAGTTATAAACCCATCTTTCTAAGGTTAATTCTGTTCTCAGATATCAAAGAGTTAGAGTGTGAGAATCAGTGCTGGAATGCCTCTGAAGGCTCTCTTCTTGTTCCAAAAGCCAGATAACAAGAAAGGATCATACAGGGACATCAGTGTAATGGTGAATGCGAATGGGACAACCAAAACTGACTCAGGACGTGTTTGTCCAAGACTGATAATGCTAAAGATTAAGGTGGTAATCAGACAATTAACAGAGACTTTGGTGGGGAAAAAAATCCCTCTAAAAAGCAATATAAAAGCAGCAGATACATTTGCAGCAGTGGGGGAGGCAGCTGCTGATGCTGGGCAGACAGAGCAGCCTCACTACAGGACACTGCTGAGCACTTGCACCTCATTTCTGTGAAGAACACAGGGGAGGGAACCCCCATTGGCATGTGCCTATGGGACCTCGCAGGGGGCTTCCTCAGTGGCTTGTGGGTCTGGGCTGCAGGAGTGCAACAGGCGAAAGTACAGTTGGAGCACTCTGTCCCACACAGTGATACTCAGGAGAGGGGCCATGAGCTTGTGATTTTCATACTAAATCATCCATTTAACTGTGGGAGGAGAGGGGGGCAGCATACATAGATGTCATCATAACTTTTTGGAGTTTTATATGGGTCTACAAAAATTTTCAGGTGGCTGTCAGTGTTTTGAAAGCATTTAGTGTCACTTTATCTATTATATTGCTGACACTGATCCTGAATGCATAGTTAATTGCCAATTAATTTCAGGTCACTAAATATGATGGAACACTTAGATCCTGTTTTGACAAAAGGGACTTGAACATTTCTACTGTGCCAGAGCAGTGGATGACTGGAAAAAGAAATCCAGCAACTTATGCTTGAAAGAGTATTGTCAAATACCTGAAAGATCAAAATGTTTCTTGTAGTGAGGGTGAGACCCATCTGTGTTAGGAGGCTTTCACAACTTTTGCATAGACATATGCCTTCTGCTATCGTCCCATGCCCTCCAAACCCCTCTGTAGTTTCTCACTGTAATCCTCCTTTGCAAGGTTGAACAAGGAACCTAAGCCATATTTTCACAGCTGATCTGACTGGTGAAAAATCTGTCAAGAGCAGTTGTGATATAGCTGATTCCATTGCCTACCTGCAGCGTTATTTGCTTTTGAGCATTTTGAGTCAAAGCTGCACCCTAGGGTTCATTATTCCATGAGTGTGGTAATCCTGTGTGAAGCACGTATCATGCTACCAAAGACTGTCATGCCAGCTCTGTACATTGCTTTGATGTGTTGTGATACGAAGAATATATAGGTGTAGCCAAGGTAACAACTGAAAAGCAAATGGCTTCTTATTGTAAAAACACTGAAAAGGGGATGTGTAACAGTTGGCAACTTGATTAAGTTGACTGACTAGAGAAAATTGCAATTACAGAGAATTCAGCAGAACTGTTTGCTTTCAGTGACAGTTGTGACCTTGGCTGACATCAAAGCAAATTTTAGCACTGGGTCTCAAACTGGACTACTCTAAGAGAAACCTACTGGCTGCTTCCAAGTTTGGTACTGATCTTCAGTGACCCCTGAGGAAACCTGCCTGTCCTTCCTTGACCTCTAGCTTACATGAAGTCTTACAGAACTTCAGATTATGCAGCAATCTCCTTTGGTGACACCAGGAAGACCTGGTAAAGCTGGACCAGAACAGCAGTGACATCAGAACCCTGCTGCTTCCTCTCAGCACAGATAATTGACTTCAGAAACTCTCTACCATTTTCCCTGGAAAAATCTCTGAGTACTAACCAAAGGTACTACATTGGAAAACTGTTTACTTATGTTGGGCTTGTTACTCAGCTACCAACCAGCTTCTGCTGACTATCCAGCAAGTGTCTGACCCATTCCAAAGATAAAATAGAACCAGGATCTTGCCATGCTATTTAAGAGTGTACAGTAATGTGTTTTGAAAGAACATGATGGTAATTTTGTAATACATTGCATACTTCCTCCAGAAACAAGAAGTATTCCTTGTATGTAGCATGGTACAGTAACACCTCTGGCAGCAGTGAGGGACCTGACTTTGAAAGCAGTGACCTCCTTTCAAGTGGAAATTACATTGGAAATAATGAAGTAGAAAATCCATGTTTTTAAAAAGTGTGTACTTCAATATTCTGTTGAAAATGGAAAAAGACCTTCAAGAAATGCCATATCTCAGAAGTTTTTATATTGGAGATTATGAAAATGCTATGCACCCATGAAAACAGCTCTGTAAGGTATTGCAAAAGATGTGATTTTTGATTCAAAACATGAACGAGCTTAAGTCTTTATTTTCAGTTTTAGTATGAAAATCTTTGGACTTCAGAAAAAAACCATGCTTTCTGGCTTTCCTGACTCCCCTTCTTCATCAAATAAAAGCACTAGTATATGAACAGTAGCATAGAAAAGTGTCCACCAAACGTCAGACTTCCTGATGAATCCTCTGCAGCCATACCTGGTTATGAAAGATACGCAATTCTTTAGCACAGTCTGCTCAATGATGGCAAGCACTTGGTCTGTTTTGCTACCCAAAATTCAAGAGGGCCTTTTATGGCAGCTGGAAGGTCCACGAGAGTACTTTACACTCCCCTACTTAATAGTGCATAAAGCTTAATGCACTCACATAGAAGATTTTAAAACATTTCCCAGATATGACTATCCTAATAGAGTAGTACTGGGCCATTTTCATAAGCTTTGGAGGAAAGGACAAGATTTCCTCCTTAAAACTCCTTGCTGCTGGCAATCAGCATATCCATGGCAAACTGCAGGGGCTATCTACCACCTTTAAAAACAGTGTGCTCCCACAGATTTTCATCAATACAGGTCAGAGTCTTGCCCAGTAAGAGAACTAAACCTCTACAGAAGAAGTGAAAATGAGGAGAAAGTGGTTTATATTGTGGCCCTAATAAGCAGTGCTGCTATAGTTTCTCTGGCCTTCTTCATTTGTAGCATGTATTGAAGAAGCTTTCTGCTGAAGTTATTCTCTCAGTATCTTTCGGACTTGAAAATTTCCCAAAATATACATCTCCAATTTTAAAATATGATCTTGAGTTACAACCAATTTTGTTTCATTGTTAGAAGATCAATAGGATATAATGACATATGCTTGCTTCTGTGCAACATTACTCCCAAGGTTAGGTTTGCCTCCCTACATGCCCAAACAAAACAGAAACTGGTTTTCAGACAGGTAAGACTGATCAGTGGTAGAGCTCAGTTGTATTGTCAGACAAACATTAATACAGCAGAAAAAGGAGAGAGGGAATTCTCACCTGGGGTTGGGAAGAGGTCAGACCAGATGAAACCAGCTGTTTTAAAGAGGTTTGTGTATATAGAATTTATAGAAGCCTGCTGTGTAACTGCATCCGAACAATGCCTTTATTTGAAAAATACACCCAGCACAGGAGCTTGGTTAATGAAAACTACCTTTACCTAAGATCTTACTGCTACAAGAAACTTGATATTACAAACTATATCTGAGAGATATACATACCATATGACCTTATCTCTTTATTTATCAAAAATGACTAGACATGACTAGACAAAAATGTCTATTTCCCCTTTCCAGCTAAACTCTTCATGGATAATTGTATGTTTTCTTTGACATAATTTATTATCTTACTGAGACAGCACTCTCCATCAGTAGTGTTAGAATAAAACAACACAGCTGGTTATATCCCAGGGGCGGATCCTCTTTTTCTTGAATTTTGTAATTTATTTATTTATTTCCAACTGATGACACAGCAATATAGCATGGACTCCACATCCCTATCATTTTGCCAAGTCAAAACTACTTTAGTGCTTAGTACAGCAGATCCTGCCTTGCCATGTTTTAAAAACAACTCTGGAATCAAAAAAACACTTGGAACTCACATGACCACTGATCCATCATAAATAAAACAGCATCACCATTTTTTTACATGTTTCTAATTGACGCTAGGCATCTTTTAAGACACTGATTTTGGTTTCAGATTTTTTAAATTTATGACAGCTGAAGAGGAACTGTCAGTATGATTTCAGCTGTCAAGAAAGAGTTAACTATCTTTACTGCCCAAATCCACAGTCTGTCTTTCCAGCCTGTACAAAGCTGAACTGCTATTGTGTAAAAGTTAGTGACATCTGTTCAAAGGAAGACCAGTGTTCCCTGAGCTCCAACACAGCTATTGCTGAAAGCTCTTTTGTCATATATATGCTTCCTCCTACCATCCATTTAACATAGATTTTTGTAGCAATTTTACCAGTCATGAGGGCTTGAAGATATAACACTTTCCTTTAGGAGATCAAATCACTCTTTCCACGTGTGTAAGAATCATGGGGGAAAAGAAAGAGGGAGTCCCCTTAAAACGAAATTCTTCAGCACTTCAAAATTCTGTATCCCTAAATTCTATTTGAAAATTGTTAACTTTAACTGAGTGGCTCTAGAATTGCAAGCTGCTTCTTGTAACTAATGGGTCCCTACGCTGTCATGCCTGTGCATTTAGTGACTATACTGGAACAAGTTGCCCAAAGAGGTTGTGGATTCTCCCTCACTGGAGATATTCAAGAACCATCTGGACACAATCTTGTGCCATGTGCTCTGGGATGACCCTGCTTGAGCAGGGAGGTTGAACCAGATGACCCACTGTGGTCCCTTCCAACCTGACCCATTCTATAATCAGCAAACTACTAACGTAATGACAGCAGTCTGGGACAGAACTACTCAGAAACAAACAACTGGTGAGGGACAGCTAGAATCAATACCAGAAGTTCTGTGTAATCAATTTATATTCACAGGTCAAGCCCAAATTTGCATGGGCCCTAGTACTTACCAAAACCAGTGTTTTGAAGAACAAGTTAAAATTAGTAACAAGAGACTCAATGAACGTGCAGTGACAGTGCAAGCATGCTTCACTGGTTTTAACGTGGATGTGAAACAGCCTTAAACTATTAACCAGAAGCACTGAGGAAAGGCCCATCACTCACCTCTTACAAGAATGAATAGCTGGGGATAAGGGAGTGCAAGCTTCGTTTTCTCAAAATCTGCCTTCATGGTGCTTATGTGTACAAAAAGCGTAATCTCAGGACTGACATCTGTACTACCACTGAGTGCCCCTGCTTCTTGAAACCTCAACCAACCCTTCCCATTTGCTCTCTTTTACCTTGGACATTAATTTTGTGGCAATCTGTTCTGGCTGAAAAAGAATTTCATTGCAGTAAAATTAGCTTTCTTCAAAGTCAGTTTTATGAAGTGATATAAGCCTGCATGATCTGAGTGCATGCATGGTTTCACTGAAGCAGGGCAGCTAGGTAATACCATGTTTCCCTGGCCTTACTCCACCAGGCTGAGCAACCGAATTCCACTATATTTTTTTTTTCCCTTTTTGCCTATGTACTCCCTTATTCTAAAGCACAAAGTCACGATGATGATGATTCAGGATGCTGTACTAAAAACATAAATAAAATTGTAATGTGTTTTCACTGGAACTCAGTGCCTGAGCTCATTTTCATCTTCTCTTTGTTGCATACTCTAATTTCAGTGCAGATGTGCAGCATTAGGTTTCACAGCCAAATGTATTCTCTGTCAGGGGAAAAATATCTGCTTGCAGTGCAGCCCGTCACTTACCTGATGTGTCCACAAAAGGCACCTGCAGAAATATTTTTAAGCCTCTTCAGATTATATGCAATGAGACTGTTACTCTCTTCTCCGTGAGAAGAAAGTATGCAACAGTGAAGAAAAAAGACAACAACCATATTGCTATGACAGACAGAAATTTCACACTGCCAACACTATCACCACAGCACTTACAGAGACTCATCTATAACTCTGAGAAAAAATAAAGGATTTGTAATTCATGATTATGTTTCTTTGCACAGAACATGATGATTTGACTTCATATGTAGAATTCTCAAAGCAGTTTATAATGGAAAAACTGATACAGTAATACTAAGTGTGTTATGCAAGGCTACACAACAATCCAGTTACAAAATTAAGACAAACCTTACATCTTCATTTCTGAAGTCCATTTATTCAAAATCATTACTGATTTAATACCAACTGCATTTTTTTCTACTGTAAAGCTTGGTGTCTACAAACTGCATGGTAATCAATTTATACTAAAAACACAAACCCTTTTTTTAGGAACTGCAGAGATTACTATTTAGACAAGAGGTGAGTGAGTAGTGAAATGCCACAGTTTGATGTCTAATATTTGTATTAAACAAATTAAACAGCAGTAACTTTTCAAACTAGAGTTTAATTCCATTATTCCTCCAAGCTCTTCTGTAATGATTACGCAGATTTTGTCTTTTTTACTTTTATTGGAGCTTTGCTTCTCAGAAATTAAAATTACAATCCAACACATAAACGTAAATAATTTAATGTTCAGTATTCATTTTTAAAATCATTAATTAAAGTAATCTAAAAGGCAAATTTTATCTGGCTGAAGACTACATTTTTCAATGTGATACTATTGAACTGTCTATCATTAAAGGGATTTTTACAGGCTTCCCAGGGAGGTCATGGAGTGTCTCTGGTGACATTCAAGACCCACCAGGACATGCTCCCATGTAACCTGCTCTAGGTGACCCTGCCTCAGCAGGGAGGTTGGATGGGATCGTCTCCATAGGTCCCTTCCAGCCCTAATGGTTCTGTGAAATTTGAGGAGAGCGATTTTTGTTATTAAATTGGGAGTGTATGACTCAAAAAAAAATCACGCTTCAGGTCTCTCATGTCCTGTTAAGACTTCCTGTATGGTCTTGTTCAAGCTGCCAAAGGCACGAGTCCTCAGAGTACTTCAGGATACTCCTATTTCCTAGGCTGTAAATAAATAAATGCCTCTCCTCTAATATGTAAGTGACTGTGGTGATTTTAATCACAGAATGTTAAGTAGTTGGAAGGGACCTTAGAGACCATCCAGTTCCAACTGCCCCACCATGGGCAAGGACGCCTCCCACTACAGTAGATGGCTCAAGGCCTTATCCAGGGCAGCTTTGAGCACTGCCAGTGATGGGGCATGCACAGCCTCTCTGGGCAACTTATTCCTGGGTCTCGCCACCCTCACAGTAAAGCCTTTCTTCCCAATATCTGATCTAAATTTCCCCTCCTTCAATTTGTACCCATTCCTCCTTGTCCTATCACTACAATTCGTAATGACGAGTCCCTCTTTGGCTTCTCTGTAGGCCCTCGGACAGGACCGCTTAAGTTAGAGGACTAAAGGTACTCACCACGTACCTGCAACACTAAACCAACCTTGCTCACGAGCACCTTCACCATTCCGCACGCACTATGTTTGGATACCAACCCAATCCCGTCATTTCCAACTTCCTCTTTTCGGCCTAAAAGGCCCTCCATATCGTGCTCTCGGCACAATACAGTTCCGTCTTTTGGCTTCCCCCACAAACTGCGCTGGGTTGGGCCTGTTTCCTTCCACTGTGACCCGCCAGAAGCGGCCTGCTCCCCCCGCCAGGGACACACCGGCACGGCTCCCCCGTCTCGGTGACACNTGTGTTCGTGCTGAGGCCGGTGTTGGCGGCCCCTCTGCTTTGCGGGGAAAGGAGCGGGGCTCTCCCGCGGCCGCCTCTCCGCTGCCTCCCCGGGGGTTCAGAGCAGACCCGGACAGTGCGACACGGGCCTGATCCGGGCCGGTAGCGCGGAGGTGCCGCAGCCGCCGAGGTGGCAGCAGCCGCGCGTTTGGAGAGGCGGTGGTGAAAGCGAGCCTCTGATCGGCCCGTGGGTGCAGGGAGTCAGCGAGGGTGGCTGGGGCCCNCCCATTCCTCCTTGTCCTATCACTACAATTCGTAATGACGAGTCCCTCTTTGGCTTCTCTGTAGGCCCTCGGACAGGACCGCTTAAGTTAGAGGACTAAAGGTACTCACCACGTACCTGCAACACTAAACCAACCTTGCTCACGAGCACCTTCACCATTCCGCACGCACTATGTTTGGATACCAACCCAATCCCGTCATTTCCAACTTCCTCTTTTCGGCCTAAAAGGCCCTCCATATCGTGCTCTCGGCACAATACAGTTCCGTCTTTTGGCTTCCCCCACAAACTGCGCTGGGTTGGGCCTGTTTCCTTCCACTGTGACCCGCCAGAAGCGGCCTGCTCCCCCCGCCAGGGCCACACCGGCACGGCTCCCCCGTCTCGGTGACACCGACACGGCTGCCCCCCCCGGGGCGGTGACAGCGGCACGCCTCCCCCCGGCTCGGCCCGGGGCGGTGACACCGGCACGGCTCGGCACGGCTCCTCCCCGCTCGGCCCGGGACGGTGACACCGGCACGGCTCCCCCCTCCCGGGGCGGTGACACCAGCACGGCTGCCCCGCCCGGGGCGATAACACTGGCACGGCGGCCCCTGCCTCGGCCCGGGACGGTGACANTGTCTTCCCTGAAAATCGTAAAGTCACGGTGTTAGATGGCCAAGTCAGATGGCCTTGGCTTCCCCGCTGCCGCTCGGGCGGGGCACCGGCTGCCTCCTGAGAAGGAGCCGGAGTGAAAGAGGTTTTACGCTTCTGCTGTGAAGTAATAAATAAAAAAGGAAAAAGAAGTTCCGATACAGAGCTCTGGCGCGTTAGAGCTGCGGTAATGAGGTGTGTGTTCCTGCTCCATTGGTCCCGGGTGGGATTCCCTGCTGCTGTCGTGTTGAGTGCTGCAGGCGGAGAGTAGAGGAAAGTCGCCTTCTGCTCATGTGAGGTTTTCCTCAAGATGAGTAGGTTTTAGCTGTTACAGTTTTCTGTCCTTGGTTGAATTTGTTTGCCAACCTTTTTTATTTCGGATCTTCCTGTGACTCAAACTTAACTTTTGGGGAAGATGGAACTTCCTGTTATCTTCTGCAGCCTCATCAGAATAGGGAAGCTATAGAGTTGGTAGAAACTGCTTGGGAAAATGTTCAAGGATAGTGTCCACACAAGATAAGAAGTTATCCATCGATACATTCTGTAAAATGCTGAGCACTTGTCTTGTGTCGTAACACCCTGTGTGTGATGCAAAGGATATATTTATCGTGTCAGTTTTCTTACACAAGCTGTATGTTGTGCAGGTTCATCATACTTCTGTAGTGAGTAAAGGGCATTTGAGGTCTGAGTAATGATTGTAAAGCATGCCACTTTGTTATGTGGAACATATATATGAATATATACACACTTCCTGAACGAATGAAATCTACGATGAAATCTCAGGTGAAGAAGTCAGGTTACCTCTTGAAAGTGTCATTTGGAAACAAAAGAGTTGTGGAAAGGCTTTGGTTGGAAGGAACCTTAAAGATCATGTAGTTCCAATACACCCTGCTCTGGGCAGGCATGCCATCCACTAAATCAAGTTGCTCAGTGCTCCATCCAACCTGGCCTCCAGCATTTCCAGGGATTGGGCATCCACTTCTCTGGCAACTTGTTCCAGTGCATCACCACTGTTACCGTAAAGAATTTCTTCCTAACATCTGGTCAAAATATTTCCTGTCTTGGTTTAAAACAAGTCCTATCACTACCTGACTGTGTAAAAAGAAGTTAGATGATTGTGAGGGCAGCTCTAACTTTTTTTCCCTACAAAAACTTCTTTTTTAGGTAATGTAAGCATTTCACTTACACAAGAAAGAGGAAACAGGCATGTCAGCTCTTTGTCCACCACCGTCTCCTGCAGTTGCTAAGACGGAGATCTCTTTGAGTGGCGAGTCACCATTATTAGCTGCCACTTTTGCTTACTGGGACAATATTCTTGGCCCCCGAGTGCGGCACATCTGGGCTCCAAAGACAGAACAGGTACTCCTCAGTGACGGTGAAATAACTTTTCTTGCTAACCACACCCTGAATGGAGAAATACTTCGGAATGCAGAAAGTGGTGCAATAGATGTGAAGTTCTTTGTTTTGGCCGAAAAAAGAGTAATCATTGTGTCATTAATCTTTGATGGAAACTGGAATGGAGACAGAAGCACGTATGGACTATCAATTATACTTCCGCAAAGTGAACTTGGTTTCTACCTGCCACTTCACAGAGTGTGCGTGGATAGGTTAACACATATTATACGGAAAGGAAGGATATGGATGCATAAGGTAAGTTTATTGTTCATTGATTAAAATAATTGTTAGATTGTCTTGTGCAGAAGCAAAAATTGAGATGCTGTGACATCTGTTATGTAGCAGTCCAGACACGCAGACTCAGAAAAGGCTGGTCTCTAAACAGTTTTGAAGGTTAAAGGTTATCAAATTATTATGTCGGCAAATTCCAAAAATCGCAAAGGCTGGGATTTTTGGCCACAGGATTTATCCTGATGATATTATATAACCTCTCCGAGACTGTGTAGTTGAAAGAGGTTTCCTGTACAATTTTTCATCTCTCTGAATTTCATATAAATTTTTGGTATTAATTGCGTTAGTTTGTGTATTTAAACTAGGTGTAATTGTAAATTTACATTTCAAATCATTGTTTTCCTTGCTGAGGTCCAGAAAAAGGGACCTGATGTAGTTAATCTCCTCATTGCTGCTACAGTTTTATTTTTAAAAAAGAGGGTGTTAACAAATGGTTTGTTAGAATTTAAACTGTGTAGAACTAAAGGGAGATCTACAAAAGTACATCTGCTTTAGTCCAAATATTTCTACTCTGGAAACTCGAAAACATGCTAAATTTTTCTTAAGCGTTGGAACTCCTGCATTTGGGTAAATCATGGATATTTCCTTATTAAGTGAAATCTTTTATGTATTTTTCCTGAAACTAAATAGCAGTCTAATGGTAAAAGTTAAAATTTTTGTCATCTTCTTGGAGTCCAAGCTGTCATAGAGCAGTAGAGTGCACATCAGCTGTAATGTATATGGTGATGCACATTTGTCTGGTATCTTCTGTTCTGAGACCTGTAGTCAGCATACTTTAAACTTCCTCTTTGAGTGCTCTTATTTGAACTGGTGTTATTTTTGTGGTGGTATTTCCTTTTTGCCATATTGGCTGGTAGTGCTTTCTGAAACACTGGCTGTTCATACTTTCTGGGGTTTACTTTTCAGAAGAAGGATAGTACATAAAGTTCTTTCTCAATATAGTAGAAACACAAATATTTAATTCCTTACCTAGTTTTCCAAAACCCTGCTAGATATTAGTGGTTTTGATGTAAGCGAATGCGATCTCATATTCCTGATTACATTGCTTCTCTCATTTAGTGTCCTCTGTACCAATCTCTAGTGTGAGTGGTCAAATAAGAATTATCCATCATTTTTAGCTATAATACATTTTGTCAGTTTTCAGATATTGCTCCATACCATGTAGTATGTTTTCACAGTAGAAGTAACCTTGAAGCAGCCTCGAGAATGACAAAAAAATGTTTCCTATGCATTTTTTTCTTTCTCAGAAATTAGCCTTTAAGTTCTTCATTCTTATTCAGATGTTCTTGAAGCAGGTAGATTAGTTGAATCAGCTGAGACACTGTTACATTCTGAAATAGACATTTATTATCTTTTCCTTTTCCTTTTTTTTTTTTTTTTTTGCGGGAGATCACAGATCCCTGTGTATATATGCAGTTCTTCAGTCTTACTTAGAAAAGAGAAAATTGCTTGGAAAATGTAGATTAATATTTAGGCATGAGTTGTAGAATAAGCTTAACAATGATAATGAATCAAAACTGGTTCATTCTGTAGTTTGCATTTTGAGGCAATTTAGTAGCTGTGGTTACATGCAGCAAATGAAAAAAATGTTCAAGTCCTATCTGAAAGGTGTTGTGTATCTATTCTTGATGTTCTAATAGTTGTGAATATTAACTCTCACTAGTTCTGTGTCGAGCCAGACAACATTTCCAGCTAGCCTGGAGATGAGAAGAAGCCTTCTGAACTCAAGAATTAGGAGAAACATGGAACAGTGTTCGGGCTGGCAAAGAAAGACAAGCATCTCTGAGCAAGTCATCAGTATGGGATTAGAAACCCCTTTCACTTACTCCAGTTTATGCTCTATATGTCTAATAATTTATGCTCTGTATGTCTAATAATTTTGTACAGTTATATTTCTGAAAAGAAGTGGCTTACGCCATTTGTTCAGCCTTATCTTCAAGAAGACTGAGTTTTTTAAAAAGTAATTGTCAAGGATATCTTCCTTCTCTGACTGACGGGTGGAGGTGTCCTGAAGGAATCTGCCTTGTTCCAGTATTATTTTTCACTGATGCATCTTTTAGATGGTTAGAAAAGTTTTATTACTGTTTTAGGGCAAACTACTCTAGCTTATTCCCTGTCCATCTACTCAAAAAAACCTCTTGCAAACTCTTTCCACATTTGAAGTTGATTAACTCTGAATAGGTCAGTCACAGGAAACTGATGAGTAAGCAATAAAAATGCAATAACCTGTCAGCATCTAGCAAAAGATATCATTAGTTCTCCCTATCATCTGCTATTTTTTGTGACTTATATTGATGCTCCAGTGATTAACGCCAAATTCTCTTGGTGAATGATAACTTTATTCCATGGTAAGTTCATTTTAAATGCAGTTTGCTACTCGGCTGCTGATGAGTCTGCTTTCAGAGCTTTGTTCAGTCTCTTGTACATTGTGTTTTGTGTACTTTGAGGTTTCATGTCTCCTGTACTTGGTTATAAAACAATGTTTTGAAGATTTGTAAGTGCCTCAAGAGGTGGGGGAAAAAAGGTCTTTTGTTTCCCACCCTCTCCAGTCAAACAATGTCTCTCATTCTGAAGATCTTACTTTTCTCTTGTTGCATCAGGAGTCCTCAATCTATACTGTATCTATTGGAAAATAAAAATCCATACATAAAGTAGAATTCTTCACCATAATCTGATCATGTGTCATTTTCTTGATCTGTAATGAGGAAAATGTTTTGACATTGTCATCAAATCCTTCCTTTCCTGCTGTTCCTGCCCAAACATGGGAGATGTGCAGTGGAGGGCAGAGCAGGGAGCATTGATCAGTGTTGCATGACATCACTTCCTCCTGAAGTCAACTCTATAAAAGAAAAAAGACTTGAACATCAAAATTTGAATCTAAGAAGCGTGACTCCGCAGGGAAGAAACTGTACTGTGTGACTGTTGTGTGCATACTTACATGCCAGAGCATTTATATTTAACTGCTTCTTTTGCTCAGGAGAGGCAAGAACATTTCCAGAAGATTGTCTTGGAAGGCACAGAAAGAATGGAGGATCAGGTAAGGGCCATCTGGCGGATACATATGGCACACCATTGCAAAACCATTTGACTACATCAGGTGACTGTAGAAGTTGGTGCTGCTTCTTATTTTTGGGATCCAGGAGGATGCATTGGACTGGCTAATAATGTGACACGCACGGTAGGCAGAGTTTCTGAGGATAGCATGATGAAAGCTGTGATCAAATTAAAGGAAAATACACTTTAGAGGTAAAGTGGAAATCTGTGAAATACATTATCTTTCAGAAAAGGAAGCTCATTAACTTGAACTTGAAGCTCTGTAAAGGTAGCAGCTTCCATAGAGTCATGCCAGCCTCCTGTCAAGGTTGTGTTTTCATTAGGTTAGGTGACCTTTTAGAATTACAAAGACATAGAGTCTATCATGTTGGAATGTGCTTGGAGACTTAATGTATAAGACTGTGAAAAGAATTTGATTTCTGAAACGCTAAATGTGAGATTATGGCTTCCTTTTCTTGTGATAGATAAGTCAGGAAAGTAGTTTTGTATGTTAATAAGTAATACGCCTGGTTTTGGTTTCCAGTCGTTGTTAAAACATCAGACTTGAACATAAAATGCTTAACAGTGATTGCACATAACATGGTATGATCAGATTATCTCAATTCAAATTCTTCTTGTCCAGGCCAATCAAAACTGATGCTGAAAATTAGCGTAAGACCCGGAAATACATTTTAAGCATGATGTTGAGAAGCCAAATTTGTGTTTTCAGTTCGTAATTATTGATGAGCAAAGCCCAAGAAGTCTATGCATCAATTTCTGCTCAAACTACACTTCCAAGCAATAGGAATTTAAGGATGTTTAGCATGTAATACTACAAGTTCATATTAGTAGTAACTTCTAATACTACCCTATGTACTTTTACTTCAAGCATCTTATTTATTGTGCAGGGTCAGAGCATCATTCCAATGCTGACAGGAGAAGTCATTCCTGTAATGGAGCTCCTTTCATCTATGAAATCACACAGTGTTCCAGAAGAAATAGATGTAAGTTCATGTTTTATTTATATTCTGAATTTTTAAAAAGTGGCTTTCACCCTCTGGATAAAACATAGCTTTGGCCCTTTAGTTTGCTACTCTGATGGAGAAAATGCCCATTTTCCTAAATTCTTGTATACTTCCGTGGCAATATATACTTCTTCTAAATGGTGTAAGGAATGGCAGTATTTTTAATGGTCATCACGTAGCAAAATTGACTGCATAGCATGATGCCATTTTACGAGTGGAAAGGCAGTTTGATGCAAACCAAAATGAATGGGCAGATTAATGGATTTGTGTTGATACCCGTTTCAGTGCATTATAGTGTTCTCATGGAAGAAGTAGAAGTGATCTGACATGCATTAATATAAAGTATGCTGGACATTTTTTACAGAAAAAAAACACTGAGAGGAACCTGACTTGTGACTGGTGAAGACTTAATAATCAAGTGACTTCCTCATTTTCAAAATGCTTTGTCTGAAGTCAGGTCTTTTTAAGACTGTGGGGGAAGTCTTACAACTTGAATAGTTCCCAAACAGTTCCCACCTATCAAAGCGAAAATCAATTAATTTGAAGGTGATCAGATCGTTGTCTAACTTTTGTTTATATTTACTTGCATTTCAGATAAGTGACACTGTGCTAAATGATGATGACATTGGGGATAGTTGCCATGAAGGCTTTCTCCTCAAGTACGAAATTCAGTTTTGATTTATGCGGTAGTAAAATGTTTTAAACTTGTGTATGCATCTAAATGTATCTATCTGCATGTGCATGTGAACATGGATGGGAATAGATTTCTTTATAGGAGGGGGAACAATGACAGGTATTTAGCTTATTGAGATTTTTGTCATTAAAATATTATAGAAGTTTCTGTTATTTTAGAAGAATGGTTCTGGGCCAGTAGCTGCATCTCTGTATACTGTTTTGTCACAGGATCATTTGTTTGATAATAGAATTCTTATCAAGTAAAAATTTTTCTTGGATACTTACATTTAATTTTTTAAGACTCTAAGTCAAAGTCTTGAATTTTTTTTGAAATAGCAAAAACCTGGGTTGTGCATAAACTCTAAATAAGAGTCATTAATGGTATGGCATATAGCACGCTTATTGTTGAGTTACATATATCTCTTTTTCCCCTGTTTTTAATTTTTAAGTGGAAATAGTTGAACTTGAGAGCAGCTTCGTCTCTTCCTGTGAGAAAGCGTATTTCATAGGTTTTAATTGATGTACTCTTACCTTTTATAGTATCTCCTGCATAACTGCATTCATATGTGTAGTGCTTGGTGTCATCTATTTATACACCATCATGCGTGCTTTCAACACTGAAGAAACTGTTGAACTTTTGGATTTCAGCAGCTACCTGCACTGCTGTTTAAAATCCTATTTTTATGAGCGTGTAGGCTGTATTCATACTTGGAGCACTTTATTCTTCTTGTGAAGGTGATCATTGTTTCATTTGAAAAATCTGATTAAATGTATTAACCTATGCTGTTTTTACTTGCAGTGCAATTAGCTCACACCTGCAGACCTGTGGTTGTTCTGTAGTTGTAGGAAGCAGTGCAGAAAAAGTTAATAAGGTAACATATTTCTAATAAACTTAAATGCTGATTAGTAGGAGTGTTAGTATGTTACTTGGAATAAAGTTAATCTATAAACATACTTGAGGCTGAAGAAAGAAGGAATACTGTTGTCTTGCTATCTTCAGCTGACTGGTCTAGCCAGTAGATAATTCTTCCTCAAAATTGTCTTTCAGTTGTATTCTGACAACTATAAGAAAGCCTGTGTATTTAGCTGATACAGTAGATAAATGAGTAGTAAATGAGTCTGAGCTTTTAAAATTAGGTTTGTTAGCTGAAATACACAAATCGAAGAGACATGACTGGCTTGCCCATTTCAGCTATGTCATAGAATCAGAGAATCATCGAAGTTGGAAGGGACCTTTAAGGTCACCCAGTCCAACCATCCACCTGGCACTGCCACTGTAACCCCTAAACCAGTCAACCACATCACCCTGTGCCAGATCCAGATGCCTCTTAAACACCTCCAGGGATGGGGACTCCATCTCCTCCCTGGGCAACCTATTCCAGTGCCTGACCACCCTAACAGTGAATTTTTTTTTTATAATAAGTGATCTGAATCTCCCCTGTCTCATTTTAAGGCCATTTCCTCTTGTCCTCTCACTGCAGGTGCAGCAGGAGAGACTGACTCCCACCTCACTACACCCTCCTTTCAGGAGTTGTAGAGGTGATGAGGTCACCTCTGAGCCTCTTCTTCTCAAGACTTAACAGCCATTTCTCATAAGACGTGCTTTCTAGTCCTTTTGTGAGCCTTGTTGTCATTCTCTGGACACACACCAGCACTTCAATGTCCTTTTTGAAGTGAGAGGCCCAAAATTGAAGACAGGATTTGAGCTGTGGCCTCACCAGAGCCAAGTACAGGGTGACGATCACTTCCGTGGTCCAGCTGGCCACAGTATTGCTGATACAGGCCAGGGTGCCATTGGCCTTCTTGGCTACCTGGGCACACTGCTGGCTTATATGAAGCTGGCTGCCAGACGGCACCCCCAGGTTCTTTTCTCCTGAACAGCTCCCAAGCCACTCTGCCCCCAGCCTGTAGTACTGCATGGGGTTTTTGTCACCCAAGGGCAGAGCCCAGCATTTGGCCTTTTTGCACCTCACGCAGTTTGTCCTTGGCCCATTGATCAAGTCTGTCCAGGTCTCTCTGCAGAGCTTTCCTACCCTTGAGCAGATCAACACTCCTGCCCAGCTTGGTGTCATCTGCAAACTGACTGAAAGTGCACTCAATCCCCACATCCAGATCATCAGAAAAGATGTTGAACAGGACCAAGCCCAGAACTGAACCCTGGAGAACACTGGTAGTGGTTAGTATACAGACAATACTCATGTCGTTGGGTATTGCCTGTATGCTCTTTAGCAATTAGTGTCTCCATAATTTCTCCTGCACTGGGCAGTAAACATACTTCTGTGCCATGAGCTGCTTGTGTTTCATGGAACCCTTGTCTATTCCTTCAGTGTGGAATAAAATGATGAACCGTGCACCTGCTGAATAAATTATATATTACTTGTAGACTACACATACTGTGCATTATGTATTTTATAGTATATAGGGCTTCTTGCCTTAATGAAATACAACAGTTTAAAAAAAAAACAAAACTAAAGGCACCTTTAGTAAACCTATGTTTTGAAATAAACTGTTATGCTTTATAAAAACTGGGCCAGAGGTAATGCATTTTTTATGTGTGTTACCAGCAGTGGTAAAGGACTGCTGATCAAATCAGCACTAAATGCTGATGCCCACAAGCAACAGGCAAACCAGAGAAAAGAAAATTCTCAGATCTTAGCTGAAATCAGCTGACTATAGTTAATATGTATTGTTTCAGAGATGTAAGATTAACACACAATTAAGTTATTGGAAATGTTATATGTTGAAGAGAAAGGTTATATATGTACACACATATGCTATATATAATACAAGAGGAAATGTTAGAAGCTTAAGTAATTATAAAAAAATTATGGATCATTAAATAGTTAATATAAAGGTTTTAATGTCTAAATGGTTATGGATATTTTAAATAATATATCGATAAGCTAGACAGTATACGAAAAAACAGTGTAAAAGAATGTGAGCCTCAAGATCCATCCAGGGTAAATTTCATAAATTAATTCTAGACATGTTCTTATCAGAAGAATGCTCCTTGTGTCACGGTACAACTGTTCTGAAGTAACAGTTTTCTTAATAGCATACGTCAGCTTGCCTCAAAGTAAAAAAACACTTGTAGCATATTGTGACAAAAAGCATCAGTCAGAAATTATGTTGTCATTGTTTTAGGTGCTGCAGAAACACGTTGTGCAAGAACAGAGCCTTTTCAAATATCTTACAGACACACATAGGACACCACAGGTTAAGACTGAAAGATGGCCAGAATGGAAAACATGTTGTATTTGGAGTCACTACTGGTAGCTATTTCAGCCCAGAAGTTTGAAGATGGGTGATGAAGTACCTGTGTTCATTATAATAGAGAGTTTAATGAAATTACTGAGTAAATAAGTATGGATGCTCATTTACATAATGGAATGTGCCTGATTTGAGACAAAAACTGCTATTTCAATATGGAATTATTATTTTTTAATGTTTAATTTAAAAAGATGCTTAAAGTCTAGGAAAGTAATCACAGTAACTCATGTTTATTAAAAGAAAGATGTAGAAGACAAAAAAGATTTGTTCTACATAATTGTGTAAAAAACAAACTTGATGGCAAAAAAGTGTTGGATTTTTTCATCATCCAACAAGAAGTTAGAATATTATGGCTTACAGCATCAGTAATTAAAAAATAAGTAAAAGTTCTGTGACCTTTTATAAAGTTTTGGCTTTTCTAATAAGCATGGTGAATGCTTTTGTTCATCATTTGAAATGCGTAATACAGTCTAGTCAGACTTAGTTCCTTAGATTTTCATGTTTTTCAAAACTGTTCTTTTCAATGCAGATTGTGAGAACATTGTGCCTGTTTCTTACACCGTCTGAGCGGAAGTGTTCCAGGCTCTGTAGAAGTGAGTCCTCTTTCAAATACGAATCAGGACTTTTTGTTCAAGGCTTACTCAAAGTAAGTGTGCTTAGGAAAGTTCTGTTCTTCTGTAGTTTAAGAACGTTCTTATGTGTATGTTTGTGCATATGATATGCACACGCATATACACATTCACATTCAAAAAAAAGTGTCATCTTCCCTTGATGTCATCTTTTCTGGCACTGTGACTTTCCTTGTAATTATCTTCATGTTAAAATTCCAAGCCCATCTTTTCTATTACACATCTGTTTCTTGAGGATTGTTCAGGATTGTTCCTGTACTTTGAGGTACAGTAATAATACTCTTTTGTCTGCTTGGGGACTGGAATCCCAAAAGGGGTTAAAGTTCTTGCGTTTTAACAAAACCAAGGAAGAACAGTCACATCAAGCCTGGAGTTTCCAAGTATTTTAAACAGTCTGTAGCAATGGGTGAAGATGAATAGAAAAGTAATGCTTCATGCTCTAGTAAGCTGTCTGAACTTACAAGATAACTATAATACTGTAGTGCTAATGGGCTCGTGAACCAGGTGATGCAATACTCCAATACACAGGTCACCTCAGTACCTGTTTTCACTGTTTTGTTAAAGAAATCATCCATTATTGAGAACTTACTACTGCACTACAAACACCACTTGTTCCAAACAAAATATATCTAAACAAAAGAGTTATAAAATTTAGGTATGATGCTTTAATACTGTTTTGTCCCAGTACAGCTTTGCATTTTTAACTAAAATAGAGTTTGGTTTTTTCCCCACTAAAACAGGATGCAACGGGAAGCTTTGTGTTGCCCTTCCGTCAAGTAATGTATGCCCCATACCCTACTACACATATAGATGTGGATGTCAATACAGTGAAGCAGATGCCCCCTTGTCATGAACACATCTATAACCAACGGCGATACATGAGATCTGAGCTGACAGCATTTTGGAGAGCTAATTCAGATGAAGAAATGTCTCAAGATCATATTATCCACACAGATGAGAGTTTCACACCTGATTTGTACGTGTTCTGACATCTCACAAAGTTACTTGGTTTGGGATAAAAGTGTAGAGTACAGAGCCTACTTGCTGATGAAGTACATGGAGCTTCTTAAAAGCAAAAAAACTTCTTCAGTTCTGGTAGTTACATTTGTTTTGGCAGAATTTACCAGGTCCTTCAGTAGTCAAATATTATTGAAATTAATTTTCAGTGATAATTCTGACTATGTTATGTTAATTTTATTGCCTGTTTTAATTAGGGGTATAATAGAGGTACGTGTATTTGACAGAGCCCAATGGCTTTCCTGGATTTAGTTCATTTCATCAGAGTGATTTAAAATTCTGTGTTACCTTTAAAAATATCAGAGTTATAATTCACTACAATTCTAAATCCACTTTTAATTTCAACCAGACCATCAACAGTAGTGCTACTGCTGTGCTCAACTCCTAGAAGGTTAATATCCCTTACTGGGATTAACTCACATGTTTGTTTGTTTTCTTTTCTATAGAAATGTCTTTCAAGATATCCTGCATAGAGATACATTAGTAAAAGCCTTCCTGGATCAGGTAATTGTTGCTTTTTCAGAAAAAAAAAGCACAGTTCAGTACTTTGACCCCTAGTAACAGATAATTTAACACAAATAGATCATTTAATGGTTTGGTAGCTTTTCTTCATACTACTGCTATGATTCTTCTCTACATAAATAGAAAGAAAAATACTGATATAAAACTGAAACTCCTGCTTAGCTGTGAAAAACAAGGGACATTTCCTATTGCTGTGCAACAGTGTCTACAATTATAGTATTGAAAAAACTGCCTGACTGGGAATAATTTCAGATAATTATCCAAACAGACTTGTAATACAGCTTCATTTATTGTATCTGAGCAGGTAGAAAACATGGAAATAATTCTGACTATATGCAAATCTGCTGTTATTTGCCTGCTTTGCCATAATTAAGGATATGTTACGTGCGTATGCAAAATGTCTTTATTTTCCACATTTCTTGAAATGGTTCTTAAGTTTCTGTGTCTACTTAATATTTTTAATTTTTACAGATCTTTCACCTGAAGCCTGGCTTGTCTCTAAGGAGTACTTTCCTTGCACAATTTCTGCTAGTCCTTCACAGAAAAGCCTTAACTTTAATAAAGTACATAGAGGATGACACGTAAGTGAACAGATAATAGAAAGCAGATTTAGAGAAATTTCTTCTGATCTTTTTTTAAAACACATGTTTTTATTTTCTTGCAGGCAAAAAGGAAAAAAACCTTTTAAGTCTCTTCGTAGCTTAAAGATAGATCTTGACTTGACAGCAGAGGGCGATCTTAACATAATAATGGCTTTGGCTGAGAAGATTAAGCCAGGTCTACACTCCTTTATCTTTGGGAGGCCGTTCTACACTAGCGTACAAGAACGTGACATGCTCATGACATTTTAAAGTCTTCCCTGCATCTGATATTGCAGTCCTGCAGAGCATGAAATCTGGTGACAAGCATTGATGACTGAGGGTGAAGAATCAGGAGCACAGTTGCACTGAGGTGTGTCCCAAGCAGCAGGGGCCTTTTTAGATAAGCATGATTTTAATTAATTTGTCTCTTCTGTGTGTTTTTTAATTGTAAATGCTACCAGAGGTTCCTTGGCCATATTGGCTTAGTAGATAAATGTGGACATGTTTTGGTACACGATAAAAGGAAGCATTTTAATTTTTATTCCCCAGGGACTTCTTTCAGGTGTATGTCAGATTTTCCCTGTTCTCCTGTGTCAGTATTTTCAGTGTTTCTACAGAAAACAGTACATACATCCTCTCTAACCATGGAGGTTGCAGAAAAGGCACCTTCAAAGAGTTTCAGAGTTTTTAAAACTGTTGTTTTTATGTATGTGGTGCAAATTTTAAATATGACTTTTCCTCATCTGCCTCTTTTAACACTGTCTCCTTCCGTTAGAGCATTTAAACATATCTGGAATTTTTAATATACTATGAATTCTATTTCTGAGTGCAGACCTTTGATCATTAGCAGCTTTAATAGCAGTACATTGCACATGGGAACTAGGTCATTACTGAAGCAGCTTTGCGCATGTAAGTGCCAACCAGCATATTCTTATCATATATTTCTGGGCTGCCCTGCAGTGGAGTGGTCAGTGATCTGCTAACCGAGGTCTTTCAGAACACAAAACAGAAGACTCATGTCATTCCACATCAGTTGTCAGTCTTTCTATGTGTAAACTGCTACTGGTAGTTCCACTGTCGGTTTCAGGGAGGCTCATAGAATCATTTAGAATGGAAAAGACCTTCAAGATCATTGAGTCCAACCATTAACCCAGAACTGCCAGGTCCACCTGTAAATCATGTTCTAAGTGCCACATCTACACATTTTTTGAACTCTTCCAGGGACAATGATTCCACCACTTCCTGGGCAGATTGTTCTAATGCTTGACAAAATATTCAGATTAAAGTATTAGACCCTTCCAAAGAACATCAAGGTGATAGCCAAACTAAAAGATAAAACAGTATTTTTTTTTTCATTTTCATCACCATTAATGTATTTAGTAATCCTTAATTCAGAGATGTGCACAGCTATGAACTAATGTGATTAGCATTTTAGTAAGTTAACTCTAGTCATTACACTTCCCTATCTTCTTAGTTCAGCTTAGCCCATCTCCAACTTAGCTTGAGAATCAAAACACATTTTCTATTGGTATGCTTCAAGTTTTTATTCTCAGTAGCACGTAGAGCAGTGTGGTGTCAGGTGAATCCAGACTTTTTTTTTTTACCCAGAAATCAAAGATACGTCTGTACTGCATGTTGTTGTATCTCTGCTCTTTTTGGACAAGTATAGGAATTTATTTGTGTCATGTTTTGGTGTAAAGTCATAACTCAATATTCATTGGAAAAGTGAAAAAGCTGCACTGATTGGAGAAGCCATGGCTGCTTTATTGCTTACCTTGTTTATAACTCTTCTTTGTAAATAGGTTTCTGTTTTCAAGATAGCTTTTTAGTGTTAGTTCTATGCAGTGAGGCAGAAAAGCTAGAACTTAGATTCACACCCTTTCCTGAAATGTCTAATACCCAGATTTTAAAAGAAATACTGTCCTTTATTTAGGTGCCCAAAATTCCTTTACACTTCCTGAGAGACAAAGATTCTCAATCAAATGTTTAGAGCCTCTAAAAGATGTGAAATTGAGCCCCATCTGCACACCATTTTTGTGAATTATTATCATCAGTGTTACCTGGTTGCAAAAGAATTGGCATTTTGTGGAGCCATCTTTTTGCTGTACGTGTGTGTAGAATTCTTGCAGTAAGCTTGGTGATTCATCATAGGAACTTGTCAGAATTACGCTGACATAAGTTACTTGTGCTGAGATTCTGTTTGTCATTCTACCGCTACTGTTCCCTTCTGTGTTTTCAGTCGAGGCATTAGAGCCTGAATGTGCTTAAGTTGTTTCTCTCATGTCTAAGATAGTGAAAGAAATGTAATAAACACTGATGAAGCTTCTAATGTAGAAGTTGTGTCAAAATATAAGAGCTTTATATCTGCTGCTGAAATGAATCCTTTCGGCTTCATAAGCATTGGAAACTCAACACTGACACTACTAACAGTCAAGCTGTTTGTTTACTGAGGATCCTGTTACTTTTTGAAGTTACTAAAAACTGGAAATTAAATTGCTGCTTTTGTTGCACAGCTGTCACAAGTGCAGAATGTGTAGTGAAGTACATTGTTAAATGTATCTGCATGTTGTATTGTAAATCTAGCTCAGGAAACAAAGTAATAAAATTCATGCACAATTTTTGGAATTTAATTGTTGCTGATTTTTTTCCCAGAATTTCTGCTCTGTATCTGACAGCATAATTATCTTTTATGCTTTGAATTAAAGAAGAATCCTTTCTTCCATGTTAAATTAAGTTATGCTTGGATGTTGCTATCACTGATGAAAGTCACACATTATTTAGTTTCTTTGTTTCTGTTAAGGACTTACTCATTTCAAGCTGAGACTGGTGGGACTTGCTATGCTTCTGATGTAGTCAATTATGAATTTTAAAAGGCTTTAATCCTGTAGGTGAGAGGTTAGAAATGTTTTATCTAGCAGTCAGTGAATACCTTTCTTCAGGATTTTATTTCCTTATGTTTAAAAGAAAATGGCAAATTCATTTCTTCCATCTGCATTTGAAAAGGAAGTAGTGTTTTCAAGCATTTTTAGTAGCACATTATTCCTGGTCTTTGCACACCTAAAAAGGTAACACAGAAAGATATCCACTGGAATGTCTTACTTGTTAGGACCACAGAGGATATTCCCTGTCTATATACCAGTATGTTATAATGTCAGTTTTATTCCAGAGCAGAATAGGCATTTTGGTGATGCTCTTATCTCTAAACCAGCAGTATGATACACCAATACAGAGTGCCAGGACTTCTACATTGGTTCTGTACTGGAAAAAGATGTTAGAAAGCTTTCTCATCCTATTCTCGGGCCTATGAGCACAAAGGGATGTGTTCCAGAGCATGAGGACAAACAGGCATGTTGTTCCCCTCTGTTGTCTGACCAGGGCCTACACAGCAAGTACTTTGTCCTCTTCAGCAGAGAGAAGGCACCATATGCATTATTATGCAGAGTAGGTTTTTGCACAAGAGTAGAATATGGTTGTCTTGTTTACCTGTGTCCTGACACAGAGCTCCTGTTACACTTCCTGCTTGGGCAAAACACTAAGGAAACTCCAGGGTTGCATGTCCTTATTGACAAGGTTGTTCACATGATATTTCAGTTATAGGAAGTAATTCTCTCACTTCTCAAAGCCATACTGTTCATATGCGTGTCCAAAAGTTTCAAACACAGAAGACTTTCAGTTAAAATTCAGAAGTATGAAATAAAGGATACATTCCTGACAATGGCCATCAAGTAAGTCTGACTTCAGTTCTAAGTAAAATAATAGAGGTACCCTGCATTGCTTGATTAGCATTGGGCAGCTTTTAAAAGCAAAAGATCAGAGGAAAGAGATATTTCTACTTAACACAGATGGCAACTAGTAATTGTTCCTTTCTCTTAGATATTTCTATCTTTACTGTCACATCGATGGAGGAGGCCTTTGACAACTGGAAAAGAGCCAAAAGACTGTCTGAGGAAATGCAGGTTGACCATTGCAGGTATCAAACAAAATCATGCCATGCGTCCTCTTAGACCTTGTGTCTCACTACACGAGGGAGGAGAAGGTGATTGGGAGTTATCAGCACAGACTGACAAAGTGAATAATGCTTCATCCACATCATTGTATTTTGTGATAAAATGACTGGATTTGAGGATGTGGAGAATGGGATGTAACAGGCTGATGTCAGCAAGGCTTCCAGCACCCTCCCACAATGTCCTTGTAACCAAGCTGATGGTAGGGTGGGGGTGGGTGCCCCACAAGAGCAGTATGTACCTGGTTGGGTGTTTGGGCTTAGATGTGATGGCCACTGGGTCATATCTGACTGGAGGCTGGTGCTCTGTGGGATCCCAGATGGTCTCCCCTGGGGTTTGTCTTGTGCAATGTGTCTATCCATGACCTGAGAAGGTGACCAAGTCCTTCAGGTTTGCAGGTGGTGCCAAATCAGGGATCACTGTTCAACATGCACAAGGCCAGGTCAGCTGTCCAGAGGGACCAGGATGGGTGGGAGGAAAGGATGGGTTCCCCATATCCTTGGGGCAGGAGAATAGAGCAGCCCTGCCCTGGGCAGGCAGAGCTCTGCAAGCCATGCCTGTGAGACCATGGGCAGCTCTGGGGAGAAGGCCCTGGGTCCTGGTGAGCTGAGAAGAACCAGAGGGGCTGGACATAAGGAAAGCTTATTGCCCAGGAGGAGCTGGGCAATGGGAATGCGCTGAGAGAGGTGGTGCTGTTTCTCTGCCTGGAGGGTTTCCAGGCTCCACAGGATAACATCCTGAGCCCTGGTCTGACCACAGGGCTGAGCCTGCTCTGAGCAGGACTAGGAGCGGAGACCCTCGGAGGTCCTTACCAGCACAAAGTGTCCTGTGGTGCTATGATCTGGTGGGCAGACTGCAGCCATTGTTCTTTAGGCCAGAGAAAACTGAGGTGGGCAGTCACCTCTGGAGGGTGAGGGTCCAACCCCCTCTTTGGACCAGGCCAGCTCCTGTCAGTGTTGCTCATAGAATTGTCCAGTCTGTTCTGACCAGAACTTCATTCCAAAAGCTTCGAGGTGGCCCTGGGTTCACCAGTGAAACTGGGGGTATGCTAGTACATGAATCGCAAAAAGAAAAGTATGGGTATCAGGAATACTTTATCTATAGGATCTAGTGCACATGTTAAAATTATTGACAGCATGTCCTCTGACTGAAAGATGGGGGTTAATCAGGAGTTTTTGTAGAAACATCTCTCTGTAGCAAGGAAACAAAGACTTAAGATAGAGAAATGTACACATCTAAGCAAGGGTAGTAAGTAAAGTCAATTAAGATATTTTTGGCTGAATTTCAAAGTAAGAGTGTGAGTCTCAAAGGCAAACATCTGAAGCTTCATCCCTAATCTGTATCTAACAAAAAGCCAAAATGTTTGAAAATGTACAACAGCCAAAAGCTAATGTATGAAACCTTGAGTTCAATGCCAGTTTCTCTTCCATTTATAAAATGGTCTCATTATAATACAGGAGAGTGTCTTCCATCTTCAATTAAATATGACCAATGGCCAGACTTTTTGTTTTCAGTAGAAGCGGGAATGTAAGAAATTAGAGGTCAGTACTAAATTACTGAAATTTAGTACGGCAGCCTATACATAGAGTAATTCAATATTTTTTGCCAAAGTGTTTAGTAGTGTAGCTGACTGATGAAACTGCAGTGTTGGCCTTCAGCATTCATCCATAGAAATGCAAAGCAGTTTGTCCTCACTGAGATTTCCGTCTCTCTCAGGCTGCCTCTTCACTGGAGGTTAATCCTGCATCACTTAATCACATTCTCTGCCCTGCCTCTGTAACAGCAGAATATTATAGTTTCTGATAACCTAGAATCTAGAGGAAGGACCTTCTGGCATTTGAGCTTTTTTAAGTAGCCAAAGGCACCTCCACAGACAAAACACAGAGAACACAAGGGACCTTGATAATAAGTAATGATTAATTAACTTCATACCAGTTTTTGGCAGTGAACTGGGTGCTAGCAGGCTGAAGAACCTTTTGGGCTCAGTTTGCTTTTAGCATCGTAACTGCCAAAGTCTGACATTTTCCCTTCAGGTTGGAGATTTGAGAGGTAGCTGATGCAAACATGATTAACATGTTTTTGAATAACGATCACACTAGAAGGAAATGTGTAGGACAGCAAAGTTCTCAGTGATCTAGGCAATCAGATATACCAGCTTGTAATTAAGTAACAATGCAGGGTACTAGGCTTGACTGTGACACTATTAATTATAGGTTTGAAGTCCAGTGAAACATACAAGCATGCAATTGCCACCAAATTACATTTTTGTTAGTGTGGAGGTACAAAGTGATTTCCTCCACCACCACACCTAATGGACACCATGCAGATGACAGGTTGTCCAAGGAGGGTCCCTTTAGCATCCCAGTGGTTGGGGGTGTGCAGGTCAGCATCACTGCTATCTGCAGACATTCATGCTGCTCTTGCTAGGGGATTCACCTTCCTTTTTTCTCTACCTGACTTCATACTTTACTCATTTTTTCTTATATTAAGCTGAGATTTTTGCCATCCTTGCATCTTACTCCACTGAGCTCCTCTCAGCATCCCACACCTGATTATTTTTTGCTGTTGGTCCTAACTTTGCTATACCCACACACAAATGTAGTATTTCTGATACTGTCACTTAGGCAACACTGGGCATACGTGGCTTTTTGGCAATATTGGGCATATGTAACTTTACCAACAGTAAAGCTCAGTGTGAGTGGCTTTGCCCTCAAAGCTCTCCTGCCATCATTCACTTCAGCCTGGTTGGACTTATTCCTAGATATAATTGCTTGACTTTATCCTCTATGGCCCTGGCTAGTTTATACTGAGCATGAGCAAGTTCTCACTATACGCACCAATAGTTTACATACCAGAAAAGCGGAGTAACTTGTTTTTCACACATCTGCCGTGGTCTGTCACAGGTCTCCCAGAGGACTTTGGCTGCTGTGAGGCAAACGTCCCACAGGACCTTTGGCATGCTAAGGCCAAGAGGGTTGTGAGCTCCAGAATGTGCAGACAGCTGAGCTTTCAGTGCCAGGATCTCCAGGATGGGGAAACACAGTCACTAACAAGGTTCCTTATAGGGCACAGGAGCATGAGGTAGTGGCACGGCACTTCACAAAACAAGGGTTTGGTTATGGTTCAGGGACTTGCCTGATGCCAGTATTTCTTGATTGCTCACTCATGGATGTTTGACTTCCTGTGACTCCATCAAATAAAGTTACTCTTTGATGCCAGATAATAGTTGCCATGGTAGCTGTAAAAATTGTCTCTCGAGTTCTCCACAAAAAAAATAGGTATATTTCTGAACAGTTTTTAGGATAGTTGTGGCATGACTGAGCATCAGGCTAAACTGTATTTACAGCTATCTGTATTTCAGGCAAGATTTTCACATAGATATAAAACATGTACAAATAAAGTGTAAACTGTGAAGATGGGGCAAAAATAAAATAAAGCATTCCAGTCACCTTTCTGATAATGCATTTAAGAAAATAACATTAATAAACATTCTTAGCTAATAGACTCCATTAACTTTCAACATGCCTCTTTTCAAACAAATCACTGAATTTTCATTCACATCTTTGCATGTATCAATAGATTTCTTTGTCCATTTATGAGCAAACCTACCACTCTGTCACATGTGAAAATAAATGTCTGTTTGACTGTTCTCATGGATGTGGTGACAATTTGATGTCTTTAATTAGTTCCAGAGAAGTGTCAACTTGTAAATGTGCTTATTACCAAAAGAAAGTAGTCAAATCTATGGCCTCACACATTAGTGTCAGAGTATATCAATTTTTTTTTTTTTTAATTATGGAATTTTTTTAATCGAGAGAGTGTACATAAATTATACAGTGTTGGAGTGGAGAGTTATGTTGGTGGAGGCTGCATTTAATGTTCCAGGTTTTTTTAATGTGGCTTTTTTGTGGCTTTCTCTGCTGGTAATTTTTTCTGGGAGTGCAAATTTTCAAACTGAATACCAAACTGTCCCTTGGCTTTGTTAATTTCTTATGCTTAGTAATGTCACATACTACAAAAACAATTCATTCGGATAAATGCCAAAAGGTATGTTTCACAAAAAGGGCACAGCCCTTCGACAAAAGCTCATGTTTGGAAACTGCAGCAATTTTGAGGCAGCTAAGAGCTACTGGAGAGACGCTGAAGTCACAGGCTGCAATCACAGAGAAACGTGAGAGTAATAGTTTTGAAACAGTTTCAGCTCCATTTCTGGAAGCTGCAGTTCCCCTCTGTGTGAGGAGGCAGGGGAGGTGCTCCTGGGGGTCTCAGCTGTTTGCTGAGCTTCTCAGGCCTGCTCTGATTTTCAGACACTACGAAAGACTATTAAATGAGCTTAAAAAAAGAAAAAAAAATGTTGGAGTATGGTAGAGAGGAAGAGAGATACGTTATTTTGGAGGAGAATGAAGAGATAATCCAAGAGGCAACAGTTTGGTGTCTGAGTGCCAGGCTGAATGTGGCTTACCCAAGGAAGACAAGCAGGACAGGAACTCTGGTCACCTCCCACCAGTCCCTGTTATTCAAATTCTACCTTTTAACTTTACAGCCCAGTGAGGGAAAGAGAGGTTTTTACTATAAAGGGAGAAATCTCACCATGACCTTAAAACAGTTTAAATGGGAAATAATTAAGAATTTTTTGTTTGAGACCATTTGTCTGAACTCCAAAGAGCCTGATTGTGTAGCGATTGAAAACATTTTTGCTTTTAAACCCAAACAGGGCTACTACTTTCTTTCAAAACAAGATGGTGTTATTCTGCTGTGCAATGAAAGATCAATTCTTTGGGTTGTGAAAAGAAGGCTTTTAGATAACTTGGGTAACAGAGGTCACAAAGCCATCCTCTGCCCTGCTCAGTGCACAGAGACCTCCTGTCTATCTGCAGGCAGCTGCTGGAAACAGCTTTGCTGCAGTCGGGGGAGCCTGTGACTGAGCCAATCAAGGAGCAGCCAGTGGGATTTCAAATGCTCTCTGTTTGCAAAGAATTCACTGAGTATTTTGAGGAAGAAGCTGAGAAGAACAGCCCAATGACACAGCAAAAACAAACTGTGTGCTTATGACTGTGCTGAAAGGGTAGCATTTACTCAAGTGCAAACAAAGGATTTGGGTGGAAGGAGGAGGCCTTGGAGTGGTTAGGCTCTTAGGAAATTCTTCCCAAGTGGGGAGGAAAAAAATCCATCCATGGAGGTCAGGGAAACTGAGTCAAGCCTTCTTGAAAGGAAAGAAAGGGGAACGAAAGGATGCTAGCAAGAGCAGAGCAGTGAGAGACCATCAGTGGTGTGCTGGGGAGCCCAGTGATCAAGAAACACAAAAGGAGACTGTCAGAGCTATGTGTG
This sequence comes from Melanocharis versteri, assembly GCA_013397845.1. Lineage (NCBI taxonomy): Eukaryota > Metazoa > Chordata > Aves > Passeriformes > Melanocharitidae > Melanocharis > Melanocharis versteri. Next base: position 110,501 of record VZTG01021102.1, on the reverse strand, counting down.
ACAACCACAGCACTGAGACGAAAGCCAGCATACTCACAGGACACAGCCCCAGTGTGTGTGTGGTTACTCTAATGCATGCCTTTTGTTTTGCTACATCGTGTGAGCACTTGGTGAAATGCTGTGGGAGTGGTTTCACAAAAAGCAAAATAATTGGTGCTGAGGACCTGAGGTCCATGTGCACGTTTCAGCAGTATAGTGCTTCAGACAAGCTTTAGTTCCATCCCATACCCTGACTGCCCAATGGCTGGAGTACCTCTTCCCATTAGGTTTAATGGGATGCAGTCCAGTTTATGCAGACCATTAGGTGAGGCAAACCACAGTGAAGAAAGATGATGATCATGTAAATGATTTTAGGAGAGCATTCCTGTTGTGAACTGAAACACTACTACAGATGTACTCTGTGACGAAATCACTGATCACAAATAATGGGTAAGAGTGTTTAAATGAAACTAGAGGGAAGAAGGATAACAGAAAGGAGAAAATGTGAAAAGGAGGGAAACAAAAGGGTTAAATATCCAGAAAGTTCCAAAAGAATAGAGGAAAAGGACTACCTATGGATCCTTATCTTCAAAGGTAGCATGGCATGGGGCAGAAATTAGTCTGCTTCAAGATCAGTGTCTGAGTTAGAAAAATGGTCTGTTTTTATCACAAATGCATTTGAATGTTCAGCACTAAAAAAAATCTGAATGATGGAAACCAAATAGATATTAGAATGACCATATTCATGTGCTTTTATTTTTCCACCACATTTGGTCTGGATTATTGTACTTTTCTTTCGTGTTGTAGAAGGGTGTTGAAATGCATTTATCCAATTCCTTCCTTCTTTCTCCTCCCTTTCAACTAATCACTAAATGTAGGCAACGTTTTTATTTTTAGCAGAAAATTCAAGAAGCATGTATCAGAAAAAGCAAGCAGGAGGATGCCTCAGTAAATATTACAGTACATCCTTTATTATAAGGTGAATTTTTAAAACTATCATAATACATTGAAATGCTTGTGAAGATGTGACCTTTTCAGAGGGAGTTGAAATGGACTGAAATACATCTATTGATATCAGCCATGGGATGAGGTTGTGGAAAAATTTAGTATGTTTTAAGTTTTTCACCATTTATTTGAAAGAGTATACAGAAAGAAAATTGTTACTATGTTCATTGCCATAGTTTCCTGTGTTTCCAGTGTAGCCGAATTTAATTCCCTTCTACTTTTCACAAGGTTCCTCTCCCAGGGCTTTTTGTGTTGCAGCATCTCCAATTATCAGGAGTTTGGCTGCTCATTTAAAAACTCCTACAGTACAGAGAAGCAAGGCATCTTGGAGCCATCTCATACTTGCTTGTGGGCAGAAATTGTGGAATGCTGACTATTCTGCATGTCAGATCTTGCCAACGGCTGGAGAAAAATAAAGCCATTATTTAAAACAGCATTGTTACTTTTTTCCAACAAAAGCAAGATCCATCTGGTTCTTATAGTGTTTGAGACTGTCTTAAGCAATGCAGATTTTGCTGACTTAGGACAGACCTCGGAACCAGGATATTTTTAGTGTTTCATGTTTGAAATTTGCTTGACTTCAGGCAGGGGGAGGCGGTAGGTGAGGGGAAAAAAGACAACCAAGGGCAAGATCTATGTGTTTCCCTGATTTTTGAGGCAGGAGAGAGCTAAATGTCATCTACCACAAGCTGGAAGGAGCTTGAATAACCACAAGTTGCTTATGTTGTGGCAGCATCTCAGGGTTTCAGCTTGGTCTGCTGAACATACCTGGAAAAAACAGCTCCAGGGATTGTACAGTCATTTGGATAGTGTGAGGTTTAGACAGCTTTTTGATGCTCTGGGTTGTTAGCTTTACTTCTTTTGTTAAGAGACTTCTCAGATGAGTACAAATGACTCTACAGATAGGCAGATGCAAAGATAAAAGGTGATGAAGTTTATACCTCATAAATCAGTGCAAAGTGATTGTGGTGAGCAACTTGAAGCCAGCTAAAAATGGTCCAGAACAGGAATTATTCAAGGTCTGCTAGGTTTTAGCACTGGTTTGCTTTATTAAGTAATTTCTCTGAAGGAGACATTATATTTGCTGTTAAATTTTTTCAGGACTGTATGATAACTGTTCTGGGTTAAACGGTGGCAGTAAAATTTCATGAAAGTAGAAGATTTTACTTAACAAAATCACTAGGTTTTGCCCCAAGCAGAATCATGTCCCAAAGTCAATTTGCACCAAGTAATGGCTTGTCAGTAAGAAAGCTAGGCTTTGCTCTGTAATGTATGTCTGCAATATCTCACAGCCTTGGTGATGCAGACATTCATGATCAGCTTCTGACAGGATTGCTCTCCTGGATGCCCCAAACCAGCAATGAACCACGGTTCATAATGCTGATCTTTACTCAGGGAAGGCAAAAAAAACCCACCAGCTCCCTGACTGTCTTTCCCTGTTCTTCTCTCTTGCATTTTAGTCTCTCTATTAAGTGCAGAGCTTTCCTTGGTGGCTGAGCCAATTGCTCACTCAGTCACTCTTGAGTCTTCCTGATGGGAGGTGACATGTATATTTCTGACTGAAAGCTTCTCTGCTCCCTTTTCTGGACATAATGGTTTTCAGGAGGAAGGGAAGAGGAAATGGAAGTGGAAATGGAAGCAGAAAGTAAAGGAGAAAGTAAGGGAGGCTTTTATCAATTACCTTCCTGGAAATCTGTCATATGACTAGTTTTCAATAAGGTACTTGGAAAGAGTGAGATGAGAACTGTAAATCATTTGTAACAGTTTTTGTAAAACACCTACAAGAAAAAAACCCAACATCATGGGAGGGAAAAAAAAAAGAAAAACCCCAAATAATAACCCAAATGCAACAGATTTCTGATTTTTTGAGTGATTCAGTTGCATAAATGCTGCCTTATTTGAGATTATTTTGTTTGCCCTTCATTGTCTATACAGTAAGTGCTGAAATGTGAAAGTTGTAATGGAAATAACTTCTCATAGGCTTTTTACTGTTTTGTTTCAAAGCTTGCAAGGACATTTTGGACGTACTTTGTTATTGTTATATACAAAGTGTGTTACATCCCATATAAGTGGCAGTCTTACTTGTAAAAAGAAAAACTGACGAACCAAAATTTCTCTCTTCTTTAATCTCAGGCATTCTGAATAGTTGCATGTTTTTGCATGCAGTTTAGCATACCCTTGGACCCCATTCAGAAACAATGATCACAGAACTAGTTGGAGTGGAGCAGTCCTTATGGAATAGTTTCCCACTTCAAGTAATTCATGAAAGTTATTTAGTAACTATAAAATCAGAAACATCCCAGAATTACATATGCCTGGAAAAATATACAAGGAAATATTTCTCTCTGATGTAAATCAAGAGCAATTCCAATATTTTCAGACAAGGATTCAGCACTTCTTTTGTTTTCCTCTTCCCTGTAGGAGTTGGAGATGGGGTTTTACAGTCTTGATCCTGGTTTGTGAATGGACATCACTTTCAGGGCGGTTCAGGTATCTCTTCAGTCTCTTTACTTTGGAGATGCCTGTAAAGAACGTTTGGTCATGAGCTAGCCCATGCCAAGATCTTCACTGGACAATGAAGACCTCTCTGAATGCATGGTTTGATTAGATTAAAAAGACACATCTGTTTGAATGTAGCAGGTTCAGATAAGCTCAGGGGACTATGCCTAAATCTGAAAATTATGAAGGAACTTGGAGACCAAAACCAGTGGTCCCATACTGGAATCTGAAACTGTGAGGTTGTAATCCATGACAACAGGAACAGAAACATCTTGCATCAGTTTAGTAAAAACCCAATACAAGTATGTGTGATTAAAAATTCATAGGGAATTTCAACACAAGGACAATTTGGGGCTGACACTGATATTTTTTCTCTTCAGTTTCAAATCTTTTTTTCTAGAGTATAAAGTCTGACTCAGAGACCACTGAGTGCTTCCAGTGCCAGAAAGAACTGTCTTTTTGTGTCATCTACCTATGGATAGAAGGAATTAAAGCATTATTGCCACCTCTGTCTTACGGTATAGGTATTGCACCATCAGCAAGAACAGAATAGTGTGGACAGGGATTTTTCAGGTGAGGTGCAAAAAGGCACTGGAAACTGAAATTTGAGTTTTATTCTTCACTTTCCTTTTATGTTCAGGGTGATTTGAAGTCCTTCCCATTAGACTGTTGTAAAAGGTGTTTTATCCATCTGGATATCAAACAGTGATTAGTTTATGCAAACTGGGAATGCATTTACATAAATATTCATAACATAGCCATCCTGAAAACAAATGGAAGTGTCTGGACATGGCTTCATGCTCAGGCTGTAGAATCCCACTGGAGTTACACCAAAATTTCTGCATGTAGGCAGGGCCCACTTATGCACATTTTATTTCATTTATTTGAACCTTCTGCTTTTCACTAGAGAATTATATTTCCTAGGCAAATTGTACCACCGCAGATAATCCACAGGAATGTTTAGACTAGTTCTGTATTTTGAAATACATTCCCCACTCCCTTCCATTAGTCTTTTTGACCAACTGTAATGTACAATTTTATCTTATGATGAATTAGTTCACATTTCCACAGCTCGGGGAGGCGATGAGATGTGCTGCTACCTGCTCTTTAATGAGTAAGTACATAATATTTTACCAGTGGTCAAGAAATTGATGCTCTAAGAGATGAGACTCTTACTAAAGCTAGCATATTAATTTAAAAAAAGAAGTCATGCTTTAAGATGAGATTTTAGACTATGAATCTGCCTCTATTATCAAGTGAGTCTTTAGTGTTGTTTGAAGGAGACAGTGACCTTGAAAAATGTTAGCTTTGTGGCTTAACTGTTTTGAAGTTGCATTTACCTGAATCCTTTAGTTTATGAAGAATATTTTGTATCCTGTTAGAGGCAGTACTGAGCCCTTTCCTTTCCTTCAATTGCTGTGGTTGGAATAACATTGCAAAACTTTTAGGACCCAGGTAATATTGCTATATGTGAATGAAGAGTTACTGTGCTCATCTGAATGTTCCTATAAATCCACTCAGTGAAACAGAGTGCAGAGAGAAAAAAAATGCTCTGCCCTGATAGACAGTGCATGTAAGGTTAGTCAACACATCCCTGCTGAAAACTGAAGCACACTGAGCCTGCAGCCTCCAGGGCCAAAGAAAGAACCAAGTGGCAGGTAAAGAAAGAACTTTAATATTTTCTTCTCCCGCTGCAGTACATATGGGTCTGAGCCCTTCTGGAGGACATCAGACCACTCATCTTGTGGGCTGTTCAAGCAGGTGCATGTCTTTCACTGAATCAATACTTTGTCCATGCTTCGGCCTGTAACACAACCTTCCTTGTATGGAAGACAGTAGGGTTATCTTCAGATAAGAGACTGAATTAAGTAACATGTTGGGTTTTTTTTTTTAAGAGAAGCACATGACAATGTGCCTCATGGTCTGTCTTGTCATAATATTCTGAAACCAAATTAAATTTAGCATTCTGGATTTGTGGAGTCTTCAGAGAATAACTTCTAAGAGTATATTTTATTTAGGTATGTTTTACAAGATGTAAACACCAGAAATGCCTTTCCAAAGACTGTATAGTCTTCGTAATTAATAATAATGTTCAAAATTACAGGATTTCATCATCTATATATTCTTCCAGCTGATGCTATTGCACTGAGCTCCTAAACTAATTATATGCTGCAAAAACCTTCTGCAAGCCTTCCCTCTCCCAGTCGTCAGACTGGAAAATAGGCTTTAATAACACGTGTGGGAGTTCAATCTGGGGATGAACAGACCTGAATATTCAAGTGCTCTTGCCATCCACTTCTCTTCTATACCAAGGCTTCTCAATGTTGAGTGCCTTTTCTGATCATAAAATAACCAGATCCGAAACAATTAGGGCCTTGAAAGCTTTGAATTTTCCCTGGGGACTTCCAGGCAGCCAGTGCAGCTGTCTGAGCAGCAGTGTAATGCTCTCCTGTCACAAAGTCCCACTTAAGTGAGCTACTAGGTTCCAAATTAGTTTTGATGTCCAAATGATGTCATTAAATAGAAGGAGAGATTAAGGCTAGATAGAGAATAGGCCAGCCAGAATCTGAAACAATGTTAATCCACGGCTTCTCCAGTTGCAGGTACATCTTTCTGGAAAGTGTTAAAGTGCTATGTCAACCCTCATCAGGTAAGGTTAAGTGCTAAGCAAAAATATTTATCATTGTGGGGAGGGGTATATTTTAAAGTGTATGTTCATATCCAAACTGTTCTGATGTGTCATTCACAACACAAGTCATGCAAGAGTCACCATTAACTTTTCTGTACCCCCTATATATTGTCAAGTATTTAATGACAAAGCATGACAGACATTGGTTCATGGTGGTTCTCCCTTCAAAATGTCATTGAAATATTTAAAGAGTCGTGAAATTCTGCACTATTTTCATATTTTTCTTCCTTTCCTAAGATATTTGCCCCATAATGGTAGGCCAAACTAATACAACATGGACTGAATGGATTTTTCATGAAAAATAATTCAGAGTGTCTTCAAAAAGGGATACAGCTTCTCTAATAAATAGTGGGATCACTGGGAAATGGGGTGAAGAGGGCAGTTTGCAGAACTCTGCATATGATCCTTTGATGATCTGCTGTAAGCACAGATGGAGGAGGGATCACGACAGCTTTAAGCAGGAGCTGAGAAGTTCCATGAGGGGCTTCTAAGAGTGGAGGGAAAATAGATCAGGAGAAAACTTGTAGGCAGATCGAGTAGTAGCCCTGCTTAGCAATATATTTTAAGTAGCCCTTGTACACCAGGAAGTAGCCAGGCTGGATTCTGGGCGACATTCCTTCCTCTTGCCTCTCCATGGCTTTGCAGCTATATCTTTCTTTCACTTCTGTGTGTCCTATTTTAAACAGAACATTTCTCTTATTCACTTCCTACTGTAGCAAATGCTGGTAAGTAGGCTGGGCCTAGATGAGAATATAAGCTTGTTTGATACTTGATGAAACCTGGAGATCTCTTTTTTTCCTCTCCTGAAGAGGTTGTTGTGCATTGGTATCCTCTTGCAAAATGCTGGCAGCAAGGGTTGAAGGAGAGGGTTCCACTGTGTAGGGCTCATTAGTTCAGCTGATGTTACCAGGCTAACCAAGCATCCAGGCTGTCCTGTCTGGTGCTTTAAAGGTTATAATGATTTTCATCTGTTGGAGATATATCCTTCAACTATACGGAATCACTGGGGAAAGCTGGTTTTGGCCGTGCTTCTTCTGTAATGGGCCTTGAGTGGTTGAAAACAAAATCCTTCATCAAGTAGCTCTCAGTGGAGGCAAAAACTGAACCTGTGTGTGCTTTGTGGACCTGACAGAGTCCCAGGCTCCTTCATGTTACATTAATGTTATAGCAAGCCCAGGAGGAGATAAAATTCTGGCATTAGTTCCAGAAAAGCATTCTTTCTGCTGTTGATAGGAGAGAGGAAAAACCCACCAAAGAAACCCCCACCAAACCAAACCAAACAAACAAACTCCCAAAAACTATAGGGACGGGCATGTTTTGTCAAAATACACTAAGATTATAGCACTTTCTCATCCACGCATTTTTTGAAAAGAAAAACCCTAAAGAGATGTTGTCATTATAAGAGCAGAAGTAAGTTCAGAGAGCATTTTGAATATAACCATTGTCCTGAGAGAAACCTTGAGCAGTGTTTGAGTCAGAGGAAACAATGATTGAATTTTGCTGTTTACTTTTTGCAGGTAGGGATAGCAAGCAATTCTCTAATCTCAGAGGGACAAAGGGCATTGAGTTCCACTCTTGCTCACTTTCGTATAAAACGTATAATCTTTTCATTCTAGAAGCAGAAGATTTTCCTAGTTCATGCTGCTAAAATTGGGTAAAACTTGTTTCCAGGTACTTCACGATAAAATCTGGAGGGTGATACTTATTGCCAGCAGAGGGGTTATATTTTGCTTTGGAGAGTTCTAGGAAAGTTATCTTAATGCAAAAGGGAGGCTACTAATTTGGGCACATGTTGCCTTTTCCCTCTAGGTACTCCTAGGTGTTTTCTCCTTAATTTTAGTATCACTCACACTGCTTGGCAAACATCAAAGAGATTTCATTACTGTAGAAATACACAAGTCTCTGCCTCTCTCCTTCAGTCTTCAGCCGCAGAAAACCGTGAGAATATCCCACAGATGAGCAGAAACAGGAAGGTAGCAAGGGAAACAAGATGATTCATGCCAGTCTTTTGACCTCAGCAGAGTTTCTCTTTCACTCGTGAAACCACTAGTAAATTTAGTCTGCTGGCATTCACCTGCTTTTCCAACAAAACACAACTCCTTCCATGAGACAATGCCATGGGTCTTGACAGCAATAACTGCCTCTGACCACCCAACCCACAGGTTAGTGCCAGTGTCAGACCTTGGATAAATGTTTTTCTTCTCTCCTCACCAAATTTTCAGCCCAGACCCATAATGAGTTCTTGAGGCAGTTGTTACAGAGATGGAATAAAGGCAGGCAACCAATGGCACACGTGCAGCGAAACATGCTTAGGCCTCTGGCACCAAAACGAGGCCACCAAATGTTCTTGCTGATGCCATTCAGTTGCTGGAAATTAATTTCTCTATGGGCAACTATAATTATCAGGACAATCAGCAGGGGGAATAGCTGTCTTTCTGAATCACTGAACCAAAAAATAGGCTTTTGACAAGATCATCATAATCTCTGCCCAACATCAACAAAAAAAGGATTCCAAACCCAATAAAGCTGTTGTGGGGCCATCCAATGGCTTTATTCAGAATTCTTGTACCTTCCCACCTCATGACCTTCCTCTTGGCAGTTCTGTGAATGATAAATTCTGGTTGCAAGGAGTAGCCATTATACAGGAGCCTTTTGTGGATGCTCCATAAGTCACCCAAAAGAATGACAAAACCAGTCTTACAGTGCTTTTTATAACATGATATTCACCGCTCTTGCTTGCCACCATACTGTGTATACTGAAACATCTCCAAATTGCAGAAAAAATAATCCTAAATTGCAAAGAAAAACACAAAAAAAAAAAACCAAACCACAAACAATTTAAAACAGACACACACAAAAATCCCCAAAACCAAAACTAAAACAAAAAAACCCCGACACAATCTCCCCTAAAAATTAGTGAATATATGAAAAGGCTGATTCTGTACTTACTTATGATAGCAAGGACAATGTTTGAAATCTCCCCTAACAAACATGTTCTTTTGCCAGGTATATTCATGAGAGATTACCAGGTTGTGTTTCTTTAGAATAAGTAAAAAAATCAGGACTGGGGGCACAGTTCCTAAGTATAACAGAGAGAAGATTTACTGCTATAATATTTGTGCTTTACGCCAACAACTTCAGTGTATGCTCTCCATGTTAAAAAAACAACAAACCAACCAACCAACCAAACAAAAAAAACCCACAACAAAACAATACACATTAACATGTGAGACAAGGACTTTGGAGTAGAGAACTTAGACTTTCTATCAAGAATACTTACACCATATGGAAGCATATTAGAAAAGAAAAATAAGAAAGAAAGAAAGAAAGAAAGAGAAAGAAAGAAAGAAAGAAAGAAAGAAAGAAGGAAAGAAAGAAAGAAAAAGAAAGAGAGAGAAAAGGAGAAAATTCTGCATCTTCTTTTTATAGGAAAGAAACAGTCTCTATCTCTAATCACAGGAGTACATGTGTATGGTAGGGAAGGCAAATTGTCTATTTGTCCCACATGAATGGGAGGTGCAGACCACACTTTTGGATCTAAGTCGTTCTGGCCATCCCCAGAGGGTGGTTAGGGACTAAAAATAAAGCTAGTAATGGATGTGTGGAAGAGACACATTTTTTTTTTGCAGCAGGTGCATGCCATATTGTGGTGGTACCAGCTCCCAAGAGAACAGTTCTTTCGTCACTGTACTTCAGACATTCCCTCAGCAACACCAGCATCATTTTGCCTTCAGCACATGTCAGCAGTGCAGCCACAGCTATTCGCAGCCCAATTGACTGCCTGTTGTGGCCTTGCCTGGGCTGGTCAACACTCTGCATGTTTCCAGAACTATCTGAGAAACAACTATGCTAGATCTGTGCCATACATAGGAATTTCAAGGATACGGTGTGAAGGATATAGTATAGTCTGAAATAGCACTCCTGTGTTGAATATGTCTTTAAGACAACAGGCCTTCACTGTGTAGAAAGGTGGAGATAAGTCAGAACTTAATGCTCAGTACCATGTACGGTGTGGTCATGCTGCAAACAGTGAAGAGCTGTTAAAACCGTGAGTCAGCCATGAAGGACACTGATGTGAAGTACCCTCCCAGTTACCAACTGAAAGGAGTGTAGAGAGGTAAAATCCTATGGAAAGTATATTTAGCTTTGCATACATTGTGGCTTGAACCTATTTAGAATTTCATTGACTGATTGTCTGTATGTGTTGAAGTTTTTGTCTGCTTTCAAACTTTTATGTTTAAAATTTTTCTACAAATAACATAGGGAAGCTAAGTCATGCTGGTGATGAAAAAGGAAAACTCTCTTAAAGATGAACTCAGAAGATCTCCTCTACAGATACAAAGGGTACCTAAAGGGCTGAGGTAGTAAATGCCTTCTAACCATTGCTGTGTGCTTTGTGCTCATGTATCTGGCCCTGCTTGAGTCCAGGTGGGCATTGCAACAGGCAGAGGCCAGTCTGGTGCCAGCACCTGGACTGAACAGCTGATTCAGGGCTTTCACACAAAATGAAACCAGAAAATTTGATGTAGAATGGAGTAAAAATTCTGTACTTTGAAGTTCATAGTAAAAATTATCTTCTAGTTTAAATTGGGTTTAACAAAGCCACAGCAATTTCTTGTAGACTCAAATCAAAACCATAAGCTGGCCACTTGAAAAAGGAAGGAGGATGAAGCAGGCTCTAATTTTATCCCGCTTTCCCAAGAAAACAAAGTTTATGATAGCATCTTGGTTACATAAATGCTTGTATTCTTCCCATTGTCCCCAGTTCAACTTTGATTTTGCTAGCCATTTTTGTAAAACCAATTATAAAAATATATTAAAAAATTGTATGTTCCAGCAAATACTATGCATATTTATGCCAGGGTAGCAAAATAGATGTACACAAACTTTGTGAACTACCAAGGAGAATTTAGTCCTATCAGGCATGAGACCCCAAAACAATACAAAAAATAGGCAGAGAAGAGTCACAGGAAAACAACCCTTGTAAGCTCCACTTAGAAAATTTTGGTTCTTTCAGAGCATCCAAGCACGCCTAGCACCAAACAGCAACATAACAACATGTTGTTCCTGCTAGTTCAAATTGTTTGTACCAATGTTATTTGTTCAATCTGTGTAATTCTCCATTCTGTATTCCCAACAGTGGAAGAGACTAGGCAGTCCTCAACCATTTGATGCTGAATTAAATCACATTTCAGTTTGCTTGTACTGACAAGAATTAATCTGAAGCCCTTCTTTTTTTTTTTTTTTTCTTTTTTTTTTTTCCTTGAGCTGTGTTTTTTTGTGTGGTAGGAAGAGGAAAGAACCTTGACTTTAACATCTTTGCTGCATGAGCTTAGAATAATAGGGCATAGATGATTGAATTGATTCCTGGTTAAATTCAGCTGAAATAAATTGACTGATTGGGTTCACAGTCCTGGTTTCTGGCTTCTCTCTCAGCAGCAAAGGAGCAACTTCCATCAAGCATGCTGGTGAATGTAGCCATGGCAATGATCCAGAGTGCAACATGACTACAGAGAAGAGAGACGCAGGCATCTTTCTGTTCAGAAAATCAGCAGTCCCTGATGTGCTTTTAAGCACTCTAGTAATTTCTGATGGTTAGAAAATAAAGGGGTTGTAGACTGAAATTCAGGAAAATAATTGTGTCTGTAGTTTGTCCTTTCTAGGCTCTTCTTTTGTCACCAAAAATAGGTTTTTCCTAAGCAAAGCTGGCATATTCTTGATATGATTTAATGGTTATAAATCACAGAAAAGAAAATGCTGTCCTCAAAGGCACTGTCTGTCCCTGTTTGAGTGTATATAACCAAATGGATCTTGTCAACTACACCTACTGCATTTTTGAAACACCTTTCCATGGAGCCTTTAGAGGGATGCAGACTTTTAACTTTTGGGGAAAATGGGAAAACAGTAACTTGTTTTGGTTGTCCAGTTGTTTAAACAGGGAACTTGTCTGAAAATTATTTCACTGTGTCACTGGTTTTTGACCTGACATTGTCCTAGTATTAACATTTAGGTTTTTCCAAATACCTTATGAAATTTCGGGTTTGGCATTTTCTCTTTTTTTAACCTACTCCTTCTTAGGGCTGTGATCCCATGAACTCTCTGCGTGCATGTTTTATTGTCTTTAATTTTGTACAGAGGGATATGGAACACAGTAATGTCAGTGTCAAACCTGGCTGCAGGGCTGGAAAAAGAACTGACTCACCGCCTGAGAGCAGGGAATTGGTAATGATATAAAAAAGCAGTTCTACCAGTGACTTAAACCTGCTTAAACATTTCTGCTATCAGAAGGAAGATGATTTCTACTGCTATGTGTTCAGGTATCTTTGTGAGACACACCTAATAGCTGTCTCACAAAAACTAAAAAATTGTTTCAAAAAGAGTCACTTCTCAGGCTTTTCTTACAGAGTTTGTGAAGGTGCGAGGGTTACCACCTCTATCTTTATTTGTGTTTGGAAACAGAAGTTAATCAGTCACAACAGAGTATCTCCTTCCAAGCAAACCAATCTCCCGCCCCAGTTACAATATGCTGGCAGCTTCTTAGGTACCCATCCACCTTTTCTTCTCTGGTTTGGCATCCAGTAGTTCCTAATCCAAGCTCTCACCTAAGAGGCCACAGATTCGGTCATTCTCCCAGGCCAGCTGAGGTTCTGCTTTGACTCTGCCACATGGAAGCTGCTGCCTCACTTCATCTCCCATTTGGAGAGACAGAAGTTGGGGCCTTCTGTGACAGTACAGTTGGGATCCACAGCAGGCCACCTTCTTTGCCTTTCACAGTGGGAACGGAGGCACAGTAGTCTTCAACAAACCTTGTTGGCTATCTTCTGCAAATCTGTAAAGTGGGCAGTTCTTCGTCAATGTTTGCCACGCTGCTCTTGTTCACAGAACACCTTCCATTTTGCATGATTTTTGTCTTGTATCTTTGTCAGGCTGTACCCCTGTAGGTCTCTGCTGATTGAAAAAAAAGGGAATTTGGATTTTGTTCACTAAGTGGAAACAGGATTTCCCAAACTCATTCGGCATTGCTGTTGGGTTTGAATTTTTTCCACTTAGGAACAGAAACTTTGGCATATAACGACCTTATTTTTAATTGGGTGTCAGTGAAATGGGTCTCTGCTGTTGTTCTCTCTTCCCTCCCACCTCCTGCCTCTTTTTCATCTGTGGAAAAGATGGGTCAGATGGGAAGCTGTAAGAAATCTGTGTAGGCATGAAAAAGAAAGAACTTTTTGTCCAGGCTATATATATATACATATATAGTCAGCTGGGATAATGTGTTTTATTGTTGGTTTTTTTTGCCTACTGAGACAATTCAATGTAACTGCGAAGGTGGGTATTGCTATACAGATGGCTGTGTATCAACCTACTCCCATAAATGCCATGGGTTAGATAAATCAAAAATCTCACTAGCTGATAAAGCAGTAAGATGGATACTGTCATTTATTTTATCCAGCAACCCTGAGATAAGGGACTGTGGTCCATGGTCTATGCTGATGACTAGCACATTAATAGGGACACTGCTGTGGAGGGCAAACTCCTCCAGAGCACTGTGTCTGCAAGGAGCCCTGTGAAAGAGGGTCATGGGGCCAAGGTTTTCCTGCTACTGCTACAGGCTCCATCATAAGTCTAAGTTTCACATTTGTTGCCTACACTGAGGTTGAGTCTTCCCCCAGCTCTGTGTGGTATGGCATGGGATTAGGCCTCTTCCCAGAAGCTGTGGGAAGTAATTGTCCTGCTCTCCTCTGCACTGGTGCAGCCTCATCTTGAGTCCTGTGTGTGGTTTTGGGTGCCACGATAGAAGATATAAAGCCATTACAGAGGGTGTAAGGCAGGATCACAAAGATGGTGAAGGGCCTTGAGGGGAAGCTATATGTGGAACGGTTGAGGTCACTTGGTCTGTTCAGCCTGGAGGAGATTGCAAGGAGACCTCACCATAAGGACAACTTCCTTGTGAGGAGAAGAGGAGGGGCAGGCACTGATCTCTTCTCTGTGGTGACCGATGACAGGACCCAAGGGAATGGCCTGAAGCTGAGTCAGGGGAGGTTTAGGTTGGATATCAGGAAAAGGTTCTTCACCTAGAGGGTGGTTGGGCACTGGAACAGGCTCCCCAGAGAAGTGGTCACAGCACCAGCCTGGCAGAGTTCAAGAAGCATTTGGATGAAGCTCTTAGCTACATGGTGTGAGTCCTGGGGACATCCTGTACAGGTCAGGAGCTGGACTTGATGATCCTGAGGGGTGCCTCCTAACTCAGGATGCTCTGTGATGTCATGCGGCGCGCGGCTGACTCTCGGGCAGGGCCGTGTGTGCTGGGGCAGTGTGTGCTGGGATCGGGCCGTGTGTGCTGGGATCGGTCCGTGTGTGCTGGTGCCGGGCCGTGTGTGCTGGGGCAGCGTCTGCTGGGGCCGCGGGGCGCGCTGGNCGAGCCGAGCCGAGCCGAGCCGAGCCGAGCCGAGCCGAGCCGAGCCGAGCCTACGCGGGGGAGCCAAACCAGGCTGTCGCGTCCTTTTCCCGGCCCTCAGGCGAGGACTGCACCTGGAGGGGCGGCGGCGGCGCCCGGAGGGGTGCGAGGTAAGGCGGGGGCGGTTGCGATGGGTCGGGGCGGCACACGCGAGGGTGGCGTCGGTCCCGCCGCCTACAAACTTCCCGCCGTGAGCGGGACGCCTTTGCGGCGCGGCAGCCGCCCGCTCCCCGCTGCCCTCGGCCCGAGCGGAGGTGAGAGCCCTGCTCAGCTCCTCCCGGCCCCGCGGGGACTGCCGTGCGCGGGGGCTCCGCCGGTGCCCGCCCCGCCGGAAGGGGCTCCTGCTCCCCCGCGGCCGCACTGCCCTGGCATCCCCGGGCCTCCTCCTTCGGCAGGCGCTGGCGGGGGGCGGGACCTGCGCCTGGTGCCGGCCGGGACGACAGGTGGTGGGCGCTGCCTGAGAGGACGGGACGGTGCTGGTGAGCGCGCTTTGCTCCGAGCAGCAGCGGCTGGGCTGCAGCCTGCACGGAGGTGCGCTTTCCCAAGCTCTTCTTTCCTTTTTTTTTTTTTCTCCCTACCTTTCTTTCTTTTTTTTTTTTTCCCCTATTTCTTGTTTGTTTGTTTGTTTGTCCGTTTCCCTTTTCCCCATCCCGTCTCTCAGAGGTAGGTCGCTGCGTGCTTCCTCCGGAGCTTGAGGAGCCGGCTCAGTGCTGCCCGGGAGCCGCGGGCTCTCTGAACCTGTTGCCCCGGGCGGGTGGCCGAGCGCGGGAGGGACGAGCTGGGCCGGGCTGGGCGCGGAGCTCCCGCCGCCTCTCTGCACCGTGCTCTGGCGCAGGGAGGCGAGGTCCGGAGCCCTGCGTGCTGGTCCTGTTGTAACCGTGTTGAGCTAAAGGGATGGGAGACTCAGCCGGGAGCTTGTCTTCTAACATGGCAAGCGCTGAGACACAGCCTCTTGAAAATGGTAATTTTGCTGCACTTTCTTTAATGCTGTGGGCGAAGTTAGTGTCTCAAGAAACCTGCCATGCAGGTCTGTTAGTTGTGGAGACGCAGGCTCAGGGTGCTGGATTTTGCTTTTAGTTTGCGAGGTTGCTCAAGGAAAAATGATTTGTGTTAAACTCCTAGTTCCCTAGTGGAACACAGTATTTGAAATCTCTGCAAGTCTTTGCAATCACCGTGTGACAGCCCGACAGCTGGCCTCTCAGAGGCTGACCCAGGGCTTGTTATGGAGAAATGAGTAATTGCCGGTGCAAGGACTCGCACGCCCTAGAGGTACCCGCTGTTGGCTTAAAAGAGAAGAACTGCAGTGCAAGCACAGAGCGGCCCTGGTTGGCAGAGGCTCCTGGAGAGTCCTGCTTGAAGCTGATTGACCCTGCAGATCATCTGTCTTCTGGAAAGACTGCTCCCAGCTGGCATTTGAAGATGTAGAGTCCTTCTTGCTCTCATTTAATGGTCAAATCAGCCTGTTCTGGAGCTGGTTGTAGACAGTTTTCATAAATGAAATATTCTGATTGAATAGCTGTGTGATTATCAAAAGGATAAAGGTGTTTGAGGACCCTTCCCACCTCTGCTTAGATTTCAGCAATTTCTTAAATAGGCAGCAGGATTGCTCCTGTTCTCCAAGCCATTTGGTTGTATTTTACAAACAGATATAATTTGTATTGAATGGGGGATACTTGTGAGACAATCTTCTAGACATACCTAATGAGAATTTATGGGCTGGTTGCACTGCAGTAGGTAGAGGAGATCCTGTTTCCAGCTTTTCCACAGCAAAGCATGTTAGTCAAGATTTACAAACTTCTCTGAGTGGACTGGTAATTGTGAGGGTTGTGCTTCCCTGCTCCATGGGGCACAGAAAAGAGCATTTCTGGAACACACACACAAAAAAAAACAAAACAAAAACAAAACAAAACAAAAAAAAAAAAAACCAAACCAAAACAAAACAAAAAAAAAAAAAACCCCAAAAAACCAAAAAACAAAACAAAACAAAACCAAAAAACATGACCAAAAAACCCCAAACATAAAAAAAACAAAAACCGAACCAAGAAACACCAGAACTCAGAAACTGTGGTTTGTTTTTTTTTTTTTAAACAGACAATATGCGCATCTGAAAGAGGGCTGTAGGGTAGAAAGAAAGAAAGAAAAGGAGCACAAGGTAGAGTACAGTCAAGCAATACAGAATTCCAGAAAGTGCTAAAGAGAAAAAGAGGTGGGTGCAGAATAGCATGATGTTGCTTGGCATCAGGCCTCTTGGAATGATGATTTTATGCAGTTTGCTAGTGTGTTGGTGTAGTAGCTGGTGCTGCTTAGAATGCATTAGTAAGTGATGTGAGACTTGGGACTGGACCAGATCACTTCAGTTCCTTGCTGGTGTTTCTCTCCAGAAAAGTATTCTTTATTAACTGCCGGCAAAGTACTTGGCATCGTTAGGTCCCTGGAGAAGGTACTTGTGTTTTGGAACAGAAACTGAGAGAAGCAGAGAGGTCCAAGTGCCCTGAGAGCAAGGATCGCAGAGTCATTTGGAATAGCAGTTGTTTAAAAATGTTACAGGAAAAACATGGTACTGGTCTTTGTTTAATATTTAGTCTTTATCATATAGTTAGGTAAACTGAGATTTCAGATGGATTTTTTTTTTAGACAAAATACAATGTTATTTGCATTTTTCTGTGTTAGGATATTATCTCAGGATTAGATGCTTCAGTAGTACCTTTGACAGATAGATGAATGCCTTATGAGCTTCTTCTGAGCCAGGGACTTAGGCAAAGGCTGTCCAGATAAGATGGAGAGAGAAACCTAAAATAAGTAAGATATAACTCGAATTTTAAGCTAAGTACTGTAGATGTAAATTTATTTCCAGAGAAATTACACCATACTATTCCACTAAGGTGTTCTGGTGATGGGTAATTAGCATATTATTATATTAAAGGAGAAATACTTACAAAGGAGCTGCAGGTATGGCTGAAGATCAGTTATACACAGAGTAACTGAGTGGTTCTTTTAAAGGCATTTGGACTAGACAAGAAAAGCAGAGGAGGTTTTACTCACTGTTCTTGTTACTCAGTCTTGCTGCCACACTCCATTTTCTCTTTTGTGCTGGTTGTCATATGCAATAGGTGTTCTTCAGTGATTTTAAATCTTTACCTTTGAACAAAAGTGTGGATTTTATTTGTTTGGATAATTTTCTGTTGGTCTGATGGGCTTAGGAAAAGGTTCAACAGCTTTAAAGCAGGACAAGGATGTGAGACTGGAAAGAGGGAAAGGGAGGAAGAAAGGATGTAAAACTGGGTCATCCTGTCTTGCGAACTATCACTGTTGTTTGATTTACCCTGGAAAGATAAAAGGGAACTTAGGCTAATCAACTAGCTTAATAGGAACACACTTTTTAAGAGCAGGGGCCTCTTTGGCCAAGAGTTTCTAAAATCTGTTTGATCTAGGAAATCTGTCATCAGTTTTCATTTAAGACATGTGCTGCTTCTGCTGTTGAGGGCATTTGCTTACCACACCAATACAATCAAATGAAAAAAGATGGTTCTATTTGTTTTTTATTTTGAAGATTCAACATACCCTTATGCTGACAAAAGATGTAGGTTTTTAATCCAGAAAGACTTTACGTGGATAGTAGCATGCAGTATATCCGGGTGGTTGGTAGTAGATAACCACTTCTGTCTTAAAAATAACTCTTTCCACTGTAATGAACATTAATTTTGGATTTTGTATTTTTGTTTTTGTGATTTAGCACTTACTACCGTTTGGGTACAGAAAAAAGAAAAAAATATGCAGCTCTAAAGTTTTAAAGCAAATTTTAGCAGGTAGAAGAGTGCAGTCTCTGAATCAGTGACTGGAGAGGGTGCTGAACAGGTGTTTAAAGCAGCTTCATGAGCCCTGATAGCTGGTCTTGACTAGGTGGTACTTCCAGTGTGCTGAAACTGGGAAAGTGTGACTGGGGGCTGATTTCTTGCCCTTTGGTCATTCATTCCCTACTTCAGCTCTTCATCTTGGCAGAATTGCAGTTTATCTTTTCCAGTTCACAAATGTCTGTATTTCAAAGTAATCCAACCTTTCCGTGATCAATACAATATGGTACAAATGCTAGCAGTGATCATTTCAGATGGTGCAGAATATGAAATTTCACTTTTTCTTCTTTTAACCAGGAAAAAAATCTAGAGGATCTTGAAATGTAGTATTTTTTTTCTTAAAGGAAATTTTAAGTGGCTTTGAAATTGTTACTAATTTTAAGAATCACAGAATACTATTTTCACTTTCCCATTTTAGTGTCTCCTCCTTCCCCCCACCCCTTTGTTCTTGTACCCACTGGCATGCTATTAGAGTGCTTGATTAAGGTAGACGTTGAAGTGATGTCTACTCACAGGTGTATCAAGCCAGTGCACTAATAAAACCTGAACAGACAGATGTGGTTTTGTTTCTTTTGATATCCAGTTACAGCAGTGATAAAAAGTTACAAAAAGATTAGATGTAAGAGTTATCTGTAACAACAATAGTCTAGAATTTTTCATAGAAACATTCAGTACTTAATTTTTAAGTACTCATGTAAAGAAAAAAAAAAGTCAAGACTTAGTTAGTTGACTTCAAATAGTAGAAGACCATATTCAGTTTCAGAAAATGCAACTCTTTCCACAGGAGTAGAAAGTTGCATATTGTCTCTTCATGGAGGGTTAAGACTGAATTCCTGGTGAGAAATGTGAAAATAATATTGGTTACTGTTACTTCTTTTTACTTCTGTAAGATAAAGTTAATTTTTACTTGTAAAAGCACAGATTTTTTTTACAGAGAGCTATCATAGGCAGTTTTTAAACAGCTGTGTTCCATATAAATGCTTGGCTGATATCAGTTGGGTAAGCTTACCTGGATACCCCAAATTATCATCTAATGAGGTTTCTATTTCCCCCTTTCAAAAAAACCCAACCAACCTGCATCTTGGAAGCGTGAGTCACAATTGACAATGAGGAATGCATGAGTTAATAGGCATATCTGCTTTATATTCATGGAGGTACCTCCCCAGAAGAGCATATGAAGGAAGTGAATGTTTCCACGCTGTCCAGGGATGGGCTTTTTTTCGGCCATGGTGCTGTCATTACCTAACCAAAACATGCTGTGATCCCATGAAGAACTGATAGAATCCAGTTAGAATCCAGCAGGCTGTGCGAGGTTGTTACCACTCATATCTGCTGAAGCCTGTGCTGACTCTTGGCTTTTTAGGGACTGGAATCCAAGTGCAGAGCAGAGCAAAGGAAGTACAATATAAATATAGGTACATTGATACAACCTTACAGCATCTTGCCTGATACATTATGCATAGGGAAACCTCAAGGTCAGGGGCTTCAGTTCATCAACTTCCTTGAGCTTGGTATCCGAAATTGGTTTACGTTAATTCCCCACAGTAACCACATATTAAAAGCAGCGAATAAAAAGAAAAAATCAGAATTAAGTGTACTTGAACATATTTTGCAGACATCAAACATTGCTTCAGTGTCAACATAGTTGCAAAGTGTTTAAATTAATAAAACAGAGACTGACTAATGAAGTTGGGAATGTAACATTATCTATGTGCCAAACTGATCTGATGTTCCCTATGCAACCAGTTAAGAACTGAGCTCTTCTGTTGGTGACTCAAAGCAGAATTATATTCAAGAGTCTGAAACCCATTCTTTCCTCCCTGTCTCTGTAAAGCAGGAGCATGTGAGAGGGAAGTGGGTAGGCCTGATCTCCCTAGCCTGGTGTCTAATTTGGTTGCCTAAAATTAGGCAGTTGTAAATACCCTGTTGTTGCATTCCTGGAGGAAGGAATTATGCCAGTCCATTACAATAGTTGCATGCAGAATAAGTTTTCTTATTCTTTCCCCCCCCAAAGTGGGAAGGGATTTTAAGATACATATTTCATTTGAATAAAGGAAAGGAAGGCAACCCGATTTACAGTCCAGCCCTCAAACTTCTTAGCAAAATGTTGAGATTCTGTCCTCAGGTAATGATAAGAGTACATTGAATTTTTTTGTCAAAATAATCCCTTTTTCTACCCCAGTTTCAGAAGTCATGGAAATATTTTAACTCTTTTCTTCTTACATTCCAATTTGGCACATTCTATTTATGATAAAAAGATGTAAGGAAAGAGATATACTTGAAGACATATGAAATCTGAGGTGGAAAAAATTCATGTCCGAAGTCATCCAGTTTTCTAATGTATAGGGAGTGGTACAGAGACCATGGGGTATTCAAGCTGTCTTGAGTAACAGTTAAACTGATGAAGATGATAACTTGAAGTACTGCTTGGTTCTGCCTGAACGAAGGAAAGAAAGATGGGAGAAGAATGGAAGAAATTTGTTAATATCTGTGTTCATACAGTAGTCATTTGCAGATTAATTTTGTCTGCTTATGAACTTGAAGCACATTGAATGCATACATATTTTACATAGTGTTGTGAATCAACATGTCCTGAAAATATATGCTGTAGTTATTCAATATGCTGTATAGAAAGCTATATATAAATCTATCTATATATGTCATATATATAAAAATATATATTTCATGTATGTATAGTATAAATATATCTCCATAGGCTATGGAGACAATTATACTTGTGAAATAAGGATCAAAGCGGTAATTGACTTTTCTTGTTTGGGAGGACTACCTATCATTATTTTTTGAGTTTAAAGATGTCTTGGTCATCTTAAATTCTCATCTGTTTTGTAATTTAAGATCTTCATAATGTGCAAAACTACCGGAAGGTTTGTATTCCTTATGCATGTCTGCATCTTCTCCTTTTTCCCTGAAGTAGTGAAGTAACGCAAAAGCAAAATCTATGTAGTGTCTGGATGTAAATTTTTCTGGTTGTGAAACAACTGTTATTTTATGTAGAAAGACCACGAAACCTTTTTTTATAGTGCAGAGAGACAATACAGGAACGATATCCACTTGTATTTTTAAAGACCTTGTCTTCTACAGAAGCAGTGTTACCAAGTGCCCTTTTGTTTGAGTACTCTGCATGTTTAACTTAGAGCACTGAATGTTTTTTTGAAAACAAGCCCCAACTGTCAGTTTGAAAATTATTAAAATGTGGAAATGAAAAACCTATCAAGAGGAGGGAAATTATTGTATTATTAAAAAGAAACAAAACATAGAAGATTTTACCTCTTTATGTTGGGTTTTTTTTCAAAAGACTGTCAAAAATTATATGACATGTTCTCAATTCCATTTGAACTGCTTCCCAGGAACAATGGCTGTATTGCTTATCTTTTAGGAAATTGATGATTCTTTGAAAGTACCTTTTTATGCTGTATGTAGAGTTTTTAAGGATCCATGTTTGAAAACTGTTTCTTGCTTTTGATTGTTCTACTGACCAACATGTCTCCAGTTCTTCAATTTGATGATGAATTTCATTTTGGAATTTCTCAATCTTGCTTGTATCCCAAGCATCAGCAGGAAGATTTTTGCTAAATAGGTGGAAGATCTGTTGAAGGAACTCGTAGATTATCCTTATGATGTTCTTCTGTGTGACCTTGGTAATCTCCATGGGGAATCTGAAATCAGTTGTTTCACTGAGACATTGCTGAGGAAAATAACCACCCATTTTCCATAGGAAGTTCATGATATGGTAGTTCACTTTGGTTCCTTGGAAAAGACAAACTGAACGTGAGATTTTGATGTACAATGCCAGTATAATGCAAATTTGCAGTAAACTTCTCTGAACCATGATGGTCATGCTGATGAAGCAGTCAGCACTATTTTCCTTTCCTTTTTGCCAGTCCGTAAGCTTGCAGTTTCTTGGTTGTCTTGTCTTGCTCTCATGCTTCTCTTTCACATCTCTGAATTTATTTCATCTGTATGACTTGCTGGGTATTACTCACAGTGTGGGAGTTGCTCTTTCTATCAACTATGGTCCTGCCAAGGTTTACTGTTTATTTCAGTTTCATACAGTTGGAAAGGTTTTGCTCATTTCTGCTTTGACTGTTTTTAATTGAAAATGAGTAAATCAGTCAATCTAGTGATTCAGAGGATATTGTCAGATTAGCAGGTTAGAATCTGGTAACAGTATTTAATCTTCTCACATTCTTACTCGAACAGGCAGTCCTGCTTGAGAAATTTTACTTTTATGCTTAAGTTGGCAAAGACGGTGAAAAAGAATCACATCCCTAGCTAACAAGTATGTGATCAAAGCAAGATGTAATTTTATTGATTTAAGAACAAACATCTTTTTAGTAGGATAAATTGTTTTGTTTAGGGAATGGCTTAAATTTTATTAGCAAAATAACCTTGTTGTTGACACAAGCATTGACTCCCTAGGGCCATATGTTGCTATGACATGTTGGCAAAAAAATAAGTATATACAACTCTTAAGACAGATGCCTTTTTCTCTAAAATCTCTGATAGTTCACTCTTCAGAGCAGCTTTGTTCTACTTCATCACTCGATGAATCAGCCTAAATTTTTAGATCCATTAAGGAAAGCATGCTTTTATGTTAAAAAAAGAGGAATTCCTTACATTTCAGAGCAAGAAAACTCTTGTTCCGAAGCCTCCTCCTGTTGTCCTGAAATGGGTTCTTTCACCTGGTGTGTGAGAGAGAGTCTGGCTCTGCTCATCCACTGAAATGCAAAAGAAAGCATCTTATAAATCCAAACCAGTCAAATAACTATTTGTCCACAGTTATTTGGTTTATTGCTCTTAAATCCTGTTCCTTCTGACTCTCTTGTTCCTCTGAGGTTTGGGTCATTAGTAAACAGATTTGAGCCTTCCATGCCTTTTCTTGTGAGATACATAGAGCTTTCTCACTCGAGCATTTAACTTGCATAATAAATCTCATCCTACAAAGGAGAGGGGCATTCTGGCATATAGAAACTCATGAGTCAGTTTAGTGTCTCCAATTGTCCACTCTGTGAGTTGTAGGAATGGCCATAAAGCTGCCCCAAAAATCAGTGCTGTAACTTTACTTAGCCCTTACAGATAGTTTTTACTGAATATGTGGCTCTGCTATTTATCAAAAATTCATTGGTTTTGTGGTTTTACTGGAACTAGAGGGTCTCCTGGGGATTCCTTGGTATTTTCCCCTGGTCCCCTCATTCATTGTAAAAAATTCGCCAGCATCATAATGTTTCCATCTTTTCAATGACCCTTACTGCCTACAAATATCATGTTGATTCTGGCCAAAAGTGTGTGTGTGTGTTTGTGCAGGGGAAGTAGGGGCCTTTCAGGCCCCAAGCCCCCTGGTTATTCTGTTTGTTTCACCTTTGTAATGCCGGTTTCTTTTCTTTCCACAGTAACATGGTAATCAACCTAGCCTAAGTACGCCCCCAGTTAGGGTTATCAGTTAACAGTTTCCAAAAGCTGACACACTCCTTCAAGATTCTCTCAGTACAAACCAACGGATCACTTCCGATTCAAGAAATATGAAATATAAAAAAGGACATGTATAAAACCTGGCAGACCCCTGTTACTTGTTTCAAAGATGCCTGTATCAGTGGTTGATTATTTCCCTGAGTCTGGCCAGCAACAGGACCAAAATTCTTACTTCCCATATGCTCTTTATTTTGGTCCGTATTCTCTTTATCCATCCCCACTCCAATATGTGGAAAGGAGAGAAGTAACGTTCACACATCTTCTGTCTCAACCCCTCTGCAACGCATGGTCCTTGCCTTTTTCTCCTTAGTACATGACATCAGCATATCTCTTCCCATCATACACTTTTTCTGAATACCTCATATACAATGTCATAAAAGCATCAACATAAACCAAAACTGATCCTATTTACTAAGCAACTAAACACCAACTCCAGGATGAAACCACAACAATCCATTTTCCCCATTCTCCAATTTATAAGGTGTCTACTACTGATAACAATATTTATTAATTTCATTTTTTGTCATTGGATCTTCCCCAGCTTGCTCCAGTTTTTCAAAATAGAAGTTCAGGGGCTTCAGGGTAGAATTGCAGACTGGTTTGCCAGTACTCAATTACCCAATTCCTTTATCCTTAGGTCCAGACCTCTAATACAAATAATTTTTTACTCTCTACTCCAACTCTTTGTTGTCAGAGGAAGAAAAAGTACTCTCTTCCATCATGCAGTCTTGTGTGTAACAATTTCAAAACCTAGGCATTTATTTATTTCCCAGTTCTGATCCCCCGTTGTTAGTTACACACTGCTCTGACCTCGTGTCAGCAAAGGTAGAAGGACCCCTCCTCTTTCACACATTGTTTTTGTTCTGTACAGTGACAGTCACTGTTCCGAATCCTCCTTACAATTTACACAGAGCTTGAAGTTTTCAAGTACCAATCCCACTGGTCAGCCCAGGACTGGTCCCACTGATCAGTTACAACAAAATGAAATTTGATACTCTCCAGTTCAGAAATTCACATTTTTGCCCTTGCTCAAATATCTCTGGGGTGTTAATCCTTTGAGTTGCTCACCACCTCGATGTTGGAGAGGATTTGATGGAATCTCCAATCAAACTGGTCCAAATCCTATCTGATCTGATTTTCCTTTGCTGGGGGCAGCAAGATGATCCAGGCAAGACAAGGCTTTATAGCTCCTATTTGGGTCACCAAGACTATTGTCCCAAAATGGATTCTTTCACCTGTTAATGCAAGAGGCTGATCCACACACAGAGCTGAGGTATTTGATTTATTTGCTGTTTTGCACAGAAGGGGGTGCTGAGTGGCAAACCCACAAACCCGGCACACAGACCATCAAAACTTCTTATTATTTCTACATTTTAGCAAACAAAGGCGTAAATGCTCATTTGTTGCGTGTTACATGTTAAGTTCTGTTATTAATTAGTATTCTGTCTTCTCTTGGTTAAGCAATTCCCTTGCTTCTTTTGCTGATTATTCTGCTTGCTCAGTCTTTCTCTTCTTTAAGTCAGTGAGTTTCTTGAGTCTGTGGTCATGATTTTCCCTTGCCAGAACTACCCTTTACCCAGTTGGAGTGTTGGCTTTTTTACTTCCTTATCCTGGGAGTTCTGCTAAATGACCTTGTGGCCTATAAATTCTGCATTCTTTGTGTCCACTCTCAGTGGTGCATTCTTCTCCCCCAGTTCTGCCAACCTCCTGCTAGGTCTGTGATCACTGAAGCATGACAAGCCCTAAACCTTAACAAGACTATTCTACGGACAAGTAATTCATCTTTCTAATACCTGGACATCACTCCCATGAAAACAAGCTCTCAAGGAGACTGAATTCACTTGTGTTGCTAGCGAAATGTCCCATCTTCACGACTACTCCAGCTGGTGTAATGCTGGAATTTGTCTCCCAGGGTCTGGCTGATGTACTTCTCTGTCTATCAGGTCTTTGGGCCAGGTTGTTGAAGGACTGCAGGTAGCCACCATGGGATGAATTGTAAGTGTCTGAATCAATCTGAGCCTTTGATAATGACAGTTCTGAGAAAGTGCCACATAAGCACTGTGGCTTGAAATTGAAGTGCTTGGTTGGTTCTTGAATATTAACAAAGGGCCATGTTTCTATGTATCGCTGACTTCCTCTAGTGCAGTACCAGCCTTTTGAACTGGTTCCTGTAATCACAATATAGGAAGTCACTGCTGGTTGAAAAGGAAGACTGAGTTGAACAATAAGATAAGAAAAAATTACAAAGTATTTAGCAGGCAGATTTGCCTTTCTTCTTGTGGGAATCTTTATGGATTGCTAATTCTAAAAGGGAACTGAAGTGATTTATGTTATTCAGTCTGCATAATTACAGGAATATTTGAAAGCAAATATGCAAAATGTGTAAGCTCAGAAATATTTCATATTGTCCTGATTTCGTCTGGGATGGGGTTAGTTTTTTTCCTAATCGCATGCTGTGATTTAGATTCAGCACGAGAATAATGTTGATAAAACACTAATGATTTGGCTGTTGCTGTCGGGACTGTTGTTTCCTGTGCTCTGCCACTGAGCAAGTGCCCAAGAAGCTGGAAGGGAGCCCAGCCAGGACACCTGACCTGAGCTGGTCAAAGGGATATTCCACACCACAGAATATCATGCCTAGTGTATAAACTGGGGGGAGTTGTACAGAAGCTGCAGATCTGTCACTGGCCAGTGGGTGATGAGCAATTACATTGTGCATCACTTATCTTTTTTGGGTTTTATTCCTCTTTATCACTATTTTTGTGGTTGTTATTGTTTATCATTGTGATGATGATGATGATGATGTTATATTTTATGTCACTTATTAAACTGTTCTTATTTAAACCTACACGTTTAACTTTTCTTTCAGATTTTCTTTCCCGCTGGGGAACGGAGAGGAGTGAGAGAGTGGCTGTGCGTTTGTTGGTTGCCAGCTGGGGTTAAACCATGGCAGATGCAAGCAGTGAAGGAATTCCACAATGATCTTGAGATTAGAAAGTATTTTGTTAAAGGAAAAATAAATCCTGTTGGTGCTTGAGAGGGACTGTTATAGTCTGAGTGAGTGAAAGATTGCTATGGATAAGTAGTTTCCTTAGCAAACCAGTGGATGACTTCAGCAGTTACACAGTAGTATCCTAGTAATATAATAACTCTCCCACAATTACTCTCTTTTTGCTTCTGCTGATGCTAAGGCTGTAATTATATTGTGGTATTGTCACAAATAATCTACACCCAGAGGTCTTCGGAAACGTTAATTTATGAATGAAATTTGTGGTAGGGATGGCTTTGTGTTTGAAAGCTGGACAGAGAATCAGAAGGGCTGTGGTAGATTTAGTGCATTGATTTGCCGCAGATGTCTTCTTAGTTTTAATTTGGTGTACATATGTATGGATCTTTTGCATTAAATGGAACATTGATTTAAATCAAGTAAGGACCAGTCCTTTCATCTGCTAAAGCAACATGAGAAACAGCTTAGTGCTGCATGACAAGGTGGATCTGATTCACTGTTCAGTGATTGTATTCTGTTTATACACCATCATCCCTCTTTTCCTTCCATTGTCATTTCATAGGAGACACATGAAATATTTGATTGTTCTGAAAAAAAAATTCAAGGTGAGATTAAGCAAAATGAAGTGATTGTAAGTGATGAAGGAGAGAATATACTGCGTAAGAACCTTCAGGTCAGGGTTAGGGATCAGAGACCTGTTGGCTTTGTGCAGCTTTGTGTGCTTTGTGACAAGTCAGAACAATTGCTTCTCAGAGTAGCTGAGTTGTCTCTACCTAATATTATGTATTATCCCTGTAATTTGGGGACATCTGAGGACCCACATGGGGACTACCATCTTCTAAATCAGAACTCTTCTTCCCTGAAAACAGAGAAACAAGATACACACACTCTACCTTTTAGTGCAAACCATCCACCCTGTGACTGAGCACCTCACATTGGCCCTTTCCTTATCTCTTCCTGTAAATAAGGAAATACTTTTCCTGTGGGAATGAGAAGAGTGGCTTGAATGAGCAAGTCAGAAGCTATGCATCTGTGCTTTGGTTTCAGTGCTTCAGGATTTCGTATTTCATTTTGTTCTTGCCTCCTAAACACTTCTCTGAAGTCTTGTTGATGGACCAAGAGTTGCTGAAAGAACCATATTTTGTCTAGTGAGATAGAATATGGTTGCTGGGTTTGGCTTTTTGTGGTTGCTTCCTTTTGTGGTTTGTTTTTCTCAACAACAACAGTAGTAATAATTTTAAAAATCTGTCTGTCACAGATTTTGTATGTCTAACAAATGTGAGCATCAAAGCGTCTTGTACTTGTGCTCACATAGGCTGTCCTGCTTCAGTGAAGGCTAAAGAACTTTTGGACTGAGGATCCCATTTTGTGCCAAAGCTGATGAGGATATAAAAGTTTTGTGGCTTAGGTGGGAGCTGAAAACAAAATCCAGCGGATAAAGCTGAAGGTCTAGTGCGAAGGACTAGGAGTCAACTGAATGGAACTGAGATCCCAGATCTGAATTCACCTAAATGATGCCTAGGTTCAAAGTTTCTTCCTGAGTTTTAACTACATCTTTCTTCACAAGGTAGATATATCTAGCTACTACATGTCTTGGGACTGATACACGGTTCTACCCAGGCTCTTTGTCAAGCTTGTCTAGTGAAAGCATTATGAGAAATGCTGAAAAACACAGGGGGAAAAAAAGAAAAAAAAAAAAAAGGCTGAGGCCTGAAAATCAGTTTTGATTTTGCACAACCCTAAATTCTGAGAGAGATGCTACTTTAACTTCCGTATTGTCTTTGTTTCCCTCAGCATTGCCCTCTTTTCTTACTTAAGAAGTAATAGTGATAAAGTATTAGTTTATGTGATAAAAACTTGCCTGTGCTCCACAAGGTAGTGTAGAGAAACATTGGCAGGTGTGGAGGAGCCTTAGTAACCCTTTCCCCAGCTGCTCTCAGCCCCATCACTGGAGCCTTATCTTCTCAAACCTGGAGGAGCACAAGGCACGGTGGCAGGCAGAGATCCAATGTAAGGATTCTGAGGAAAGGCCCTTTCCAGCATTGTCCTGGGGCAGCCTCACCGCCATGGCTTGGGAGAGAAATACATCCACATGAGTCAATGCTGGAGCACCTCACAAACTTCCTGGTTTTGCTGCCTGGAGATAGAGGACACATTGTAGCATACAGAGGAAGACTGTTTCAGGGTTACACAGGACTTATTAGAGGATGTTTAGGGGAGAAACTAAAGGCAGGGAGAGGAATAGACTGGGCTATTTGGGAAGGAAAAAGCATGTGAAAATAGAGGGATGAAAAGGATTGGTCATGTTTAAACATCAGCTGGTCAAAACACTTCTCTATTGTGACCCTGAAGAGCATTATGCCCTCCCAATAAACTCAATTTCTAAGTATTTTCCTGGGTGAGGGACTGTCTGACTTTCCAAAGGAATTTCTGTCTGGCTGCATTGTCAGACTCTTTGGATTAGATTTTTGTGACTAGTGTTCCATCTGCTTGCAATCAATTGTAATAAACAGTTAGACTAACGTTATTGTTCATCCATCTGTAAGAAGGTCATCTTGGCAGCTAGTGAAAAGAGTGGTTATGAAAACACTACCCCGGTAATAGGAGATACAAGGTTCCTAATGCTTTCTCACTTGTACGAGTTAGTGCTGGTCTAGTTAAAGTTGAGGTGTTGTGTGGTTTAAATAAGAAACCAAAATGCCACACAAGATTTGCTTCATTTTCCTGCTGAATAGTGGTTTTGTTTCTGGGAAGAGTGTATTTTTTCCTCTGGAAAACCCCTAGGCCTGAATCACAGAATGCAATAAACATGACAGGGAAAGCTCCACTGACTTGTTTACCCCCACCTGCAGAGGAAATGTTTCACACTGAATGCATTTTTAGAGATCTTCATCAGCCAAATTACTCCTGGGAGCAAGCCTCTAACAGGACATGAGTGATACCAAGCTTAAGGTGAAGTTTTACCACACACAGCCAAATTGATCTAATGGCTAACTCCTACCCAAAGAGCTCGTCCTTTTTTTCTCCTGTTTGGCCTTGAGACTGTTTCAGCTTGGAAGAATGGTGTGACTGGAAAGCCAATCACCTTTCCTTTCTCTGGGCAGGAATGATGGTGATGACAATTTTTTTTGCCTGTTTTTCTACCTTGAAATGGCTAATCAGAGTAAAGCTCATGCTGGCACACAGGGATGACCAGAAGAACACGTCTGTTAGTATGGGAGCAGGATCTGTTTTTAAAAGGAGACTCAACACTAAGAGGCTGGAAACCTGGAATTCTGAGTTTAGGAGCCTGTGCTGTGTAGAAGGCAACCTGAAGTAATCATGTGATCTTGTCTCATTGTGACATCCACAGAGGGAAGTGTTAGCTATATTGCAAACTGTCTCAGCTCTTCATCTCTAATACTTGGATGTGAGACTTGCTGCTGTGAGAATGTAGAACACATCAAAACCTTTTAAAATGAAACTAATTAACAGCTAAAAAGCATAACAATTTAACCTGAGATTCCTTGCTATGTGTACTACAGACCTCTTTCTTAAAGGGTTGATGTCAGATACAAGTCAGTTTGTGTTATATGTTAGTCTGTATGACTCTTAGAGGCTACAAATGTGCATCAATATTATTCCATGATATGTTATTCCAGATTAATGTCATTAACGTAACTTTATTCCACAGTATATATATGCAGTGATTCTGTAGGCTATCTTATATCATCCTTGTAATAACAAATAACATAGTGTTTCTGGTCACTCAGGTTGGGTGGAGGGCACATACTATTCTGATATAATGAGAAGATCTTTGTATTGCTGACAAATCCTTTTTATGTCAGCATGGCAGTTTGCTTGTGAGAAATGTCTTAACAATGCAGCATAGCTGCAAGGAGACCATTAACTAAACAGTGATGCAGAATTGCACTGTCATAGTGAGGTGAAGACTTAATTATGTGTGCCAGACGTGTTTATAAATTTTAAAACTTTATTTTATGAGCTAATGAAGCCTGGTTCCTCACCTCTTTCACTTGATTCTCCCAACACCTTTTCCTTGTGTCTTGTCAAAGAGGGTAGGGCAGAGGACATAGTGTAACTAATTTCCAGCTCCACATCCTTCTGTGGTGTTACAGCAGTGATGGATGAGGGAAGAGCAACAGACATCACCTCCCTGGACTTGTGCAGAGCATTTGACATGGCCATCCTTGTCTCTAAACTGGAGAGACATGGATTTGACCCTGAGATTAGCTCGGTTGAGTGGGGCATGGTACTAATAACTCCAAGGTCATGGTTCAATCCCTGTGGGTCATTCACTTAAGAGCTGGATTTGATGATCTTTGTGGGTCCCTTCCATCTCAGAATATTCTGAGATTCTGTGATTTCGTGGGTGGATCACTTGGTGAATCAAAAATTGGCTTTACGGTTCCTCTTAAAGAATTGTGGTCAACAACTCATAGCCCAAGTAGAAAGCAGTGATGAGTGGCATTCCTCATGTTATAAATGAGACAACTCTCATTAAAAAGTAAAATAAGTTTATTTTATCAAAAAAAAAAAGTTGGGATCCGAAAAAAATCAAGAACAAAAACCCGGGTACAGAGATTGGAGACCCTTTGTTGCCACCCTGGCTTAGCTCCCAAGGCGAGAACCTCAGTGCTGGGGTGACTCCAGCTAGCCTGGAATCAAAAATAAAAAGTTGGTAAAAGTGGCTTTTGAAAAAAAGCTGAGGCCTGTTCACCCAGCACTGGGCGTCACTGCCAGAGAGTCAGGCTCAGAATCAGGAGTGACAGTCCGGAGTGACTGGCTCTGGATGGTTGGTGACAGGGGTTTTTATGTGGTCTTGGCTCCGCCTATGACCGCCCCTTGGCCAGCCCCTTAGGTGTTGGATGATTGGTTGGAGTTTAGGATGACTTAAGAGGTGTTCTGCAATGGGCTACTTGTTGCCAAGGGGGCGTTCTTCCTGGTTTTTCGGCGGGAAGGAGCCCTCATTAGTATTCATGGTTGCCATGGAGCCACATTGCAGGGTGGCAAGGGGAATTGAAGGGAGGCAAACTGGGGAATTGATTTTAACTTTTAGGGGTTAAAACCATACATTTGGATTATAAAAACTTAGTTTTTAACATTAGAAACTTGAAGAAAAGGGTAACTACACTTAAACATGTATGGAACAATTGTTTTTAATACTTTGGGGACCTTTTAAATGAGTGACTTGGGGATTTTACTTAACTGGGGTTTTAACATTGAACTGTGGGATTAAAACTGTACAACTGCAACTGGAAACACACAGATGGACATGCAAACAAATAAATGCAAAAAGTCAATAAGTAGTTTTTCATATATAACACTCAGAGGTTGGTATTAGGGCAACCACTTTTTAGTATTTTTGTTAATTACTCAAGACAGTGGGACCGAGGGCACCCTCAGCATGGTTACTGATAACACCAAGCTGAGCGGTGCAGCTGACACACTGGAGGGAAGGAATGTCATCCAGAGGGACCTTGACAGGCTTCAGATAGGGGCCTGTTTGAACGTTGTGAAGTTCAACAGGGCCGAATGCAAGGTCCTGCACCTGGGTCAGGGCAGTCCCAAGCACAAATACAAGCTGGGTGGAGAATGGATTAAGACTACCTATAGAGAAGGACTAAAGGGTGTTTGTGCCTAAAAAGCTCAACATGACCTGGCAACTTACCTCCCAGAAAGCCAAATGTGTCCTGTGCTGCATCAAGAGCAGCACAGCCAGTAGGGTGAGGGAGTGGATTCTGCCCCTCTGCTCTGTTCTGCTCTGGTGACACCCCACCTGGAACACTGCATCCAGCTCTGGGGCCCTTAACACAAGAAAGATGTGGACCTGTTGGAGCAAGTGAGGAGAAGAGCCACTAGGTTGATCAGAGGCCTGGAGAACCTCTCCTGTGAAGACACGCTGAGAGAATTGGGGCTGTTCCGTCTGGAGAGGAGAAGGCTCCAGGGAGACCTTATAACACCTTCCAGTACCTAGATGGGCCTTATAAGAAGGCTGGAGAGGGGCTTTGCACAAAAGCATGTGGTGACAGGACAGGGGGGAATGGCCTTAAACTAAGTGACAGCCAGTTCAGGCCAGATATTAGGGAAAAATTCTTTACTGTGAAGGTAGAACAGGTTTCCTAGAGAGGCTGTGGACTCCCTATCCTTAGAGGTGTTCAAGATCAGGCTGGATGGGGCTCTGATGATCTAGTGGGAGATTTCCTGCCCACAGCAGGAGGGTTGGAACTGAATGGTCTGTAAGGTCCCTTCCAATCCAAACTATTCTATGATTCTGTGTGCGGAGTGACTACGTTTTTGCTTTGTTGGTCAGTAGGCTTGTTTTCATCCTCATTCAGCTGCTAATTTTGTGTGCTCCGGAGGACTGTGTTTATTTTGAGGTTTTATTTTGAGGTTTGAATGGCTCTTTCAAACATCGTCGAAGGAGGATGGTTTGTAAAGTTATTGTTCGCAAGACAGACACTTTGGACTGTGTAGAGTCTTGTTTCTAAGAAATCAGTTAAAAATGTAATAGAGAGATAATTAAATCTTTTCCCTTAAAAAGTTCTTAAAAGTTTATAAAGCACATAGAGAACTAAGCAAGTCTAAGCAATTATTGTCAAGTGTGATGAGTGTGGATGTTTTGTGAACACCTGTAAAGTAAGGTGAGAACCGAGAATAATTACATCGGCTTGGTTTGCCGACAGGCATAACAACCATGCCAAATTCTGCTTATTTATTGGGGTTTTTTAGTTGTTGTTGTTTTGTTTGTTTGGGGGTTTTGTGTTTGGTTGTTTTTTCTTTCTTGTGTACCCATCTCAT
The DNA here is from genome assembly GCA_013397845.1 of Melanocharis versteri. Classification (NCBI taxonomy): domain Eukaryota; kingdom Metazoa; phylum Chordata; class Aves; order Passeriformes; family Melanocharitidae; genus Melanocharis; species Melanocharis versteri. The sequence continues at coordinate 76,728 of VZTG01021102.1, read as the reverse complement.
TGTGTCATTTGCATCTGTGTCCTACCCCTCTCTCAAATGTTAGTGTTTCAGATTAGGTTTGTTTCCCCTGGGGAGCTGGTCATGTATGAAAATGGACATTACCAGCAATTCTGAAAGCCTGCCTTGCTAATGATCTTGGCTAAAGGATTAAATGCTGAGTGGTTGCAGAAACACTTGTCTCTGTGGTCGATGATGTATTATCAAGTAACAAAGTTGTCCTGAAAGCTCCCATAAACCTTGCCAGGAATGTGTGATCAGGTAGGTTCCTGTAACAGGATGGATTCCAGGTTGGGAATAACTCATGTAGCCCCCTGAAAATATGACTGTACCTGTTCTCCCATGTTCGGAGAACTGCCTACAGTACCATCCATTCTCACAAAATCACAGAATGGGTAAGGCTGGTAGGGACCACAGTGGATCCTACATCTGATCCAGCTTCCTCTTCACACTATATCAGAAACAGTTCAGATTTCCTGCTTGAAAACTCTCAGTGAATCCAGTGATATTCAGTTCATTTGCTGTGTAGATTGTGACTCCAGAGTGAAAACTTCTGATACTATCTTGTTTGCTACTCAAAATTTTGCAGAAGTCTGTCTGTGAAAGTTCTTTCAGAACCTAGAACTTAGGTGGGCTGCTAAGCCTTTTCTTAGTCTTTGCTAAGTAGGCAATTGGTCTATATGGGAGAAGATCACTTTTGAGATTGGTGAATTGGCACGAGTCTTTTAATTCTGTGATGTTAGTAACTGGTCATTGGTACCCATACTTATTTTGAAATTGCTTAGCACACATGACAGGCAACTGAACAGAGTTGCACATGACAGATCAATGTTTTGGGCAGCTTCTGAGCACAGGAACTTCTGATGTGCTGAAGCCATGAACCAGTTCACTATAATGCTTATTTCAAAGTCTATTGGAAGGACAGCTTTAAAACCCTTGATGAATAAAGAATGCATGTGTAGAAAATGTCAAATTTGTGCTATCCATTTTTCTGGCATCCTAAAGTTCAGATATTTCATTTCCACTGTGAATTTATTAGATCCAAAAGACTCCATTATTCAGTGGAAATTGGGATATATGTTGTCTTGTTGGGCGGATTCAAGCTGAGTTAAACAGAGGAGCCAAATCTGTTTAGAGAATGTGTTTGGAGTCTAGCTTTGTGGACAGATGGCAACTCCAAATGAGACAACTGTGTTTTTCTTCCTTGGTCTGCTATTGGCCTGGTGTGTGACCTTGGACAAATGACTTGCTCTCATATTTCTTGCTTTCATCTGCTGTTCTCAAAGCACTTGAGGAGGCATATTTTTTACATGAGACTGTGGTTTTGATAAGAATTTTGTGGTTGTGTCTTACAGCAAAGAGAGCAGTCATTTGAAAACTGGATCTTTCACTATTAAAATAAAGTAGCTTTCATAATTTGATTTATTTTGGTTTTTTTACTGCTAAAGCTACCAAACACAACTTAATTACATTAACGACCTTTATAGAATTATAAAGAAGGAAAACTTCTCTTAGATTGTATTTCTCATTGTGCTTGCAGGTGTAATTTCTTCACTTCTACATTTTTCCAGTGCTTTGCATTAGTAATATACTGGTTTCTGCAGTGTCATCAAATGTGGCAGATTTCAGGGGCAGTGTGCTTCCATTAGGATGCAGGGAATGAGAGAATCCAGAAGTGTAACATACAGTGTGTAAGATATTGCTGGCATGCCACTGTAACCCCTGAACAAAATCTTGATTTCACACTACCTTTAAGAGATCTTGTCTTGCAACGAAAGTGCTTAGGTTGAAAAGCCTTCTGCTGAAGCATTTTGTACCCAGTAATGGAGGAAAAGAATAGGATAAGCTGCTAAAAAACAGAATCACAGAGTATCCAGAGTTGGAAGTGTCCCACAAGGATTGTCAAAGTTAACTCCTGGCTGATGTCTGTAGGGTTCAGCACAGGGGGTATATGATTTAATTCCCTTAGTGTTCTTCTTTAGTGTTTTTTACTTGCAAAATCTTTTGCAAGTAAAGGGATTTTGCATTCCTTCCTGACTACATATCTAAGCAGCTTCTCTCTCTTTTATGTGGAATCTGGAGGGTGCAGAACTTTCCTTCTTTTTGCTTCAGGCAATCTTGAATTCTGATGTGTGCTGCTTTACAAAATACAATCACCCAAATGCAATCCCCAAGTCACTTTTTTTTTAGGCAGAATTGCAAATTATTAATAATCAATCTCCTAGCAGTACAACTCAAGCACAGGCTGGGATATGCCTGTGTAACCCAGCTCTCCCACTCAACCAGATAGGTTTCCTGCAGAGTCTCCAGAGTCTCCAGAGTCTCCAAAATTCTGAAGGCCTTTCCATTGAGACAGGCTGCAGAATCCACATGGCATGAGGCATCAGAGTCCGCTATGATAACCTCAGTAACTGATAACCTCTTTTCGATGTACTATATTCTGCATCATACTGTAAACTAACATTTTAACACAACAGAATTTACAAAATAAATAAAGGCCTCAGAGAGAGCTGTGCATCACCAGTACAGCTTTTGTTTTCCTAAATCTGTCCTACTCCTGTTCTTATCTAGGATCTAGTTAGGATTAAAAGATGGTGTCATGGGTTGGCCTTGGCCAGATGCCACGTACTCACCAAAGCTGCTTGCTCACTCCCTTCTGCACCTGGACATAGAGAAAATTTAACAAAGGGTTCTAGAGTTGAGATAAGGACCAGAAGAGATATCACTCATCAAATACTGTCACGTGCAAAACAGACTCAACTTAGAGATATGCATTGAATTTATTACTAGCAGGATAGGAGCAGGATACTGAGAAGCAAAATGAGCTCTTAAAAACACCTTCCCCCCACCCTCCCTCTTTCCAGCTCTGCCTCCCACCCCGGTGGCACAAGGAGACTGGGAATGGGGGTTATGGTCGGTTCATCACCAGTAGCTTCCCCTGCTGCTCAGGGAGAGTTGTTCCCCTGCTGCACCGTGGGGTCCCTCCCACAGGAGACAGTTCTCCATTAATTTCTCTGACGTGGCTCCATCTCATGAGCAACAGCTCCCTGTGAACTGCTGCATGTGAATCCCTCCCACAGGCACCAGTCCCCCTCAGACTGCTGTGGCGTGGGTCACTCCTCCACGTGGGGCAGTCCTTCAAGGACGGGCTGCTCCAGCCTGGGAGCAGGACCCCTCTCTCCACAGGTCTCACACAGGATCACAGCCTCCTCTCAGGCATCCACCTGCTCCTGCGTGGGGCTCCTCCACAGGGTGCAGGTGGATCTTTGCATCCCCATGGATCTCCATGGGCTGCAGGGGCACAGCTGCTTCACCATGGGCTGCAGCACTGGCTGCAGGGGAATCTCAGCTCCAGTGCCTGGAGCACTTCCTTCCTCTCCTTCTTCACTGACCTTGGTGTCTGCAGCGTTGTTCCTCTCACATGTTCTCACTCTGCTCTTCTCTGGTCACAATTACAACTGCACAACCCCTTCTTGTTTTTCTTTCTTCTTAAATATGTTAACAGAGAGGCATTACCACCATTTCTAATTGGTCTAGCCTTGGCTAGAGGCACATCTGTCTTTGGAAATGGCTCTGCAAGACATGGAAGAAGTGTTCAGCATCTTCTCACTGAAGCCATCCCAGAATCCCTCCCTTCCCTCCCTCCCCACCGCGCCCCACCCTTTTTCCAAGACCAGGCCATGCAAATCCAATACAGATGGTAGTAACTCAATGTCTTCTAAAACAAAGTGAGGTAGGTATAAGAAGTTGATTTACACCACAGTAGAAAGCTTCACACCATAATAGGGAGTAAATATGATTTATTAGATAAAGAATTTAGCCTTGAGAGTCTGAATTGAACTGATTAGAACCTTTTAACTTAATGCCTAGTGCCTCGTGGCAACATATTCAGTACAGTGAAAATAAGATAAGGTGACTTCTAGGAGCCTGTAACGGCACGAGTAGAGGCCACATAAGATCATGTCAGGCTGCTAATTGCCTTGGTTCTAACTGTAATCCCCTGTATTTTACCATTATTCAATGCCTCATCCAAGAAGAAATAAATACTCCAGGTTTATGCACTTTCCTGTGAAAATAACACATATAGCTTATATGAAAGCTTTAGCATTTGCCATTTTGCAGTCATGGCAGTGGCAGCTGCACTTGGTCCTGCTGGACTACTGTATTTATTTGTGCCAGAGCCACCAATGTTGTACATTTTTGAAGCATTTATTAGCTTGAACATACTGTTGGACCAGTGTGCTCCAAAAGGCCAGAAGGCTTCCCTGGTTTTCATGCTTTGAGGAACATAATGCAGTGACACTTTGAGAAGTGTCACTGGCTGGCCTGGTAACCATAAAGCCAATACATTTTTATGTCCTGGGAGTGCAGTGATGAAGCATCAGTGCTGGCTAGGTCACTTGGCTTAGGTGATCAGGCTGTGTTCAGTGTGGAATTGTCTACCTGGCTGGTAATGTTGTCCCTTTAAATCATACAGTCAAAATTTGTTCAGTCCTATGCCTTTTCAGAATTCAGTCCATTTTAGACCATGTCAGTCCAGAGGCATAGTTGTCTTACTTTCTTCATGAATGGTTTCCTACTGAATTAAGATACTGATAGATAATTGAGAGTTCCTGAGGTTGCTTGTTAGGAACTTTGTTCATGCATTTATTTGTTGTAATATGTGTGATTGTTTATTATGCCATGCAATTTGACATATAGTCCAGAAAACTGGAGTTGCTGAGTTATTCTTTGTAATCATAATATTTCTAAGGCAGGGCCATTATGGACTTGTGCTCAGCAATGCAGTAAATTAAGCTGACAGATACTACATTGTTGTGTTGTTCATATAGCCGTTTCATTTGTAAATTGTGGGATTTAATTATGTCCTAATGATTGTTTTTGTATAGCTGCAGTAATACTGACAGGCATTTGTCCTACATTCACCAGAAACTCACTGTTTTTCATGATCAAAGCTAATTTTCTCTTTAGACAGGTCAGACTAGTTTTATTAGTTAAATAATAGAGGAAGGAACGTGCAAAGGTCGGATGTATTTCATCTGATGAGAAGAATGGTTTTTTAAACATGTCTCAAACTCTTGAATTCCAAGATTTATTTCAAAAGCGCTTCATGGGAAGCACACAAAAAAATCAGATCCCCTAAATTATATTTTTGCTATGATTTTTCATATTGGAAGGCCAAATCTTTGTTTTCCCTGCAGACTACTCTCTTGTCTCTTATGTTCAGTAGAAAGAAGATGGTAGGATTACCATTAGAGGACTGGTTTAGAATGATATTATAAAAAGAAGCAATTGTGAGCAATTCTGAAATGCTCAATCCTCTTTGAGAGCTGTTTCTTAAAACGTCATAGTTAGGAGATCCTTAACATCCCATTGCATCTCATGGTTGACAGGTAAAGTGTTGCCAGAGTTGTTCTTTTCCTTAAACAGAAATAGGTAAAAGGGACTGGTAGTACTTACATTCCACAGGGTCATCAAGTTTTCCTCTGGAACTAATGTTCCACTGCTAGCAAATATTTTTTGCAGATCAGTAAACATGGTAGAGTGTGTTATGGGTATGATAGCAGAGAAGACTGATACACAGTCTGCAAAAACAGACCCAGAAAATGGATTTGAAATTTTGCCTAATGTGGGAACATGTTTACCCACAAAAAGACATCTGCTTTACTTTAAGAAGGTGTTAACTGGGTCATAAATTTAAGTCTTCATGGGACAGTTTTGTGCTATTCTGTGCTTCTCTTTACTTCTGTCTTGGGGAAAAAAAGCTTGCCTCAGTTCTTGTTCTCTGCTTAGAGCGCTTACAGCTTAAACGCGTTGTCTTTATACTCAAAGTTTATTCCTGAGGGTCTTTCTGTGTGCATGCTAGTGTTTCAACTCAAAAGTAGACAGTAGGGTAATAGTAGGGATCATTTTAGTTTTCTTGGATATTGGGGCCTGGATTAGTAGGGTGATTCCTTGTGTTCCCCATAGATGTCCCTTTTCCTCGGTCCGTTTCCTTATACCCTCACACAAAAAAAAAGTGCAGTTGAACCAATTCACTTGTTTGGCTTGCTGTCTGCACTTTGGAATATGCTCCATCAAAGTGTCATCTTTTAGTACTCCTGTGAACAGTAGTACAGCAGTGCACCATCTGCACCCTAGATTAATTCATCTGATAATGTCTTAGAAACCAAAACATTATGAAATCTTAAGCAGAAAAGAAGCATAAAGCTTGACATAATGTTTCCTACATTTTTTCAGTGAAGCTGTTCTGTAACATCTGCCTGATGCTGGAATAAACCATGCAATTAATCTAACAGTTCCAATGACAAAGGGATGTGAGAGATCAGAAGCGAGCATATAAGGTTACCCCTTACCCTTTAGCAGCCGTATGTTGAAATCTCTTTTGTGCAAGGCACAGGAGTATGCAATTTCACAGTCTAGGTACAGTATCTCTGCCACGGAGCTGAAATATGAGCCAGTTTATCCAAAGACTGCTGTCAACAGATACATTTGATGTGTCCAACTTACCACAGATGACATCTGTTCTGAGGAGTTTTGCAGGGTATTGTGTCACTTGGCTTTAGGGGCGTTGAATGGGTACCTGTGTTAAGGTTTATATTATCCCTCCACAGGTAGATTGATACCTTTCATTTTAACTTTCACATTTTTTAGATTTTGTACTGCGTTAGTGTGTCTGTAACTCTGGGCTTCGTGTATGGTGCTAACAGCTCTTCTCGTAGCTTGGCTAGACAAAACACACCGTTTCCAGCCCGAAGAACCAAGGACATTTGCAGCTTCTACATTCCCAAGAATGTAAACAGCCACTAATTGAGGGAGGACAGTCTGAAAGGATGGGACTATGTGGACTGAAGCTGTAGGTGGACAATGGGCCCGAATATGTAAATGGACCAAAACTTATAAAAAGGGTGAGAACTCGTGACCCAAGGTCCATCTTGGGGGTCCATCTTAGGTGTAGTCTTGGCCGGGCTTTTTTACACCCAGGATGTGTCCTGTGAAGGCCTTTCAATAAGTGTCTACTTTATTCTTTAACTCTGTCCAGCCTCTGTTCCGGGTAGCCTTCCTTTAGGCATCAAGGTCTCCTGAAAAACTGGAGATTACATCATATGTACAAGCTTTGAAGGAAGTCTATAGAATTGAAGGGCACCTGTCATATCTCTGTGGGACAGAACAGCTACATGCTACATCTGCCTGACTCTCTGTAGGCGGAATCTGCTTCACTGAATTAGATTGGAATGATATGGTTTGCATAGGGCCTACACATTTCCAGAAGCACCCTTACTTTACATTTTTATTGTATTCACAAGACTTATCAGTATGTTTATAGTAAAGTAAATCTCAGTTAACCTGTTAGACAGGTCTGGATGGACTACTGAAAATTATTTTTGTTGAAATATAGACATGACCATTTACTGCTGGAAGCCTTATTTGTCTGCTTCTGTTCAATACAGTGATTGCCATATATTTGAATCTGAATGTATGTTTGCATTGCAAGTTAGGTCTTTATTTTTCCATATTTAGGACATTTCAAGTTTTGTCTCTTGTTTTGCCAATTTTTTTTTGTTTCAGTAAGTAGTGGAAAATACAATGCCAGTGTCCATATTTGTTTTATAATAAAGAGGTTGGAGCTGAAAGGAACAGAAGAATGGTGTAGCTTAGCATAATTTGGAAATTCCTGATTTTCTGGCAGTAGTAGATTTTCCATTGCAATTATAACTGGTATATTCAGTATTTGAAGTTTCTCCTGTATTTTATCATGTTCCTTTAGAGGGACCATGTTCTCTAAATTCATATATCACTTATACCACACTTTTCATGCCAGTTGAAGCAGGTGTATTAAAGAATGAATAACAGAATGAGTAGTGGTTTTTATCTTGAATTCCCTTGTACCCCACATCAGTATGGCTCTGACCTAAATGGAGCTAATAACCTTTTATTTTAGAACAAGCAGGTGAAGAATTGCATGATAGGTTCTGGTCTTACAGGCTGTCTAACTTGTAGTACGTTGTCCTGTTGTTAAAACAGGAAGTCCACAAGAAGAATAATCCTCTAATTTCATGTACTCCCACACACATGCAATAATTTAATAATTGAACCTGTCCGAACATGATTTTGTAAAGGGCAGCATATGTAGGTGGTTTACACTATCTTTGTATATTTGCCTGATTGTTTTCCTTAGCTGAACCTGGGGTTAGAAACTCAATAGAGACAAAATGGGGGGTGGCCAGCAGTCTTTGCTTTAGTGTCTGCCTGTCATCCTTCTGAATTGCTGTTTAGTTGACATTTAAACCAAAGCCTGGTAAGTGAAGAAGAGGAGAAAGAAAAAAAAGTGTAAGGCATTGAAAAGGGTGTTTTGAAAGGAAGAAAGTAATAGAAGATATAGAAATTCCTCACAAAGAACAATAGATGAAAGCATTTCAGAATCTGGCCTGATCTTACAGCATCAGTGAGATGTGTGTTTTCTGCATGTGAAGCAGTGTGTCTATTCATTACCATCCAGTTTGCTGTAATCATGACAACTGCAGATATACCTCCCGTGTTTTGCACTTTGGTACTCTGGTGTTATTGGTGGCTCCTAGAGAAATACCCATAGTTGAAGTTTCCAGTCTTGCTGACACCAGAGTGATGGTCTTCGAGACAGTGACAGTGGCTCAAAAAACTGCTCGCTTGGTTTTGTGGCTTGTTATCCTGGATTCTCACTCATCTTTCTAAAGAAAATTTGGACTTCAGTCCCTGCTGTACTAGGATGGGGATTCAGTCATCTCAGTTAGTCACCTGGGTGGCATTCTTTTCAGGGAACAGATGTATTATTATTTGGGAGTACTCTTGAGATCTGTGGTGATTGCTGCCTCAAAAATTCTGACGGCATCTGCCTCTCTAATAGCAGATCTTGTGTGTGATACAGCTGGGTATACTCAAATAATTTGGGACTGGATCAAAACCATAAACATATGGGATGCATGAGTGGCATAAGATGTAATTGAAATTGGATAAAGAATAGCAAGGTAGCAATGCAATTTCCTAACCATTTGTTATGTAGCAATTAGAATGATGAAAGCATCCTAGAGGGAAGTAGGTCTAAGGTTGTTTTGGATTTGTGCCAATTTAGGAATAAATTACAAGTGCTAAAATCTGTGTGAAGTTAATAAGTGTCCTCAGTGTGGTTAAAGATTCCACCAAATTCTAATGGATAAAATAAAATGTTAGAATAAATATAATACAGCTATGTAACAGAAGTGCTAAATATATAGTGAAAAAAAAAGATCTAGCACCATTATTTTCACGTTTTGAAGAATGTGTGTTTCTGGCAGGAAGCAGGAGAGGGAAGGAGATAAAAGAATCTGAGCATGGGGACATTCAAAAATACAACAAATACTCTTGTTTCTGTTATGATGTGAGAGAGGGCATAGCATCTAGGCCATGGTCTGGATGAACGGGTGAAAAACCTGTTGCTGATCGAAGTGCTTCCCAATTGGAAGAATGCAAAGAAATTAGGAGAGGACTGCATTAGGGTAGAAACCTCAGGCACTAATCAAGCAATAAGTGATGTTTTGGGAGGATACTCTTTGTTGCTGTTTTTCTACAGTTAAATACAATTAAATTGAATGTATGAATTATTATTTGTGGAGGTTCTCCAAATTATCTGCAAAGGTTGTATTTTAAGCCTTCCTGGCTCTTTTTTTAAGTCAATGTTTCACCAGTGGAATAGTAACTCATAATAAAGTGCCACATATTCAGATTCTCAAATTGGGTTAAAAAAAAAAAAGCCTGTTGAAAGAACAAGATAGAAGACTCAGACTGAGTGCAGGTAGTGCAGATAGTACAGGGCTGTTAAGCCCAGTGACTTCTCCGCCATTTTGGTGGCTTTTCCTGCTGGTCTCACGTGTTTTGTCTGTTCAGTGATCTTCTGGTTTTTGGTCTTTTTTTGCGTTGGGGTTTTTTGTTTGGTTTTTTTGAGGGGGGGAGGGGGCATGGGGAGACGATGTCGTGGGTGGATGGTTTTGTTTGTCAGCTTGGTTTTGATGCTTTTTGTTGGTTTTAGTGGCGGTGGTTTGGGGTTTTGGGGTCTTTTTTCCTATAATTTCTTTGAACCAACCTCTGTTTCTGATGTCTTTTAAGTGTCGTGTGAGTGTGGCAGTCTTATGAAATTTTACTTTGAGGGAATAGGAATGTTAATGATGAATCAGTTGCATGGTTCAGTGATATAGTGAGATGCTGTGAATATCACGGTAGCCACCTTTTGGTTTGGATGTGCCTTTGATAAGACAGCCTGTCCTGCAGTATATTTTACCAGCATCTGCACTGTCTTAGGAAGTCCCAAGATTTCAATGCTTTTAACAGTTCCCACTAAAATTCTTCTGTGAAGCCATGGGATGAGATATGGTAGAAAGTGGCCTTAAGGTTTCAAGGGTTCCTGAAGAAGCATCACCACAGAGCCCCCCAATGACCTTTTAATTAGAGCAGCAAATAAAAGTTTGTAATGGTGTACTGTCATTGGGATCTGAGACAAACAAAGACCTTCCTGTTGAGTCACAGCATGTGCTACACACAAATGTACCAGTAGAAACAAGAAGCTACCAGGCTTTCCTTTTTCTTGGTCAGAAATTGTTGGGGGCATAGTGTGGGAAACATGCTGCCTAAATGAGTTCTGTAGGAGGAAGCTTAGAAACCTGACAACTCCTGCATTCAAACTGTGCCACCTTTACAGTCAATTTTTGATAAAAATCAGCAATTGACTTTTGTTTAGAGCTAAACTGAGCAGTGCCAGGCTGTGGGGAACCACTCTAGTACAATGCAGATGGCACCTTCCAGAGCTTGTCGGCTGTGCTTTCCCTCTGTGCTGGCAGCTGTGGCCACACTGATGACAAGGAGCACTCATTTATTTTGCTTCAGAGTAAACCGGTCATTTCTATGGTCATAGCGGAAAGAACTCAGCTCTTCTTGCTGGTTATGCTGTATGGATAATGAGTTTTGTTCCTTTTTTCTGTAGTATTGGGTATTTGTTTCACAGCTGTGGGCAACTTGGTTTGAAAAGCAAGTTCCTTAACTTGTAGTGAAGGTAGTTTTTCTCTATTTATACCATTTAAGAGTTTGGTCCTATAGCTCTGTAACAGCAGATTTTTTGTGTTAGAAAAATGGGTAGAAGCAGAGCGTTTACTGTGTGAGACTTGCTCTGACCATAAACTGTGAAGAGTAATCAAATACTGTACTTCTACCTATAAAGCGCTTTACCACAGGGATAAATTTATATAAAAAGCTACCTAAACCCTTTTTCCAGATCAGTTTCTGAATAGTTTTGTTTGCTTTGTTAAATTCTTTCTGAAACACACCGTGGGTTAAGCAGTATGCAGAAGAGGCTTTCAAAGTAGTTTAGTTCACTAGAAGGGTAAAGCAGAGTCATAAACTGGGAAGCTACTTTTCAGTGTGTAGGGGGAACAAGGCAGTTCACAGTTGTTCCCTGGAGCGTACTGCTACGGCATTGTTCCTCTAGTGCTGGTACTTTATGGTCTGTGCAGAGCTATGCAGTCAATACAGTCCTTGCTAGTTACTTTCTGCTAAACTGCATTAAAGGGCAGCACATTTGTGCTATCCTGAACTCTCCCCAGGTGAAAGATCCTTGTTACAGCAACAGTTAGTTGTATCATCAATTGTAAAGGGGGCTGGCATTCCTCAGAGGAGATAATTATAATGCTCAAGTGTTCTTTCTAATGTTACCTGTTTCATATACGATGTTTCTGACTTCCTCTACTTGCTTTCATATTTCAGGTATCACAGATGGCAAGGAAAACAAGTGTTTTCCTCCAAGTGAGTCCTTCAAGACTGCTGATTTAGAACTCTGGAGTGTGGCTGGTTGCCCCACCACAGGTATTCTGTTTCTATCTAGCAGATTCTCTTTTTTTTCTCCTATGCATGGTAGTAGGTCTTTTTGGCCAAATGATAAGTTCGAACATGCTAAAGTTACATGGTGGGGATCAGAATTATTCTCCAGAGAAAAATTTCTTAAGTCATCAAGTCAGTTTAGTCCTTCAAATTAAGACCAGTGTAGAAATCAACCCTATGCAAGATTTATTTCTTTGAATTTTGAAAGCACAGATTCCACAGCTAGACACTTATGACCCCACCACCACTTGCAGAGGCTATGCCATGCGACTGCATGCTGCTGCAGCGTCCTATCATTTGCCAGGTTGCAGGCTATGACTACACCATGCCCTTGACCTGTAAAACTGTGAAATCATAAATCTGTGAAATGTTCTGCATTCTTCAAAAGACATCTATGCAAATACCTTGCCTTTATCTCCCTGGGTTGAAAATGTCCATCCTGGGGTGCATCAGGCAGAGCATCGTCAACTGGGCAAGAGAGGGGATTGTTGCGCTCTGCTCTGCACTGGAGCAGCCTCACCTCGAGTGCTGGGGGCAGTTTTGGGTGCCACGATGTAATACAGACGTTGAGCTGTTAGAGAGGGCACGAGGACGGTAAAGGGCCTTGAGGTGAAGCCATATGAGGAGTGGCTGAGGTCACTTGTCTGTTCAGCCTGGAGGAGACTGAGGGGAGACCACGTTGCAGTCTGCAACTTCCTCTTGAGGGGAAGAGGAGGGGCCGGCACTGATCTCTGTAGTGACCAGTGACAGGATGCAAGGGAATGGCCTGAAGTTGTGTCAGAGGAGGTTTGGTTTGGATATCAGGAAAAGATTCTTCACCCAGAGGGTGGTTGGGCAATGGGACAGGCTCCCCAGGGAAGTAGTCACAGCACTAAGCCTGACAGAGCTCAAGAAGCGTTTGGACAATACTCTCAGGATCATGCTGTGACTCTTGGTGATGTCCTGTGCAGAATCAGGGGCTGGATTTGATGATCCTGATGAGTCCCTTTCAACTCAGATGATTCTGTGATAATCAACTGTAGTTATCACTCTTCATATTGCTATATTGAGTGTTTTGATCCAAACCACGGAAAGTAGACTTCTGCTGTTATTTCATGCACTTAGCTTTTCTGATAACCATACAGAGCTCTGTTTTAAAGTTAATGGATTGGGTTCTACAGCTGCTGGAGGTCCATTTCAGGACAAGATTTCAGGTTTAGGGTATAAATAATTGGAAGATATTCACAGTTAAATTATCACTTTTGAGTTATTTGCAGTTAATTTGAGGGGATGCACTGACTCCCACATGATTTTAGGTGAGTTTTGTTTCTTAGCAACATGGAGTTAAGGGTAATTTTTTTTGTAACTGGAAGTCATCATGTTCATGTTCAGATTTATCAGCATTTGTTAGAAAGGGTGCAGTGCACCAATTAAGGATGTCATAGCCTCCTTGCAGATCTTTGCTTTGGAAAATGCCTCTGATATCATGAACTTCTTAGGGCAGTTGCTGAAGGCACTGTGTCACCAACAGTGTGTCTCCACTGTCCATCCTCCCTCATTAACCTGAGCTTTCGTAGGAGAAGCCAGACTAAGGTTAATGGGTCTGATTGGGTGTCAGCTGAACTTTTTACATCTTGTTTTCAGAGTGTTTGCTTACAGGAAGTCCTGTTTTCACCATGGAGTGTTAGCTATTTGTCTCTGCCAGCATAGTGTTTGTAACTTGACTCTACCATTGTATCCCTGGTTTTTTGCATGCTTTCCTTGGACAAGAAAATGAGTGGTTTTATTTGAAATGTCACTGAGATGGAACATATGATTTAGACTTTTTTCTTAAAGCAGAACACATACGTGGTTTCCTAAAGCTAAGATTTAGACCAAAAATAAAACTGAATTTGGCCAGTGCATGCAGAGTAGGGCACCTGAAGTTCTAGCGCATATAAACTACTGGCTTCTAGCAGATAGGCCGTTTTATTGCCTTGTACAGAAAGGCCCTGACATGATGTCTCAGATCACATTTTTGTGTGTGCTCGTTTTTCTCTTCCCTATCACTCATATGAACTGGCCAGCATTTTTTCAACAGAATTGGGTGGACTTGGTTTTAGGCTTTCATATGGGAATTGCATGGATGATCTGATAGTGTTGGAGACGACAGGAAATATTTAACTGTCTCAGAGTTTACTCAGTTGTGCCAGTGCTTTTAAAAGCCAGAATGTAGATTTAGGGTTTAAGCTGAACAGAACAAAGAGGTTTTTGAAGTTGAACCACAGTTTGATAAGGACATCTTATTGTCCTGTAAAGGAGAGTTTTCGGAGTGTAACAGTAAAATTTTAGCTCTGTTTTCTGAATTCATTATCACAGCTCTCACTGAATGCAGCTTAGTCAACATTTCATGTTCAGGAATGGCTTGGAATCAGAAATTTAAAAAGTTGGGGGAAACATGGATATTATCATAGAGAATCAAAATGTAATTTGATTTGTGTCCTCTTCTCCTTCAAGGCTATTAAAATACTCTTACTCCTTTCACCTGATCTTTGCATATTGTTTTTAAAGGAATGAAGGATAACTGTTCTCTGTTGCAGCAAATGCTGCAATGTGCACAGTACAAAAGCCTAACATCCATGCACTGTTGTGGTGAGGTCTCTGTCCACACAGACCAAGAGATTTTGGCAGAAGCAGGGCTAGTGAGCTGGTTCTATTGGTCTTCATACCGCAGTTAGTAAGCTGACCCACCCAGTCCACCAGTAGGGCCAGCTGTACACAAGAGCAGTGATTGTAACAGCAACTGGTGAAACAAGGCACATGCAGATGTAAAGACTTTGCTTTATTGGTGGTGGAAGGACAGAGCAGGTAACAGGTGCTTGATAACTGAAAACAGACACTGTTCATGTACTTACAGTATGTGGTTTAGTGGTGCAGGATTCACTGTGCTTGCACCTGTGCTACCAACAGCCCAGACCAGTAAAAGCCTGTGAACCAGAGAGAGAACAGGAAAAACCTGAGTGTGTAATAAAAAAAAAAAACAAACCAGCATTCAAAGGGACTGTCAGGACTGCATTCTTCACTGTGATCTGTCACTGTCAGACTTCAGCCTCAGTATCTGCTAAAGGGAGTTCCCAATCTGCTTTAAAGTTTGGGAGGTCTGAAATTGTCGCAACAAACACTGTGATTCACTTAAGTGGCCATGGCTAAATAACCACTCCCATGGGGTTTTAGTCTATCTGTCTCATCCTCTGCCTTCCACACACCTTTCCTTATGTTTTCCTTTTCCCTACTCTGTGTGGCCAAACGAGATCAAAGAAGTTGTTTGGGATGAAAAATCCGTGGTTTTTTTAGTTATTGCAGCTTATGTGTGAGTGTCATGCAGCTCCCTGCAAGGGGATGTAAAAATGCCTGGGCCAAGTATCATAGGGGGAATGACGAGAAGGTAGGGACATGAAAGGAGAGAAGAGAAAGCAGCACTGAGTTTTCAGAAAAATAGTGTAGCCATACACACCCCTTCATGATTATCAGTCTGTAATGGGTCAAGACCTCACATTCCTGGATAACAGGGGAACATAAGCTGAATTTCAGTGTAATCTAAGTCATGTATTTTTTGTAGTTTCTTTACTGTAGTTCTGGGAGATACTTATTTCAGTTCAGCTTAAATTGTGTGCTACAATAAGCCCATGTTCCTAACTAGAATGCCATGGATGCTGCAACCAATATAAACTTGTAGTGAAGAAGTGTAAGGGTACTTTCAGAACCTTCATGGTTCTGAACCATCAGTGCTCTTTTACAGCACTTCAGATGAGGTGTAATTGGATTTAAGACTTGTAAAAGGCACTAGAATGATACTAGTTGAGAGGCCAGTCCTCTGTTAAAACATAAACATTTATCCCCATCGAGAAAAAACATGCTTCATTGGCATTTTAAACAGCACTTAACATCTAAGATTTGAGCACTCTTACTTGATTCTGCTGCTGTTGAACAGCTGATGCACTTCATTATAGAAATGACTGCTGTTTAAGTCAACTTCTAATTGTTTTGTACAACCAATTTTCCTAAAAGGAAAGAGGGACTTCTACGTCTGTATAGAAGGGAACTTTGTTGAAAGAACTGGAATTAAATATTTGTAAATAAAGTACTGGGATACATAAATGCAATAGTTATACCTAACATCACCTAATATGCTCATGGAAAATATGATGCTATGTTTAAGGGCATTAGTTTAAAAAGGACTACAAACGTCATTTATTATGCCCTGATGTAAGCCCAAGCCATTCCTACTCAATCATGATGGAGTGACTGACTCTGTTCTTTAGCCAATTATTATTTTTAAATTTTATCCTTATGGAAACCTCAGTATTTTTGCAGAATCATAAATAATCATTTATTTCAGGCTGATCCAATTTAGTAACTGTTTATCTCTTGTTACATAGCTGCATTCATTTTTAAAGTACACAGTTTTATAGACAGCGATCCATTGTATCTTGCTTTCCTTTTCCAGTCTTTTACCTTAGAAAAGTATCAAAGATTACTTACATTTATTCCATTGAGCCTTAACACTTTGATCATGAAAACACTATGCTGATTTCTGT
This sequence comes from Melanocharis versteri, assembly GCA_013397845.1. Taxonomy (NCBI): domain Eukaryota; kingdom Metazoa; phylum Chordata; class Aves; order Passeriformes; family Melanocharitidae; genus Melanocharis; species Melanocharis versteri. The sequence continues at coordinate 60,295 of VZTG01021102.1, read as the reverse complement.
GCTTGTTTAAAATTGGGGGATTTTGTTAGTCTTACAAAATCACTTGCTGCTTTTTTTTTCCCATGCCCAGACAAAGCAAAGGGTAGTTATTGCATGTCAAATGAATGAATATTGTTATACATCAGAAGTGTTTCCAACTGTGAGAAGGTTTCTTTGTAATCCACACTTTCCACCTGAGTGTCTTGAGTCTACAGTGTCATTACTGTAGTTACTAGCATAAAGTAATCCCAGCAGCTTTAGAGGAAAGGAAATCGCCACTCAACCAGTATCATTCCTGAGAGAATGAGGAATGGAGACTTGGATCTTAAAAAGAAGATGTAAAAATGTAGAAGTCAGCTGATGAGGAGTTGGTTTTCATATTGTGTATTGCTGGATAGACATCTCGCTGTGTGGTTTTTTTTTGGAGAAGTCATGTTTCCTCACTGTCTGGTTTAATAAGACAGGATTTATATCTGCTACCTTCCCAGCAGACCTCTAAAGCTTGTGTAACTCTCCCTAGAATATCATGATGAAAGGTATGTGTCTATAAACACTGTGTCATTTAACATTCTAGTTACCTGTGATTTAATAGAAAATACATGGGAAAATTATATAGTATGCTTTTAACTCAGCAGTGACTCAGATATGATGCTGGTCTTGATGTGTGGTTTGTTGTGGGTGTTTTTTTAACGGTATCTGCATGGGTAAGACTGGTTTATTATTTCCAGATGTTGGTATACCTGATTTTAGGCCAAGTTTCTGTCTCTGTGCATGAGCTGGGGGACAGCATTGGTCACTGTGGTGCTGATGCCATGGATGAAACTTATGAGGTCTGGTTGTCCTGAGATCATTTCCACATCTCTTGTTACCATTCTCAGGCACGGCTGTGCCAACAAGGGAATTCAGCCAACAGCTGTATTATACATGCTGTGGAATAGTCTGTTTGGAGAAGATGTTGGTGACTGTCTCAGAAATACATTGCTCTGAAAAAAAAAAGGAGAAACTGAATCAGTGGGCGGAGTTCCCTCTCTGAGCTGCCCATACCCGGACAGTCATTTAGTTCAGAGGGACATGCACGATTCAGTATACCATTAAGCCAAATACCACTAGTGATAACATTATTCTTTATGCCTCGTTGTATAGTTAGAATCTGTCGTAAAAGATAAGAAGCCAGTTTCTATCGCTTTTGGCACAAGAATAAGCCAGGAGCAGTTTTGCTGGCATTACTGTAACAGTAAACTGCAAAGTATCTCTTATCAAGAGACAGATTTAGTTTTATGTGGAATGAGGATGGATGCTACTATACCACAGGTTTCAAGGAGTTGTGATTCAGTCTGACCCATGCCACAACATTGTTCACAGTGTTTCAGCTCTGAAGCAATTCTCCTAAGACCAACTGAAATAATGAAACTGGAAGCATTTTCCTTCTTGTAAGGTGAAAACTGTCATAGAAGTGAATCTGGTGACTGTCAAGGCAAGTTACATTCTCAGTGCTTTAAAAATGGTGAGATTTTGTTCCTCATTTGTTGTTGAAGCTATCTGATGAGTTTTCATTTTGCTAACGTTATGCAATTTTGAAGCAATGGCTTTGATTTGTAAGTTCCCCCATACAAAGTTTTAATTGACAGTATGTGATTTGGGATAAAATTGATGCCTAAAGGAAGGCTACCCGGAACAGAGGCTGGACAGAGTTGAAGAATAAAGTAGATATTTACTGAAAGGCCTTTACAGGACACACCCTGGGAGTACAAAAGTCTGGCCACGACTACACCTAAGATGGACCCCCAAGATGGACCCCGGGTCACGCGTTCTTGCCCTTTTTATAAGTTTTGGTCCATTTACATATTCAGGCCTATTATCCACCTACAGCTTCAGTCCACGTAGTCCCATCCTTTCAGACTGTCCTCTCTCAATTAGTGGCTGTTTACATTCTTGGGGTCTGAAGCTGCAAATGTCCTTGATTCTTCGAGCTGGAAACGGTGTGTTTTGTCTAGCCAGGCTACAGAAGAGCTGTTAGCACTATACATGAAGCCCAGAGTTACAGACACACTAATGCAGTACAAAAGCTAAGAAATACGAAAGTTAAAACTAAAGGTATCAAAATGACAAGCCTCTTGTCAAGATTGTTGATTCAAACATAGTACCGGACGTGTTGGAAGTCTAAAGGCAATTGAGTTCCTGCAGTGGATTAGTGATTCAGTCCTAAGCAAAGGAGTGGCCATCCTATCATTGACTCCTGCCACTTTATTGCCTAAGCAGAAAAGATGCTCTTAGAGCTCAACGACTTCGGCTAGAGCTTTCCCATTAGCATCAGCCTCTGAAGGATCCATGCCTAAAATGTCTGTGTTTTATCTCTACTGAAAATAAGGTGAGCCCATTCTTTGTCTCCTGTGAGTAAAGGGAAATCTTCTTTATTCCAAGGAAGTAGTGGTGGTGTTGTTTGTAAATTTTCAGAAAAGCCTAAGTTCTTATTTCTTTGTTCATTCCTGTTAGCTTTTAAGTAAAGGCAATGGGTAATTAGATAGCAAATACCATCAAGAACCAGGATGCAAAAAAAAGTATTTCATAGGGTTGATTCACTGCAGTATTTTTGTGAAGGTCAGGTCTTACACTTTTCTATTTTGCATTCTTGAATGTGAAAATAGATGAGAAAGCAAGTCTGTTTATCGCTTGGCATTGCACAGCCTTCAGTCACATTTTCAGACAGAGAAAGAGGAAAAAGATAAGTTCTTAGCAGAGCTGTATCTCTTAAGAGAAGTTAAGCAGTGAGATACAAGCCAGCTTTGTATTTTTGTATTTTGTAAAGTTACAGAAAGATGAAAGAGGAAAGCCTTGACTTTTATTGCAGGATACTGAATAGAAGAATCTCCAGACACAAAATGTATAGGAAATTCTTGCTCATTCTGATTCTGCCCTGGTGAGTTAAAAAACATTTTCATCTGGCTGCACAGTAGAGTAATCTTTTGGATGAGTCTTTGAGGTGAATTTGACCAGGATGTGTGTGTGTGCTTCCACAGAGACCTTCAACACCAACATAAGACTTGAGATAATGTGTTGTTTGCTGCATGTTCTGGTTGAATTTTCTCTGAATTAATTGATTTTAAGCAGACTTCCTGGATATATGGAGAGGAGTGGGAAACATTATTTAATATGGTTAATTATGTTTGCATATTTAGTATAAAATAGCTTATAAAATACAGTATGTTCTGTTTTTCTTGAAGGAGCTTTAATTGCAGTGAGTACTGTGCTTCAAAATGTCTCTTTTGAAGATGAGTTTTATTTGGTTCTCAGCTTGTTGTTTTAAATAAAACTCCTTCCATGTTCTGGTGAATATTTGCGGGTGATGAAGGGAGTCAAACCACATAAGAGCACCGGGTGTATTAATGTGGGGAAGAAAGTAGTTACCTGAGCTGTAAAATTTCGGACTTAGCCTGCTCATTACTGGAAACTAGGACATTGCTCCACGCCATCTCCAAATGTGTCAGCCACAGGCTCAGTCTATGCAGCAGTACTCACCTATATTTTTAAGGGCTTTTAAATAAACAGCTGGTTGCCACAGAGTATTTGGGAGCTGGAAGTTTTGGGTCTAAGTAACAAACAACAAAGTAGACTGTTTAAAAGTACCTTCATTTCCTGCCAATGACACTTAACTGTTCCAAGGCTACTTGTGTTTAAAGTCTTCTTTCTGTGACCTCTGTCAGGGAAAGAATCTCTAGATTGGAATATCCAGGATCTCAGTCTTTACATGGTACTCAAGGGGCATGTCAGATATGACAATAATCTCCCTGGAGTTCATTCCCAACCATCTTGGATTTTGCAGATACAGAAAAAATGACTGTTTATAAGGTCATGATTGGAATATCCCTCCATCATGCCATCAGGAAAAGTTAAAGCAAGCACTTCTCCACTGATTCTGTGTAACTGCTGCTTGCCACCAGATTATCTTACCTGCTAGTCTTTCGCAAATTTGGAAGAGGATTTTTTATGGTGTTTAAATCCTATTGTGCAGACACAGGGTCTAGCACACATTTCTCTTTGCTAAGGTACGTGTTGCTTTCTTGTGGTTATTAAGAAGAAAACAACACCTTTTTCTCTTCCTTTTTGCCCCTCAGCAAAGCCTCAGGCAACTGTCTTCAGCAGAATTTAGTGCTAGGCACACACTGCCTAGTAAAATTTTCATGGACATGATTTTTGTTAAGGGAAGCAGTGGAACACAGATAATCCCATAAGAATTGGCCATTGATAAGGGAGGATTTTTGTATTGCTGTGGAAGTTTAACACATATTGTGTTATTTAATTTAAATATTGCACAGAATGAAATGTTTATTCTCTATTTATTCATAAAATCTTCAGTACTAAAATAAAAGTCTAATTGAAACAACACTTATCTATCCTGTCACTCCTAATTGTATACATTTAGTGATAATATACTCTTTTTCATGTATATATATATATATATGAGAGCAAACAAAGCTGTAATGCAGTAATTTATTTGTTCAGTCAGGCTCACTGTTGAAACCTTTCCATTGCCAGAGTAGGTTACATGAAACAACACAAAGTCTATGCTCTTGCTTTTGTAAGAACAATGCCAAGTATTCCCCTGTAAAGAAGATTAATAGAGCTATAAAAAAGTGGTGGCTTCACATTGCTAATAGTTCTACACAATCCAATAGAAAACTAAGTCCACTACTGAATTTCTGAAGGTGGGTCAATAAAAGTAATGATCTCCATACGGTTTTGTGGGAAACGGGAATTATTTCTGTGCAATACTGTAGTTATCCCTCTTACTGTTCTTGAGGTTCTATGTGGTTTACAAAAGCAAATACCTCAATAATTCAAAACAGAGAACAAATATGGATTAATTTTGCTTGCTGATTTCTTTTTCCCACAGAGAAGAACACTGAAGCTATGGCAAATGCTTAGAGGCCCCATTGGTATCCTAGGAGCAGTTAGATAAAGATTCTAAATTATCACATTGTATTTTTTCTACTGAACTTATATGCACTTTTTGAATGTTATGCAGTGACAGTAAAAATGTAGCAAAGTGAAAAAGTTTTGTTTAAAATTTGAAGATCATAAAAGAGTTATTGAATTCCCATCTTTATAACTTAAGAGCCTCTATTCGGGTAGATATTTTAAAAGAACAGAGAAATTAATTATTTAATACTTCAAAAAATGAGTTACTTTAAAAAAAAATATTAAATCTTCATCAAGTTAGGGGTTTGGCAATTTTTAAGTCTAGCTTGTTATATATTATTTTTCATCTTATAATTGCTAGAAAATTCTGGTAAAACAGTAGCAAACTGACAGGACCAGACTTGCGCTTGCCATTTATGTGTATTGTTTCTATATCCTTAGGGAAATGAAGCCTTTCAGGAGGCTTTCCAGAGGAAGAGCTAATAAATTGCTCTGAAGTTGATACAAGCTTCTCTGGGAAAAAGAGCAGGGGCTGGAAAGCCTGTGATAGAGAGCAGCTGTTTTCAGATATTTGCGTTAAACCTCAGACGTGCTTTCCTGCCAGCTGCTGTAGCACAGAAGATTAACAGACATGTCCATAGCACTCAAGCAAGTCTTTAATAAAGATAAGACTTTCCGCCCAAAACGCAAGTTTGAACCTGGAACCCAGAGGTTTGAACTTCACAAACGAGCGCAAGCATCTCTCAACTCAGGCGTGGACTTGAGAGCAGCTGTGCAGTTGCCCAGTGGAGAAGACCAGAATGACTGGGTGGCTGTTCATGTTGTTGACTTCTTCAATAGGATCAACCTCATTTATGGAACTATTTGTGAGTTCTGCACAGAGAGGACCTGCCCAGTGATGTCTGGAGGCCCTAAGTACGAGTACCGGTGGCAGGATGACTTGAAGTACAAGAAGCCCACAGCACTGCCAGCACCCCAATATATGAATCTTCTCATGGACTGGATCGAGGTGCAAATCAACAATGAAGATATATTTCCTACAAGTGTAGGTAAGTGTAAGGAAGAAGTCCTGAAGCATAAACTGCCTTTCATTCTTGTACTGAGCATTTTCTCTTCCCACCTTCATTTTTAGGGACTTTAAAGCTGTTGAACAGCAGGGGGAGGAGGAGGGATCAGAAATAGTGTGCAGTATATGAAATGTTAACTGTGGTTGCTAGGTATGATAGTGTTTGCTAGCCTTAAATGTTTGTCCCTGATGAGCCTCTCAGGTTAATCACTGAGGGTGATCAGCACTGCATTAATACCTTCTTGAAAGCTAATCAAATTTGTATGGCTTTGCATTTTATCTGGCTACTTAGATACAGAATGGATGGAAAGCAAAGCTAGTCAGAGTGCTCTGTAGAGTGTACATCTGTGTACAAGACAGTGGAGAGTCAGGAATGCAGTGAACTTTGCCCTCCCTCCCTCTCTTGATTTCTCATCCAAAACTCACAATTTGGGAAGTGAAGTATTCTCCAAAGTATTGTTTTCAGTACTATATATAACTAATAAGCGTTGCTATTATGTAAGCAGACAGCCTAGATGAGAGAGCTGTTTAGAGCTTCACAAATTTCCTTTCATAATATTCTCTCTGAAGAGTGGCACAAGTCGGTTGAAGTATCCTTGCTGAAATAGTTCCCTCTGGATAAGGTCAACTTAGTGGAAGAATACATTATGTAGTGTAGACAGCATAAATATTTGGCCATGGCTGCATGCAACAACAACAACAACAACAAGTTATACCTTAGGAATGTCAGTGTACTTGCATGATTTTTAGCAGTTTTAGTTAATGGGTCCTGATTTACTTCTTTTGACTGGAAAAGCTGGGAGCTTGCTGTAAGAAATGTAAGCTGTTGTATATTAGTTGGCCCAGATGAGTAACAAACAAGAAGAATGCCATATGTTCAGGTTAGTTCAGCCCAATATTTTGGAGTTTATAGGCAGCTACGTCCTGCGACTAATTGGTAGATGATGCATCAAGAGGCTGTGTCTATCAGTGTTTCCAGACCTTTGAAATACCTTACTCTTGGACTTGATGGCTATTTATCTGGACAAATCTGTGGTTTGTTTCTTAGTTTCTATCGCTCTTCTGTTCTACTCTAATAGGTAGAAAGGATGCATTAGCTACATTTTTAATCTGGATTTTGTCAACATGGCAAGAAGAAGGAGGATATCAGAGGAAGCAGCATCATATATTTTGCGTAGTGAAAGATGGGTTTGATTTCTCAAGCAGTTGTTGGGTTTTGTTTCTTCAGGATAAATGATTTTTGGAGTTGAAGATTGGTTAAAGGTGCAGAGAAATATGTGATTTTGCTTCCACTGGTATTTCTGCAGGCTTTTGTTATACCAAGTTTCTACCTTGGAGTGTTCCAATATTGTTCTGTTTTCTTGTGGTTTGCATATGTACAAAGTATTGTCTGTCAGCAGATATGGGGAGCAGGTAGCACACTGGTGTGCTGATAGGTTTTACTGAACCAACTAATAACCTCTAACAGACAAACATTCAGCCCTAGGTGCTCCCCCATTATATTCGTAGTAAGATACTTCTGAAGGAACTTTTATCCTGATGGCTTACTTATTGTAAGCTAAGAATGAAATTAGTAAATACTCTCAGTCTACAGGTTTTCTCCTCCCAGCAGCTTCTGCTGTCATCAGTTAAATCAAACATGAAGAAAGTGAAGAAGTGGAAAGGTATCTCGTCTCTAAAATGGGGCTGGACTCTGATAAAAGTCAAAACAGGAAAGCTCAATGTTCATGAAAGTCTTTGTCTCGCTCTGAATTGACCCAAAGGAAAGGGACAAGTCTACTTGTATTGGACTGTGCCCTATTCATATTACAGACTGAGATGATTGGACAGTTCCGTAAAGAGATTCTATAGATACATTTAGAACATTATTAGAGCAGCACCTGTACTCCTGTTCCTTTCTTGCCTCCTCTTCAGCCTTTGTTGCAGATACCTTACTGGCTCCCTGCATACTTCTCATTATCTTTTTAAACTACCACTTTTTGTATGAAACTATTGATAAAATTGTTTGGGAGGCCTTCAATCTTTCAATTCAGAAACAGATATATGCTGTGTTGAATTTGGTGGTTTGGATATCTCTTATGTCAGCAAGTCCCTACTTAGGCACTCAAAACAGTCAAAGGGAAGTTTGGATCTGTTCCTGAGGTAAGTGGCCTTTCGAAAGAATCTTTTTGATTGATTTTCACATCAGTGCCATATTTGGATGTGATACTACCTGCCAACCTGAGTACTGCTTACAAAGCTGTTGAATGAAATGCAGTGTGTATTGTTACCTGTTCTGCGTTTCACTCGTGATCAGAGAAGGAACCTTTGTTACTGTGTTAGTTACTGTTTGTTCCTACCTGTTCTGCAGCAGCCTTTGGTTAGAGGCACCATGGGCATAGTACTAATTAAAATCTCTGTTTTCATTCATATAAATTAATGGTGGTGAATATGACAATTGTTCATTCTTCAAAGCAGCTGAAATAGATCTTGAAAGATTATATACTCAGAAAACAAAACAAGCTTATGTATTGTCCTTTCTAATAGGACAACAGTTTTAAAGTGTTGAATGGCTGTAACTTAGAGTTTACTTTTTTGCTTTGAGTCTTTCTAGTCTGCAGATAACTGTTCTGAAAAAAAAAAAGGCTGCCCAGTGGATGGTATTTGGGCTGACTTCCATTAGCAAATAAGTTTGGTGAAGAGATCCAGAGTTGGATTAGTAAGAGCTGTTCACAGAAACCCTGAACACACTTTTCTCAGCTTAATCCTATTAAACTTTTCCTCTTTCATTTGACATATCTCATGCAAACTATCTAGAAAGGGGTTTCGAGAACTGTGATTAAGTGCAGCTTTCACTGAGGAGCTAGTTTCAAGGAAAATAATTTCAGAGTAGGGATAGCCATGTTTGGTGAGATCTTTCATTTTGTGATGGTGGTCTTCCTCTGTGGTTTTAAGAAAAAGACTATTAATGCAGTTGAGTTATAAATTGTTGTAAATGTTGTATTTAACCTTGTCAGTATTTATAATGGCACAATGGCCTCTGGCCTCTTAGCAGTCAACCTGTGATGTGGTATTTCCTCTCTGCTTTCCCCAGTCCTTCTGATTAATTCATTTTCTGGTAAAGACCCTCTTCCCTCAACCACTCTCCCACTTATCATGAGCTGGTTGCATGGAAACAGAAGAACTGTCAAGAACTGTGTGCAGGTGATAAAAGCAGGTGCTGAATATCAGGACCACTTCTTTGTATAGCAAAATTTTAAGGACTGTTTTTGTAAAATGGCGTCACAGTCTGTAAAGGAATGCAGACATGATTATGTTCTTGTTATTGTTTCCGTAATTATCAATTTCTTTATTCATTTAAGTAGGTTTAAGTCATGTAAGAGGCTGACAACTCTGGAAACAAGCTCTGTAGGTAACCATATACAGACCTGTCTCAGTCCTCAGTGGGTGAGAATGCTGTAATAGAACAGAGGAGAGTCTGTATGCCTGCTCAGCCACTCCAGTGAAGCTATCCATCCCCAACATGAATTTTTGTAATGTACTTGTGGTTTATTTAGCTTTAGGGTAAGTTCTTTTTCTTCAGTAAGTACTAGTTGCTCTTTAGGGCACCTAGTAGTCTCACTGTTTAACACTTTTCAAGGAATATATTTCTCAGCTTTTGGTAAACAGTCTGAAGAAATAATTTGGAGTGGAAAGCAGTAGATCCTTGGAATAGATGTAGTTTTTGTTGAACTGTAGTTGTCAGCTTTCACCATATGAGTTTTGGCAATGTCAAAAAAGGAGCCAAGAAAGAAAGCAGCTCTATTCATCTGTGCTCCCTTTAAATCCTGATTCCCAAACGTGATAAATCCAGTTGCTTTAGGTTCTTTCCTGTACTCATTGCAGCCTTAAATTGGGAGTAATTGTGTCTTATTTGGATTTTCAGTGCATGGCATGCTGAGTTTTTTTCTGTTGTAAAAAGTCACTGGAAAAGATACACAGAAATTTAAGGCCGCAGGGAATTACGTCATTTATTCTAATCTGACCTCCAGAACAACACAGGCCAAAGAACATCACCACATGATTTCTTCATCAGGTCCACAAATTGAAATGAGAGGATGGTCAAACAACAGAAAATGTTGCTGAAATTAACAGAAAATTAACTTCTTTTCTGGCTTGACATAATGAAAAGTTTTTCCCAATGAAGAAAATAAAGCAGTTGAGAAAGAACACAGAGAGGTTGTGCCATCTCTATCATTCAGGGTTTTCAAGACCAGGCAGAATAAAGCCCTGAACAATCTGATCTGATGGGATGCAGACTTCCCAAAATCAGTGCTAGCCTTAATTATTCTGTGATTCTTAATTCCAATTTCAGCACTGCCAGGCTGCCTAAGGAGCTAAAAGAGCTAAATAGATTAAAACCTGATTAAGCAGTTTAAGGAACCACAGTTTGACATTTAAAGAAAGTACAAAATAGTTTTTAAGCTAAGAGAGCTTTTGTATAAGAGGATTTTAAAAGTTATTAATGTAATCAAGTAGCCTGGTTATGGCTGATCAAAAAAAAAAAAAAAAACCTTCAGAAATATTTAAAGCCTACGACTTCAGGTGAAAAATTAATGTATCTTTATAAATACTTTGGCTTCTTCGTGCTTGACTAGTAAATTTTGGTAGCTAGCAGCTTCAGTTTCTGCAGAGAGCATGTGTGTCATACTGCTTCCAAAAAAAGGAGCCCAGTATGTCACCACAATGCACCTACAAAAGCAGATCAAGATTCTGGAGGGCCCTTGTGGACATGATTCAAATTTTTCTATGGTTTCTTACTAATACTGTAGTAGAATTTTTCTGGATCTCTATCCAGTAATAATGGTTACTGTTTAGGGCACTTTTCTGAAGCGGCAGGAGAGGAGATGACTGGTGGATGTGAATAGACTATGCTCAACTACTTTTACTGAGCAAAGACCTCTTCACAATACAGCCTGTAGAAATGTGCAGAGTGTTTGACATCAGTGACCTTTTCTTACAGCTATGTCTGTCTTATTCCTATTCCAAAGTATGAGGAGTTGTCCATGATGTGGGCAAAGTGGTGTTTGCTGGCATTTCCTGCATAGACTTTTTCTTCTTTTTTTTTGCAGTTGTTGCAATTGCACTATCTGGGAACTGCCATTGTTTCATGCACACCCACCCCGCAATAAAAAATACACAATCTCTATAGCTGGTATGTTTCCTTCTTTTAAGACAAAGCTTTGCCAAGGACCAGAGGGAGGGGTCAGATTGCTGGCTGTTTACTGGTAATTCAGTCACCCAGTGCTGGATGTGTATAGCTGTAGGCTGTATGTTAGAAAACTTTGCAGCAATGCACACAAACCTCTTGCTTATTCACCGTCCCTTTGTCCTCAGCAAAGGGACCCAAGGCCTGTCGTATATGTTCCGCAAGACTGTGATAGAGTAATTCAACTATTCATTGAAAAAGAACAGATTTGGGCTTATGTGCTACCTTCAGGAAAAGCTGAATTACTCTTGAAAGCAGATTCAAGTCATCATTGGCTCGCTACGGGCAAGAGCTTGCTTGTGCCTTTGTCGTAGCTGCCAAACTATTCGCACCACACAGGATTCACAGCTGGTGCTGTGTATGCAAATACTAGTGAAACTGTTGTAAAACATGTTTCTTCATTTAATGTTCCAGTAATGAGCAAGGCGCGTTTAAATGGATAGTTGTTCTCCTGTCAAAAATGGGGTTTGAGCATAGAATTGTTCGTATTAGCTGGTTGTACTGTAATACTCCCAAGACATGTTTTCCACAATATCCTTGCTAATGGGAACTTCAAGAAGTAAATAGCACAAAAGTTTTTTGAAGTATGCATACATCCACACTAAGTGGTAGAAAATAAAATGACTGAAGCCACTAGAACAACTCAACAGAAATGGAAACTCACCAGCATATGCTCCATGCTTCAATAGGGCGAACGTGCTCTGATTCTAGCACGGGAAACTGTTATATGCTGAGGGACTGCCTGACTTCAGAAAACCTAAACAAAACTTAGAAGCTTTGGTGTGTTATTCCTCTCCGTGTCTTTATAGGTCTATCCAAGAAAGCCTAAAATGCTCTCTTACACCTTTTTTATGTCTTGGAAAAATCAAAGCAGAAGCCTTGGATTTTCAGAGCTGCAATGCAAGCACTTCTATAAATATGACCAGTATAAGGCATGTCTGTAGGTGGTGAGTGTCAGTTGGTGGTGAGTCCTTGATAATTCTGAGTTGTGTTTTCTCAGTCCACTGGTGCAGCCCTTTCTATGTGATTTGCTTGCTTGCTCCTTCAACAACCATCCTGTGGCTGTTTATGGGAGGTGTACAACTTTACGGGTTCATGGTTTTTAAGCTCTGTAGAACTTCATCTACAGTCTCCAATCTGCCCATAAGTTACCTCTATGCAGAGCTGTTACCCCCATCAGAATCAACTTTCTATTTCACTGTTGGAATTGCACAAATATACAATAGAATCTGGAATTTAATCGTTCTCTTTCATTCTCTTCTTAACACTGTAACTGTGACTGTAAGCTGAGCAGTTTTGACTGAAACCCATCAACAAACACATTCCAGAAACTGCTTGCAGTGGAACAGGAAACAAAATTGCATCCTGCATATCCCTTTTGGCATTCGGAGCCAAAGATGAAGGCCAATCTTATAAATGTATCTATGACAAGTGCTTGAACTGCAAACAGATCTGCTGAGGAGAAGAAATAATGTGAATAGTTACCTTCTGTGTTACCTCCTGCAAGCCATGTGGATAGGTCTGCGTAAGCTGTCTTGAAGCAATGAACTTTACTTCTCTTCCACTAATGTTCAGTGTAGGCTCTGTGTCCCGAAGCAGTGACTGAGAGTTGCCAGGAAACTGTTGTTATGCTGTAACTCACATTAATGACAGGCTCCCCAGAGAAAGGTTCTGCAGCCTGACAGTCGTTCTTGGGCTGAGTTGTAAGCTCTGTGTCACAGGGATAAACAACCCTTATAGTACAAATCCTTCAGTTGCAGTGCCACAAAACTTATATGTGCATCTCATGGACTGTGGAAATATAAAATAATTTTCAGTGCCTGACACTGTTTATATGAAACTGCAAGTCATTACACAATTTTTTGATTACACATTTAACCTAAAAGAATTGTTTCTGATTAGAGAAAAACCACAAAAGCCAAGGCCTAAATTGTTCCCCTTTCCCTGAAGACTGACCCAAGATGCTGTCCAGCAGATGATTTACCATGGCAATTGGTTCCTCCATGTGCAAATGGATATAGGAATTTCCTAGAAACACAGATCTCTGTAGTGTTTCATGTGTCTCCCTTTCCAGAAGTTTGATTCACTTGGAAAATCCTCTGAGTCATGCTTAGAATCCTTGGATAGGGGGTATATGTGGTATCTGTTCAGTGACTGTTTTGTATGACTGAGCAGAAAAAAACACTTGCAGGAAACTCAAAGATTAGAAAAGACCTGACAAATGCTCAGAGCATCTCAGCAACAGTATGGAGTGAAACAGGCTTTACCAACAGTGCTGACACAGGGGATTTTTTTTTCTTTCCATCTCGCAGTGAATCATGTCTAGGAATGTCAGGGAGGCAATGCCACTTCATGTGTTTGAAAATACACAGTGGAAACTTGTATTTCCTTCTCATAATGTGAATCAGTGGCACTTTGATTCATTTAGAAACAAAAGGATTGTTGCTGAGTAATCAGCAGGAATCATAATCAAGAAGGGAATAATCAAAGTCAATTAATAGTTGGAAGAGAAAAGGGAGGACAATGAACAGCATGTCTTTGATAGACTAACCTCTCATCTGGATATGGAAAGAAGTATCTTTTCTTTTAAAAAGCTGATGTTCAGGTGAACTGAGAAATATTATAGTTTACCAATAAATGTGTACTGTCAACATTAGCATGGTGAAAAAATGGTGATTGTTGTTTGTACAGCATTGATTCTAACCAGCCTTAACAGAAAAAAAAGCAGTCCTCTAAAAGACAAATCTCTAAAGCTGGCTATAGCACTCAGCAGCAGAAACATGTCCAAACCACATGCTAGATGACATCATATCTTTTAGGAAAGTGCCAATGAATATTTATTTAGGCATTATAACAATACATCTGTTTAGAATTTATATGCTTTAAAATTAGTTGCGTACCATGACTGCCTTTCTTTTGGATTTTTAGGGCTTGATTTTGTTTGGATTTTTTTTGATAAGATGTAGTTGTTCAAGAGCCCTATAAGGCATGGTAAATGTTGCTATTTCTCTTGTCAAATCGAAGACCAAATCTCAGGTACTCAAAGTAGTCTACGTAGTGTATAAGTAGCTGTTCAGGTAGGAAATTATAAGTGAAAAATATTTTTCTTGAATTGTACACTGGTTTGTTTGTGGATCCAGAAACAGGTCACAAACACATGGTAGTGTCAATGATCCCAAGTGTACTCCTGATCTGTTCCTAAACTCCTAGCTCTGTATATGCATTTAGAGTAAAGAAAATGAAAACTGAAAGTCTTTAGAAAGACTCCAAATCCCATGCATTTCTAGCCCTCCAGGAGAAAGCTTCATGCAGTTTCTGGGGAAATAAAAATTGTAGATGAAACAGAAGGATTTTGCTTAGGTGTTTGCTGACTCAGGACCTACAAGATTATGCTTCTTGAACATTTGGTTCCAGAACCCTGGCTTTTAAGCACACAGTCTGCAGAAGTAAGGCTGGAAAGGTCAGAACAAGGGTCCATTCAGCCAAACAGGGGATGTTCATTGGAGAAGAATGTAAGAAAAGGGAAAGATGCTATTTCCCAGTTTCCAGGAATCCACATGATAGAGACTGTCTCAGAAGAGTTAAAATATTCTCTGGCCTGGGAGATTCTGGTAAGAATGAAAATCTCACGAAGACGATCTTAACTGTTTATCTTCATGGTTCTATGCATTTCAATTTTCTACTGTTTTGGGCTGCATTGAGAATTTCTGCCCACGAATTTTCCTGGCAAAGAAAAAAGCAGTTTATAAATTGTCTTTGGACAGAGATATGTTGAAAACGTTTTATGTGACGGTAGCATTCACATTCAGACCCCCAATTTTTGAGTAAAAAAAACAATGCTAATTTTAGTATTCAGGTTGTGTTGTAACTGGAGCTAGTTGAGTATCAGTTAATTAACAAGATATATTTTTGACACAGAGATCGCATACATTTGTAAATATCCCAATACATAGCAAAAGATGTCAAGAAACTGAAAAAAAAAAAGAAAAATAAAGGTGCAATAATATAATTGTCTTCTGAGAAACCAACAGCAGAAAAAGAGGAAAAAACCCAAACACAACTGAAGCTTGTTGTCTCAAAGAAACCAGCGTTATTCATTCATGTGGACATTTGCCACCAGCATTGTGATAAAGTTTTTGTTTTGCATAGTTTGTGCCTCCTGCAGATAACTGGGTTGAAGGACACTGAGAACGTCTTTCTAAAGTTTCAGCTGCTTGCATGTGAGCAGAGACGTTTTACAGTAAAGCTAGCAATGATGTATATATTCAAGATGAAAAAAAATTATTACTTGGAATGTAGCCTTAGCTAAAATGAAAGTTTTCCTTGTTAATCTCTCCTGTCATCTGTGCAGGCTTACCCTAGCATGTCTCCTATTATAAGGCTCCAGCTGTTAAAGCACACAAAACTTCTTTTCATTCCATTTACAATATGTCTTAACAGTTTCTGTTTAAATAAACATTAAAAATCTTTTAATTTTCAAAATGAATGATGGTGACAACAGGACCTCCCTTGATTTTTTTGAGCAGGCTTTTCTGTATATGTGTTTTTATAGGGCTAATTAAAAAAAAGCTGTATTTGTTGTATCAGGATCCTGTTTTGTTGGTAGGGCAATTTCCCCTGACATTTTTTATTGTCAGTCTGGATTTCATGCCAGATATAGGGGAAACAGAGTCAGGCTCTAAATATCATTGACTTTCAGTGAGATTTCTGAATCTGAAATCTGAATCTTTTATAAAACCTTTCTAAGACTCTTTATGGCATAACTGGGGACATTAAACTAATGATTTCTGTCATTGGAAGTATTTCAGAGTGTGTAGACCAAAACAAAAAATACATTAAAAAAACCCTAACCGTTTTTTTCACCACTTGCAGTTTGTATTCACTCCTTAGCCAAAACTGTCCTAAAGGTCACAGAAAATTTCTTGAACGGTGGGATCTTCAGATGTACACCAGTACTATTGTAGTGCGCCAAACCCTGTTTATGCATGGGACAACAAAACTGGGTTTCTGCTTTGACAGAAAGTTCTGTGTCATGCAGCTGCAGAGATCATGGGGAAAAAAACTACAGCCACCTTTGAAAGCTATTTTGACTCTTGCTTTATCCTGTAGTTAAACCCATAAAAGCTCACTGGAAATAGCAGCAACTAATGAACTGTACTTTCAGTATCATGGGGATATATAGTTATGGAGGCCACAAATGGATTTAAAGATCTTATTAAAATACTGTTCCTTTAGAGAATTCGGAGTCCTCATTTCTTTTAATAGTTTGACTTTCAGAATATTAGATTTTTGAACTAAACAAGTCCTTTTCAGTCCTATTGCATGTTACATATTGTAATAAATTAAACTGTCACCTGCTAAATTTCTGGCCCCAGACTACAAAACAGATATTTATAAATGTTTCCAGTGATAACTAGCTTTCACTCTTCCAACAATGAGAAAACAAACTGTCCAGTGTCAAAGTCATATTCTGCCTTCACCAAGGTACCTGGCTGAGCATGTACCTAAGCTACCTGAATCCCTCAATCTGTTTCCAGTCTCCAGGCTGTGCTGTTGGATGGAAGTAAAAGTGCGTGTCCCTCTGTGTCTTGCTTTTGGGGAAGGAATTGCTCTGAACCTGACAAGATACCTCTAATCAGTAGGGTTTGGTCCAGGTCTGGTACCTAAGTTACTCTGTCAAAGTACTCCTATAGCTGTATGTGTCCAGATGGGAGCTGTGCAGTTCAGCTCCAGGTTGGTTGATGGGAACAGGCCTCTTCAACTCCTAAAGTGGTCATGTTTAAATCACACCCTAGCAGCTCTGGTGTAAAGGTGCTCCTTAAAAGGCTATGAGTGCAGCGTGGTAAGACAGTGAGCTCTCTGGCACTGATCTTCACTTTTGGAGCTGTACTGGACAAAATTAGAGAGTCACAGAATAATTTAGGCTGGAAAAGACCTCTTGAGATCATCTGGTCCAACCTCCCTGCTCAAAGAAGGACCATGTAGAGCAGGTTGTCCAGTCCATGGATGGAGACTCCACAACCTTTCTGGGCAACCTGTTGCAGTTCTCGACCACTTTCAGAGCAAAAACTGTTTTGCTGTGGTCAGATGGTATTTCATGTCTTAATTTGTGCCAGTTGCCTATTGTCCTGCCAGCTGGTCTATGGAGAAGAATCTGCCCCCTCATCTTCATTCTCTCTCATCGGGTATTCAGACACATAGATAAGATCCCCTGAGTGTTCTATTTCCAAAGTGAAGAGTCCTACCCCTGAGCCTTTCCACATATGAGAGATGTTCTAGCCCCTCCACTCATTATCTTTGGAGCCCTGCAGTTGACACTGTTCAGTTAAATCCATGCCTTTCTTCTACTGAAGAGCCCAGAACTGGACTGAGCACTCAGGTGCAGCCTCACCAGGGCTGAGTAGAGGGAAGAATCACCTCTTTTGACCTGCTGCTAGTGCTCTTAATGCAGCTGAGGATGCTGTTGGCCTTTTTCACCCTGAGAGCATACTATTCACCTATGGTCAGCTTGGTCTGCTAGAACCCAAATGTCCTCCTCAGCAAAGCTGCTTTCCAGCCACTCAGCTGCCAGAATGTACTGGTGCCTCAGTTGTTCCTCCCCAGGAGCAATACTGTGCATTTACCCTTGCTGAACTTAATGAGATTTCTCTCTACCTATTTTTCCAACCTGTTTAAGTCCCTCTGAACAGCTGTGCACTCATATGGTTTATGAGTAACTCCTCCTAGCTTTGTGTCATCTGCAAACCTCCTAGGGTGAGCTCTGGCCCAGTATGCCAGGTTATTGGTGAAAAGGTTAAACTGTACTGGCCCCAGTATTGAGCCTTGAGATACACAGATACTGACTTGCCTCCAACTGGATTTCAAGCGACTCTTTGGGCCCAGCAGCTCAGCCTGTTTTTAATCTATGTCGTTTTCCACTTTTCTAACTTGCACTTTGTCAGCTTGTCTGTGGTGGCAGAGATAGGGTGACTTCACTGGAGTCAAGTTAAAGAACATCAGCTGTTCTGCCCATTTTATCTACCTAGCTAGTGACGTCATTTTAAAAGCCATCAGGTTGGACAAGTGTGTTTTCCCCTCATAAATACATGCTGACTACTCTCAACAAACTTCTTGTCCTTCATATATTTGAAAATGTGTTTTAGGAAGATTTTCTCCCAACAGCTTCCCAGAGACTGAGGTGAGGCTGTGTGTCTTGGAGTTCCCCACATTTCCAACTCACCGTTCTTGAAGGTAGAAGTGAACTTTGCTTTCTCCCTGTTTCTAGGAACATCCCTCAATCACCATGACCTTTCAAAGGTAATAAAGAGTGGCCATGCAGTAACAGTTCCTTCAGCACTTTTGGGCGCATCCCTTCAGGCCCCATGGGTTTATGGATGTCAAACATGCTTAACCTTCCCCTAAGTCAGTTCTCCTCCACTGAGGGTAATTATTCTTTTTCCCATACTTTCCCTCTGGTCTTAGAGGCCTTGGATTTCTTAAGGCCAATCTTACTAGTAAGGACTGAGCCTAGGAAGACACTGACTTTTCTGTGTCATTTGTCACCAGTTCCCATTCTCTATTCAGCAGTAGACCCATAGTTTCCTTTGTTTTTCTTTTGCTGTTTATATAGTTGTAAAATCTTTTATTGTTGCTGTTCACGTACCTTCCAAGATTCAGCTCCCATTAGGAGCAATATGCTCATTGCACATCCATGCAGACCTCTTGGAAGATCTTCCTGCTTGATTTCATACTTCTCTGGACGGACCCTTCTTGGGCTCCGGGAGGTGATCCTTGCATATTAGCCAGTCCTACTGGAACCTTCTTCTCCACAGAATTTTTTCCCATGGCATTCTTCCAAGCAGACCCCCGAGGAGATACAAATGGATTTTTTGTGTAATCCAAGGCTGTGGTCTTGATTTTTGCCTTGCTATCTCCTTTTAGGATCTGCCCTCCACCATTTTATAGTCACTGCAGCCAAGGCAGCCTCTAACTTTCATGTTCCCTTAACAGTTCGTCCATCTTCTCTTAGTGTCAGAGCTGGCTGAGCATCTTTCCTTCTTGGCTCCTCCACTGTGTGTTCCAGGAGATTGCAATGCACTCCAGAAGTATCCTCAATTACTTCAGTCTGGCTGGGCTGTCCTTCCAGTAGGTCTTAAGGGGATTAAGACTTTCCTTGAGGAACAGAGGCTGTGACTCCTAAACTTCTGCTTGTTTGCTGAAGGCATTACCTACTTTCTTCTGAGAGGGCAAGCTATAAAACATTCCTACCACAACAGTGTCCATGTTGGTCAGCCCACTAATCTTGATGCAGAAGACTTCACTGACTCCTGTCCTGTCCCAAGGCAGAGCTGTTTGTATTTCAAATGCTCTCATGCAGCAGGTTACTCCCCACGTTACCGTGCCTTTCTCTCCTTCCTTAAAAGCCCGCATACCTTCATTGCAGTCCTCTGACCATTCCATCAATGTTTATAATGTGGTCACTTAGGATGTGCATGTAACTACGTTCTAAATGGCATTTTGTGGTATAACCTTAGATGGCAAACTAGCCTCAATCTGACCTGCCAAAATATTCTCTGCTGTATCTGGTGGATGACAACCCCCTTCTTCCAAAACCTCTTGAGGCAGTGTAGCTGACAGCTGCTGGGAGACACAGGCAGGTGACTCTGGGGAGGGATAACAGAAGGTGTGGCAAGCAAAATCCATTTCTGTAAAACCTCTCAGAGTGTAGTTACTTGTACACACTTATTTGTTCAGAAAATACATTTGGATGATATGTCTTGTAGACAAAGAGTAAAAGATAGGATGGAAATACTGATTATTAATCAAATCACAGATAAATGCTAAGTTATTTAAAACTGAAAATTGCCTTCACTGTAGTTTGGCTGACTACAAAAACTAGAATATTGAAGATCAGGCTTACTAGTTTCAGATTATTTTTGCTTTTCTTTTCCTTCATAATATTTTCTTCTCGAATAAAACAAGTAATATCTTTCTCTTGTTTATATTTTCTCTCTTCTTGGCTGTTGTATGTTCCCAGCATTCTTCTCTATAATGTATATATTCATCGGGTCTAAATTTATTCAGCCAGATAGGAATTTAAAGCTGTTATCTTCCATCACCAATTCTGTTACCCAGTGTCTGAAGTTTTGACTAACAATCTATTTATCAGAATATGATCCCAAAAAGGCATATAGTTTGTCTTCCCGGGGGAACTTCCAATACTCTTTGCAGAGTGAAATGACACTGCTTTCTTTTTAAAATTTCCTATTGTTAATTCCTGTTGGCTGAGATAGACAAAGAAATGAATGTGAAGCCTCTCAGCTGCAGACCCAGCCACTAATTCAACCAACCAGCCCCTGCAGGCTTTGGCAGATGGTTCTTTCTTAGTACTGCATCTTTAATGGCCCATTTCCCCTTGTTGGCCAGGGACAAGCTGTAAAATTACCTGATATTACTTAAAGATACCTGTTAAGCTTATCATCTGCATACCACATTTGAACTCCACACAGTCCTTTTTTTCTAACATGATTATTGCAAGAGAGATAGCCACAAAGCTTCCAATTTTTATTTCACTTTTTTTTTTAATGTCATCCTCATTTTAAATGGGGTTTTTCCTTTCTTTTGTTTTTTTAAGCAGAAGTGCAAAACTCTCTTAATGTTTACTTTTAACTTCAGTGGTCTCAAAGAAAAAGGAAAAGCTTGGAGTAGCTTTTAAATTCTCAGGAATTATTAATGATTTGATCATGTCACTATGTGAATGACAGAAATAAGAGGTTCCTTGGATAAGCCTTACACTGGATGCTGGGGATGTGTAAGAGGCAGCACATGATTCAGGACAATGGGCAATCTCAATCTAAGGCCATACACAGCATTAACTTCCAGGAGTGTGGTGAGATTTTACTGCCTGAAGGAATAAAGTAAAGGGCAGTAGGAAAGTTTTAAGAGTTTTCTGTGATCTTGAAAGTGGGAGGAGATGTTTACAAAAGCCTTACACACCGAGGGCACCAGATTATTCTTGGTGATGCAATACACCTGAGCACTAGGTTGAAATAGCAGAAAATGGCTAAACTGCCAAATGAATAACTGCCAAAGTCAAGCAGGACAAGGTGTTATGAGTGGGTGAGCTAAAAGAATAAAGAGCAAGAACCCAGAGAATGCTGAAGTAGATTGTGCTCCAGCTTCAGTGGCCACTGAAATTGGTCATCCAAGAAAAATCTAAGCATTCATTTTAATGAGATGCTACTGCAGGGAATGGAACAATTAACTTTCTCACTGTTGCCTTACTCTAGAATTGGATGACGGATGCCAACTTAGGGAAGGACTCAGTTTGTATTAACTCTGTAATTAATCCATAAAAGAGAAAATTTTACTCCAGTGAAATCTGGGTGCCTCTCTTTTTCAGCTGAATTTGATGATAGAACAAATAAACTTATTTTTTGGCTTGTTATGTCTTAAAATAACCCTTTTATTTGTTCTCTTTCAAAACTTTTGATCCAGTTGTGCTTTTGATGTTTATTGACTTATTTTTGTTCAAAATTTTACTTAGCCCATGAATCTTGCAAAATTTGTTGGTGTAGGTCAAGTTATTGCATCTTTTGAAATTGTTTCTGTAACTGTCCTTTCCTAATGACATTAATATATTATTATTCTGCTTAGGTTTATTCTTTGAAAGAGGTAGGATACACTTGCTTATTGATTTTCCAGACTCATTTTCAATTGAAATTAGTGGCAAAGCTTTCTTTGATTTCCAAGTACCAGATGGACCTCATGGCAACTGAAGAGTCAGATCTTATCTATTAATAACATACTGGAATAATCTTTTCAAATGATAGTAGCTCCTTTTGCACAGATAGTAGCAGGTTTTGAGTGCCGTGTAAATCCAAGCATCTTTGGCCTGTACTTTAACAGTAAACCTAAGTCTTATAGGGCATATGCAATCAAAATATTAAAATTCTCTTTATATGATTTTTGTTCCTGGTTTGGAATTATGCTGGATCCAAAACCTGTCAGTCAATGATAGCTTTTCTGCAGCCTTCCCTGTATGCCTGTGTGTGGATTTGTGTGTGTGTGTGTCTGTGTCTGTGTCTGTGTCTGTGTCTGTGTGTCTGTGCCTGCTGATATAACCTGAAATTTCTTGAAAAGTGCTGTCACCTGTGAGTGTAAAATCCTGTGTACTCTGGTTCCTTTTCCAGAATTATTTTAATTGGCTTTCCTTTTATGAATCATCTCTTGATATGTACTGAGAATATTCTCATACACATACAAGCTTCCTAAGTCGGCACAAAGAGTCAGAAAATGCCTTGCGTTAGAGGACATAAGGGCTGCAATGTGAGGAGTTAGAACTGCCTGACTATTTCTTCTAATGGCCCCCTGAAAATGAATTTAGCACGGTAATCATCTTAAGAACAAAATTTTCATTTGTGATATTAACCTGTCGACTACATCTGCTTGTTAATGTCATGCTGAATTTTGTCAGATGTGAGGCCTGTGTTTTTCAGTTAACTGCTGGAATATCTGTGTGCCGTGGACAGGAGGTCTGGTTCTGACTGCATTACCAAGATTGTGCTGCTTGCTACTTCTGATAATGTTTCATCTTGCTGTCTCTTGCAGCCCCTCTGGAGAGGGGCCCTTAGAATAGCATGTGACTTCCAGTGTCACTGTGAAATTAATGGGCAACCAGAATGTTTGTTTCCTGAAGACATCAGGAGTTAAGAAAAATAAAAGCTGTGCTGTGGTGCACTCAGAATGGAAAACCAATACCATATCATTGCCCAGAAATTGTCAGTGATGGTAAGTATTGTATGAGCAAGGCTATTAACAAGTAGGGAGGAATATTTTTCCATTGATAACTTGGCCAGACTCCAGTATTGTACAAATGTACATACTTTTTCCTTATGTTCATTCAATGGGTTAATAAACTGTCTTTTCCCTTCCTAAGCTGTTACACTGCCAAATGACTGCTATGTTTTCTGTCCCAGAAGAGGCTGCATTTTGTTCACCTGCGCTATAGTTCCTGCTCTCTGAAGTATTCTAATGGTTTTCCAAGCTAATTTAGAATATATATATGTATAAATGCCATACAGACTTGCTCAAACATAGCGATCCAACAAACCTAATTTTGTTACTGTGGTGAAAATGGATCTTCCAGGGCGAATGAGTTACACTGAGACACAATCATGACTCTGCAGCTTTTTATGGCAGTGTTCTCTCTGCCCTGAAGAGTTACAGAGCTATTCTAATGGGTTTATCAGGCTGATTATTGTCTGGAGTAAAACTACCTTTGCTTGGAACAGGCAGCAAGAGTGTTCTGCTATGTGGCATTGCAGAGTTTCTCTTCTGTTCCTCTGAAGCATCAGCAGCAGAAGTAAAGGGGAGGAGGTAAGATTGCAGACAAATAACATCCACTGTAAATTTGCTGAAAGTCCAAGAGATCTGGCTTATGCAGTGCAGGAATTTAGGTCTCTGTCCTCTGATTTCAGGGAAAGTTTAATTCAGATGCTTTGCATACTGTTTCACAGTATTAGCATTACAAGACTTGTCTTGTGGTGAAATTGACAGTTAAATGGCAAATTTTAGTGCCATCACCCATTTCTTTAAATAGAGCAGCAAAGAGAGCTGTTAGAGATGTCCAAATACTGCAATGCTTCCAACAACTTTCTGATTTGTAACCTGTTGCCTTTAGAGTTCTCTCCAGGACAGCACATGAATACTTTTGTTGAAGAGCTGACAGTGGACCTGCCTGCTCATTTATGTTACTGAAGGGTAACACTTTTAGAGGTATTCCCATTTGAAAAGAAAATAGTACGCCACTTTGCTTAGAAAGTCATATAATCTCAAGAGTATTTTCCTTTCTTCTGCTCCCTTTGATTTGCCAGCAGAAGGGAGGGCAGTATCATGATGATGTAGGTACATGGTAGTGTAGATTATCACTAATATTTTCCAGCTATCTACTTACTTATGTGAGGAACAAAGTCCAGCAAAACTAACATTGTTTTCATGGGCCTTTGAGACAGACACTTCCTTGACTAACACACTGCAATAACATTACACACTGGCTTAGATCAGGATAGATGCTTCTGCAGCAAAGGGCATCTTCTGAAAATTTTTGTGCTTTGAGTACGTGGGAGGAGGAAGAACGGAAGGGTTTGATTCAGCTAACTTCTCAAAATTGTGAGATTCTGGTAACACTGTTTTCTTGTTACTTACTATATATTGGGAACAGTTCTTACTTTACCAGGTTGGTACGTTTTTGAGCTGCGTTTGCAATAGAATAGTGTCAATGCTTTTGATGAGGGAGAACACAATCATTTTTCCCCCATACGTATTTTTATAAAAGAATGAATTATGCTTGTGGCCTGTAAAAGGATTTTCAAATGTGCATCAAAATTTCTGTGCACAATTGCCAAAGGATTTAGCAACTGCTCTTGAATAAAGCAAGAGTAAAGCAAACCACACAAATACAGGAGGTAAAATTGGTCATGTGTCTGGATCACTGAAAATTTAACTAGGCAGTCATTTCCCCTGCATATTACAGACAGGAGTGTGGGCCGGTTGAGAACCACAGGTAATGTGGCTGGCAAAAGGCCAGGTTGTTCTCTCTGGTTTCTCAACATTTTCTTCCTGTGACGTTATGCATTCTGATTCTTGCCGGGAGAAAATCAGGCAACAAAGACCAGCTGTATAATGACTTTTCTTCTGTTTCCTCTCTAACCTGTGCAACTGACCTACTTCAGGGACGTCATGATTCATATTGAAGTAAGAAGATTCAAGATCGTCATATGTCATATGCGATAAGCTTTTTGCCTGTGGCCTTCATCTCAGGCCTTTAGTTACCCTCCTTATCCCCACCTAATTTAATTTCTTTAACTTTCAATCTTTCTTAACCTTTTTTTTTTTTATCATGCAAAGAACAGTTTTTATATCAACAGGATTTAAATTAGGACCTTCATAATGACATTAAAACATCTGTGTTTTAAACCAGCAGACCATTAGCTTACTGGTAATCACTGTGCAAGATGCTCAGCATATATTTCCATGTGATTGTGACCAGCTTCTTGAGCAGATAGGAGTTTGAATTGTGCCTTTGGAGAGCGAGTGTCATGAGGGGAAGACCATGACACTCTCTGCAGTTACGCAGGGGGAACATGCAAAGAAATAAGACAAGAGATCAATGTCATGATTCACTTTGTTAGCACTGTGCTGTATGTCTGTTTGATGATAGATAGGTTAAATCTGGATCCTCACTTCTGCACAGGAGCAGATCACCTGACAGCAAATTAGGAACATATAAGGAATGAAGTTGATAGCCACAGAGAGCCATGGGTATATGGCTGATTTCAAAAAGAAAGATAAAATCCCTCTATTTTCTGATGACTTAAGACCTTCATAAATGTCTCGGGCCAGTTGAGTTTTGTAAGTTGTAGAGAGCCCTGCTTATGTGAGAAGTAGCCTTTCCAGCAAGTCAACAGAAGCAAAAAGATCAAAGGAGTGCAGGGAGATTGGAGTGCAGGGGAAACAACGTGGTTGTTCTACTGTGCTGCTTTGGTGCAGAAACAGATCTGGTGCTTTAAAGGCTTTATATGTCCATGAGCAAGGCCAACAAGGAGAACCTCACCAGCACCACCTTACTATAAAAAGAAACACGGAGTTGTAGTGGGTGACTCTCTGTTTAGGGGCTCTGAGTTGTCCCTCTGCTGGCCTGATAGACAGTCATGAGCAGCATCCTGCCCTCCAGGAGCTGGGATCCATGGTGTTGCTGAGAGGGTACCCTGACTTGTCATGGACCACTACCCCCATCACTTTTTCATATGGGTACAAATGATGTCACAAGCCAAAAACTAGGTGGGATCGAGGAAGACTATAAAGCCCTGGTGAGGCAGGTGAAAAACATCCCAAGTCATCTTCTCATCTGTCCTCCCTGTTAGAGAAATTGGGACAGCCAGAGGCAGACACATTCTGCAGATCAATTTCTGGCTTCGGGGCTGGTGCCATCAAGAGGGTTTTGGCTTTTATAACAGCGGGTTGTGTTTTNTTTGTATATTATATATAATATATTTATATAATATTAGTATATTAGATATCACATATATAATATAGACATAGTATTAGTATATTATATATAATATATAGTATTATTTCCCAATTGCATATGTAATTCTGATGTAAAGGATTCTGCTGTGTGACTGAAACATTTGAAAGCTGCTTGCACATTCTTGGGCCATAATGGGGAATTGTAGGGTTTCAAATACCAGCTTAACCAGAAGGATCCTTTCTTTACATTCTTCCATTATGGCAGCACTGGGTCTCATCCTACATATGAGTCAAGGCTGCCATTTCACTCATTTAGAAATACTTTCAGAAAGAATCAGCTAGCTCAAAAATTTCAGGAACATCTTTGTTTGTCTTTTAATAACCATAACTGAGCAGTCTAGTTTGGCAGGTTTATATTCTGTCTCTTTACAGTATCACGTTGCAGATAGTAATAAAGTCAGTCTTTTAACTGAGTTAGAAGGGAGAAGGGCATAAGGCCAGGCTCTCTAGAGATGAGCCTGGGAGTGGCATGCCAGAGCAATGGACAGCCCAGCGGAAGTGCACCTACACCAATGCATGTGGATAACAAACAGGAGGAGCTGGAAAACATTGTGCAGCAGGAAAGCTATGATGTGTTTGCCACCAATGAAACGTGGTGGGATTATTCTCATGACTGGAGTGCTGCAGTAGATGTCTGTAAGCTCTTCGGAAGGGCAAAGCAGCAGAGGGGTGGGGTAGTGTTGTATATTAGGGAGTGTTTTGATTGTATTGAAAGTGGTGATGATGAAGATGACATGGTTGAATGCCTATGGCTGAAGATTAGGGCAAAGATCAGCGGGGCAGGTGGTGAGAGTCTGTTAAACCACCCAGCAGGATGAACACACCGATGAGGCATTCTACAAGCACTGGCAGAAGTCTCACAGTCTCCAGCCCTTACACTTGTGGGCAACTTCAACTTGCCAAATGTCTGCTGGAAATACAACACAACAGAGAGAAAGCAGTCTAGGAGGTTCCGGAAGTGTGTGGAAGACAACTTCCTTACACAACTGGTAAATGAGCCTACTAGAGGAGATGCCCTGCTAGACTGGTTGACTGTGAACAGAGAAGGACTAGTGGGTGATGTGGTGGTCAGTGGCTGTCTTGGGCATAGTGACCATGAAATGTTAATTTTCGATACTGAGTGAAGTAAGGAGGGGCACCAGCAGAACTTCCACCTTGGTCTTCCAGCAGGCAGACTTAGGCATGTCTAGGAGACTGATTGGCAAGAGTCTCTTGGGACTCAGCCCTGAACAGCAACGGAGGCTAGGAAGGCTGGATGTGCTTTAGAAAGGAATTGTTAAAATATTCAGAAGCAGGCTGTCCCCATGAGTAGAAAGACAAGTTGTCAGGAATAAGACTGACCTGGTTAAACAGAGAACTTTGGCTGGAGCTTAGGGAGAAAAATAAATCTATTGTCTCTGGAAGGAGGACCAGGTAACTTCACAGGACTATCAGGATGCAGTGAGGCCATGGAGGGAGAAAATTAGAAGGGCCAAAGCCCAGTTAGAACTTGATTTGGCCTTTGGTTAAGGACAATGGAAAAACTTTCTATAAATACATTGGCAGCAAAAGGAGGGCCAGGGAGAGTCTCCATCACTTGTTGAATGCAGAGGGTAGTGTAGTGATAAAAGATGAGGAAAAGGCTGATGTACTTAATGCCTTTTTTGTCTCAGTCTTTAATATCATGATCAGTTGTCCTCAGAATATGCAACCCCCAGAGGTGGAAGTTAGGGACAGGTAGCCCAAATAATCCAGGAGGAGGTGGTTAGTGACCTGCTATGCCAGTTAGACACAAATCTATGAGGCCTGATGGGATCCACCCCACAGTAATGAGGGAACTGGTGGAAGAACTTGCCCTCTCAATCATCTACCAGCAGTCCTGGTTAACTGGAGAAGTTCCAGCTGACTGGAGGTGGAATTGATCGCTCCTGCTGTGCCTGCAGTGAGACAACAAAAGGAAATGGCCTTAAACAGAGACAGAGGAGATTCAGATTAGTAAGTAGAAAAAGTTTTCACTGTCAGGTGGTCAGGCACTGGAATAGGTTGCCCGGGGTAGGTGGTGGAGTTGCTGGCAGTGTTCAAGAGGCATCTGGGTCTGGAGCTGTGTGGTTTAGTGCTGTAGTGGCTACAGTCATAGTTGTGAGTAGACAGCTGGACTGGATGATCTTGTAGGTCTCTTCCAACTTTGATGATTCTAGGGCAAAGACTGCTGTGGCTGAGATGAGGGACAGAGAGCAGGCTTCTTAAAAAATCAAATGATCTAAATCTTAGTCCATTCCCAAGAGCCACTTGTAATTACTCTGTTCTGTGGCTGATTTATTTATAACTGTAGAGTTGCAATGGGAGCAAAACATTAGGCCAAATACTGACCTCAGAATATAAATCTAGAATAATTTTGCTCTGATTTTTTCAATTTTGATAGCATTAGTTTGAGTTCATTCTATTGTAATTGAGGTCAGAATCTCTTCTCTTTTATCTAATTCTGGGCACAAAGAGCAGCAGGGTGTATGTTCAAAATAGGGCTGCAGCCACCTCAATATGCTCATTTGTACCTGGAGGCTGACCAGATTTAGAGCCTCTTCTTTGTGCCAGGAACAGACAGACAGACTGACAGGCTCTCCAAGGCTGAGGAGTGTAGGTAGCTCACTACACAGTTATCAGTTTCTTTCAGTGGTACTAGGAGATGCTTTTTAACTCTTTAGGACACTGTGTCAGTTTGGAAACCAGTTTTGCCAAAACAGGAAAGAAGTCAGAGAGCCACTACCAATTCCGCTGTGCCCAAATGATATATTTGTGATAGCAGCAATGTTTCACTGTTTATTTAAGAGTAAATGAATCAGATACAACTTCAGAAAATTGGAGAAATTCTGCAACAGCCAAGTGAAGCTACACAATTTGTCTGAAGTCTTGATTCATGTGAGGAGCAGGGGGCAACACTGCAAATTTATTATGAATCCTAGGCTGTTCTTAACCAGCTATTTTTTTATGTGTTGTTTACATGTTTTTAAATTGACTGTGTAATGTATCTAAAAAGCTGTCAGATGAAAGTCCTCTCTTGCAGCAGAAACAGTGCTCTGTGTCTTTTGCACATTCTACCTATAACTGTGAAGTGGGAACATGGCCTGAAGAGAAGTTAAAGGATCTGTTAGCTTGGTTTATTCAGATTGTTTTAGTCAGTTAATACAGAAGTAGGAATGTCTTCATTACAGCAACATTCTTCAGTAACAATTATATGTCAGCCCTTGGAAGATGAAACTAATTATTCTCCATTTTGGAATATATCTGTTCTGGATTAGAAAATGCAGTACTTTCAAGAATTCATCTCTCAGTTCAGCAAACCAGCTTGCAGTGAAAAGTGCCAGTTATTCCCTTTCCCCTTTTTTAAGACTTGACATTTTCTTGGGTATGCTTTTTAATTTCTGGTTTGGGTGTATTTTACAGAAATGTAAAGCAGGTTGCTGCTGTAATCATTTCTGAATTTAGCCATGCTCTGATGGCTGGAATGTGAATGGGATCATCCTGGTTAATAAGCAGCTGCTTGGGGTTTCTATTATGTTTTTGATAGATTATGTTTATTTTGCCCTTGGAAATAACAATTGTTATAATCCAGGTGCTTGGCTAATTGTGTTGAGTTGCAATTTAAACATTGCCAAGACATCCGCACATATTGTCATTTCTGTAATTTAGCCATGTTTCAGTTCATGTCTTGAGCATTCAAGCCTTCTCCTTCATGACCTTCCGTAATAGCTTTAGCATTTAAATGAATGGATTTGACAACAAAAAGCAGACATTTCTTAAGAAGGTAAAGTAGCTGCAGTTTGATGGATGCAGCTATTTTTCTGATTCCTGGTTTGTACATCAGGAATAAGAAGGGCAGCACTGCATCTCTACAAGCTACTTAAAATTATTTCAAAAGGATTTTGAAATATCTGCTGAACCCAGTACAGGCCAAAAAAGCCATTATCTGCACCTCAGCAATGGCAAATGTAGAAGCAGTTCAGGGATACTTCTGCAGGCTGATGTGCTTCCCTACTCACGTGCTGATGGACACACCAATGTTCATATCCACAGTGGATATATCCTCGTACCTTTTTGGCCAGGGATTCCAAAATAAGGTGCATGTTTATGCTGATCAGATGCAGACTGGTTACAGCCACAGCTGATAATCTATGTCATCTGTAATCAAAAATCTGGCTTTAGTATAGAAATTCTCCCTGTATGTCCTCACATCACCCTCAATGAAACTGGGCAATTTGTCTGTTAACTCACCACTCTTATGAGTTCCGAGCAGTATTTAACAGGAGACTAAAATTTGAAAACTAGAAAGCTTGCAAAAGTGTTAATTTAGTATTTCCACCTTCTTTCTGCCAATAATAAACATTTTTCTTGTTCAGAGAATGAACTGGGCTTTTAGGGAGTATGGAACTGGTTGGCTGCGAGGTTGGTTTTTTTTGTTGTTCTTTGTTTTTATTTTTTTTAAGAAGCAATAGCTGCATTTATGGGGATCAAATCCAACTAAAACATGAATTACATAACTAAAAGTTCAGGAGACTGTGCAACAAAGCAGAGTAGCTGTAAAGTTCTGAGCGTGCACTAAAGTCATTATGTCTGAGAGACAATCATAGAAGGAGATGAAACTTCAAGATTTTGGGGACAGCTTAGTGGCACATAACTCCATGCAAGATCAGTCTCTACTGGAAAGCAGTTCTGGAGAAATTATTGGTGCCCCATTATAGATACCTGACAGTTTATTGGCAAATGGTGCTTTTGCAGCTGCTTTGGAGTCTCCAGCTACAAAGTAGTGTAACTTTAAAAGTGTTTTGAAAGGGCCGTTCCTGTATCTCTTCAAGGGATTTTCTGTTAAGGCAGCAATCAGACTGGTACATATAACTGGGAGAAGTTGAATGCAAAGGGGTCCTTCTGTTAGTTATTTCAAATTTGTTATTAAATTTGACACTGTGAAATGCCACTGTTGAGTAACATGAACAGGAAGAGTGTCTGTTACTTCTAAGAAGAGCTCTGTATGTATCACTTTGGGGAACAGTTGTTGCGTGATGTAAATCCATTGATGTTAATAGGTCAGTGTGCACTGCAGTGAAAATCACCTTTCTGAATGTTACAATATTGGATGTATTCACTGAATTATACATGGGGGAAAAAAGAACTCGTTCCAGTCAGTCTTGATCCATTAAAGTTGTTCAAGTATTTGGCTATCTTTGGTGCTAGCTGTCAAATAAATATATGCATAAAATGATCTTCTGGATTGGAAAGGAGGCCTAGTAAGTCACAAACTAGTTTGCAGTTACAATCTCACACTTGGCTGTAAAGCTTTTGTCTTGGGAGGATGATAGGATGGTTATGTCAACCTTGCCTTCTTTATTCACAGGTGTTCCCTTTCCAAAGAACTTCCTCCAGATCTGCAAGAAGATACTCTGTCGGCTTTTTCGGGTGTTCGTTCATGTCTACATCCATCACTTTGACCGCATCATCCTTATGGGGGCTGAGGCCCATGTCAACACCTGTTACAAGCATTTTTATTATTTTGTGACAGAGCTCAACCTCATAGACCGCAAAGAACTAGAGCCTTTGGTAAGTGTGGGGTCTGGGCAAAAGCTCTCGGAAATTTTCCTCCTCACTTCACCAAGTCTTTCTCAATCTTGTTGCAGTGAGTTTCCTTTAGGAACAAGGTCTGTTGTTCCACACAGACGATTTAAAGGGATGAACTCTGCCTCTCTGCATAGACACATTCCTTCTGCTGCAGTATTTGTGAAATCCTCAGTAGGCTCTGTAGAAAGAGAAAAGTGCAATGTATTTTGTATGGAAAAATACAAGGTGGAAAATCCTGGCATTTGAAAATAGCAGTTCATTTGTCCTCTGCTTCTTCCTGTACTATATATGTAGTATATGATTGTATTCTGTCTGTTTTCATTGGTCAGTAAAAGCATGGCAGCAACTCACAGCAGTCACTTAAATGCATGTGAAGAGAACAGTTATCTATATAAAGGTGAATTGTGAGGTTTTTTAAGTCTTTAAGTGGGTGTTTATGAAGGTATTGAGTGTGTTAGATCCAGAGCACACTCTGAATCTAAGTGAGATAGATTGAGTGAGACAGAGGTTCAGATAATTAGCAGTGTAACAAAACCAGACACTTCCTTGTGGACTGAAATAGATTAAAATTAAATTAATTGTTTCCAGAAGCAAGGGCCCAGAAATGGAAATGTTTTTGATGTTGCTTGCAAATTCAAATAAAAAAAGGATAAGCAGAGAAGGAAAAGTAAGGGACAATTCAGAAAGCAGTTCAAATCCTTACTATGGGTGTTCAGCCAACTCTAAAAGGTATCAGGGAGACATTTCTCCACAGGTCAGAGTTTGGAATATACTGTATCATACAGCCTATTAGGAAGTGGTGGAATCACTGTGTTTTTGTTTGTTTGTTTGTTTACAGAATAACAGGACAGCTGAGGTATTGGGTGGCATCTGTGGATATCATGTAGTCCAGATCCCTGTGTCACATAGAAAGGGTACCCAGGACCACATCATGTTTTAGTTTCACATAAAGGCACATTGCAAGGCTGTGTATAGCATAGTTGATATGAAATAATTCTGAAAGTGCATTAAAGTGATGTTTACTTGCCTATCTGCAGGAATTGGAGCTGTGGTAGGTGTGGTTCTTGTATATACTTGCACCGATTGGAGTGAACACAAAATGTATCTCCTTGTTTTCAACAGTTTGCAAGGCCGACTGAAAGACACTTCATTTGGCATGTATTGATAAGTTGAAATGTGTATTTGTTTTTTTCTGCACAGGAGAGTTTAATATGCTATATAAATAAGGTATAGCAGGCAGCCCTGCAAAAGAGAATTTTTCTGCCAGACTAGTGATGCTAGGTTAGCCTGTAGCTATTAAATGCTGAAGTGGAATCGTAAGCAGGATACAAATCAGAATATCTCAGAGAAGAGCTTTAGAATACAGAGGGGACAAAAATGATTTAGCACTGCAGTTAGTAGGTGTCAATACCCTTGCACAAAGCTGACACATGAAGGTTTGGGGCCAGAGTAGCACAGGAGGTTACTCAAGTCCAGCAACAGAGCAAGATGGGAATGTGCTCCAATTGATGTGTGCTTTCCTTTTGTTTTCCTCCCTTCACAAAACTATGCTTGGGATCATTGTATGATTATTTACTTTGCTGGGATTCACATCTCCCAAATAAATGTTTCACCTGCGTCCCTCTTCCTGTCCTTGACTTGGGTGGGTGTCAGCAGCGTGGAAATGCAGAAAAGTAAAAACATGCCTGTATTTTCCTCTTCAGCTGAGCAAGGAGAAGGGAGGGAGTTGCCAAACAAAACAGGCATTACAAATAGTCTTGAATTTTAATGTGGTAGTTGAGGACAACCTGTGGACTGCCAGGTTCACCATGACAGGAAATGAGCCTGCATTATCTCTCTTAATTAGAAAATGGGCCAAGAGATTATTAAATAAACAGACTGCCACATGCTTTAATAAACGGGAAGACAACTGATTTATCAACATGACTTTAAGAAGGGAGAATAATTGGGGAAGTTGACAGTAGATGAGTGATAATATTAGTCCACAGGACTTATGCTCTATGTTTAAAATAGATTTTATCAGCCTTTTGCAACTCATTGCAGCAGTTATAAAATCAAATGAAGCAAATAATTCAAACAGGGTTCTCCCTCCCATCTGGGAGTTGCATAACTTGTCCTTTCTGCAGTCAAAAAGGTGGTTATAGTTTAAAATGCTACATGTCATTTTCCCACACGCATTAGTAGGTTAATTTGACAGATTCTTGAGTCTTTCATAGAGTTGTTTTATATGGGGACAAAAGAGGTCACTGACCCCACAGATGGTCCTGAGGAAAAAACACATGTCCAGTCGGTTAATTTAGGGAAAAAGAAGAAGCCTGAAAGCTATGATTTCTTTTCTGCAGCCAACAGACAGAAAAGGCAGCACCATAAGAGCTCTCAGAAGACCTTTAAAGTATACCTCCATTAGGAGGCTATGGGGAAACATATTTAGCTTAAATATGTGTTATTTGTTTTTTGCTGTCTCCCTGTGGCCAGCTTTATTTCCCACTGTGAGTAGTTCACCTTAATTCACTTCTGAGCCTCTTCCCATGGCCAAAACACCATAGGCATAGGGGTGCCTATTACCTCCATCCCACCCTCAGCCTTTGTAGGTGACAGCTTGTCAAACTTCAAATGCAGCATCTAAATATACTTTTTAGTGAGAATCTTTATGCATCTTCCTCAGCACATAAATTTGTTGTTCAAACATTAGCACAGCTATGGCAAGTGTAGCCCCTCTACTTCCTTCCTGTGATCCCTTTTCTCTGACAATGTATTTTACAGTATGTAGGACTTAAGAAATATACCATGTAACTTTATAAGCACATCGTGAGCAAAGCAGTCTTGGTTCATGGAATTTAATTAATTTATTGCCATTAACACAAAACTTTTGATTACTGATCCATGTATTGAGGAGGAAAAAGACAATTAAACTAAACCGTTGGCAAAGAAACACGTTTCTTCCCTGCGCTCTAATTCAGTAAAAAACTTCTCCCTGCTTGCAGGTCTCCACTCACCTTGAGTTTGCTATGTTACATTCAGATTCTCCTAATCCCTTCAGTGAAGTGAGGGGCAATGCAGGAGACTGCAAAGGTGTCTGTTGCTTCTTGCTTCTTACTTGTGTTCCTCCACCCCAGCATGGGTTTGCTGTGGGACACAGTCCCTCCACAGTGTCCCTGCTCTGGTGTGCACCCCATGACCCACAGTCCCTTCAGGGCAGTGTCTGCTCTGTCACATGGCCCTTCCTGCCAAGAGTGTGTC
Organism: Melanocharis versteri; assembly: GCA_013397845.1. NCBI lineage: Eukaryota > Metazoa > Chordata > Aves > Passeriformes > Melanocharitidae > Melanocharis > Melanocharis versteri. Next base: position 25,211 of record VZTG01021102.1, on the reverse strand, counting down.
TTTAACCACATCCCAACAGTGCCACCATTTGTCCTCTCCTCTTAACAGCTGCTGCTTTCTTAAATATCTGTGAGCAAAGGCACCATGTGCTTCTCTAGTAGAAATTGTGGCACACAGTGGGTTTACTGCAGTGGTGTTAGGAGCAGATGGAAGTAGCTGGCTGGCACAGAACAGTACATGACCTCCTGCCACCATAACTAACCCCGCTAGACCCCTGCCACCAAAACCCTTCCAGTAAGGTCCAGTACAAAGCATCCTCTTCTAAGTAAGTCATATGTGATCTGTTGGTTAAAGACTTACTTTCTGTTTCCAATTTTGTTATAGGTGTTTTGCCTATCTCTGGGTAATAGGTCTCTTCATTAGTCTTCTTACGTGAAATATAAAAATATTTAGCATTTGACAGAAGTCTTGTGAGCCTGAATTTAACAGTGTTTTTAAAGTACTCCGGTGCCACAAAATTAAAGTTGTACCAAGAGAAGAGCTTGCTCCTAGTTCTATCTCCTACCTTCAGCAGCAAACTGGATCCTTGCCACATACAAAAGAAATGGGAAGACCAAAGCTTTCTGTGTTCCCTAACTTCGTATTAGCTGATTTGCTTTGCCATTGCTCTAGGAGTTACACTGGTGGAAACAGGAAGTGAGCAAGCTTTGAGGAACCTGGTCTGCTGAGGGCTGATGGGTCCACCCGTCAGGGGAGGGGAAGAGCATTTTCGGCCACAGACTTGCCAAGCTGGTGAGGAGGCCTTTAGGCTAAAGGGGCCAGTGGGAGGGGAACCTCAGTCCATCCCACTCCTACCAGTTTGATAGCAGTGCAAATCAGTTAGTTTCCCAGCATATTCCTAAATAACTGGAAACTATTGATGGTAACGAAATTTTCTTCTGAGGTCACGGATAATAGACAGCGGAATATAGTAATCTGCTTCGCTTGTTCTTCTCAAGTTGGTTTTTCTTTTTTTATAAATCACATTCTATGAAAGCATTGAGCTTTTTCTCAAAGTAATTTTTATAAACTTTTTTTCATAAGAACAGAAAGTAATAATTACACTTGAATGACAAAAAGTAGAGAAGGATATTGCTTACGTGCACCATTCTGCTTACTGTTGAAACATTGATTTAATTTAGATGCAGAGACTATAAGCCACGGTTGCAACTGGCTAGAATTGGTGCTGGAAGTGGTGGCCATCAGTGGAGCTGAGTGTATAAAAATGATGAAGCTAGTAATTGCCTCCATGAGCATGGACTTCATCTGCAGGATAAACAAGGACATTAGGATTTTCTTGCCTCATTATTCTCAATGTAAAAGCTTCCATTGGCTATACAGCATATTGGTTTCTGAAAACATTTTCATCTAATATTTGGAGCTGCTTAAAAGTAATTACAACATGGAAGTCAAGATACCAAATCAAGAAGCCTCTGTTTTCACATGAGTTCCGCCAAGTCCCCTGTCTGTTTCAGGATGGGCCAATTAACAGTACTGTAGTCAGATACTGCTCAGGTGAACACTTTAGAATTTCTCTTTTACGGTTTTTGTTTTTCCAGAGTTACAGACCTGATAAATATCAGTCCCTCAGGTCTGTAACTCTGTCACTCTGCCTCTGTGCGTGAGGCCAAAGTAGCTACTGCTACACATCCGATTTATGTCTTTTCGCTAAATAATTAGCAGCTTTGCTGCATCTTTGTCTATACCACAAAAAAAGTTTGCTCATCAGGCAGCTCATTGCCAGAAATGCCATAGATGTAGTAGAAGTACTATAAACATAACACTTCTGGCACTAGCTCCATTCAGTACTCACAGTGGAAAACTCAGCTGTAGCAGGTGTAGCAAAACATGGCAAAATACTGGCATTTTGACACAGGCGCACTCAGATGAAGCACAGCTGAGTGAAACAGGATGATTAAGTGAGACTTTTTATGCAGACAAAATTTTCAAGCATATATTTTAAAGTAAAAGCATACCTTTTTTAATTCACGGAAGTTTTTTTCCAGAATATTGCTTTGTCTGCTTAGTTTTTTTTAATGTTTATGGTGAAAATCAGAATTTGTACTTTTCCATATTCTTCATATATTGACTTGTAATCTTCATGAAAGCAGCAAAGGTATCCACAAGTCAGTAGAGTCTGAAATAAAAATTTTTTGCCAGTCAGCAGAGGACAGTTTGAGCTCAGGAGTACAGAACTAATTTCATTATAGTTACTGTGTTCTTGTTGTCACTATCCTTTATAGCTACCCAGTTTTATTTTTATACTGCTGCTCATTGCCGTCAAAGTACAGCGCTTCAGATGTTTTAAGGTGTCCTGCATTATAGCGCTTAGAAGAAACAGGAAAACAGTAATATTACCACATTTTTTTAAAGATACCTCCGGCTGTTTATCCTTCCAGACTTCCCAGTGTGTTGTGTGTGCTGCCTGGATGGCTTGAGCATTGGGCAGGTAACACGTGATGTTTAGTCTTGTTCAGACTTATTCAGTCACTGCTGCTAACTAGAAAACAGTATTTTTTTTTCTTTCAGAAATGCAAAAAACTAACCAAACAACCAAAAAAAACCAACAACCTAGCATTTCCTGCCCCCAGTCCAGTTATGGTGATAATATCCAACAGGATTTACTTTGCTTTGTACAAGTGGTGAGAATTTTTCAAGAACTGGATCTGATCACTAACTAAAGAAGAAACCAGTTATAGGTCAATGGCATCTTTTCCATGTCCTGCAGGAAATTAGAAGGAAATTGAGAACTCTAGGACTTAACATTGCTGAAAAATAGAATTCTCAACTCTCATGCTGGAAGAAAGGAGAGCCATAAGGTGCACTGTCGTGCTGGATTTTCTGAGAATATAATTTCTGGCACACATATTTTTAGTGACTATTTTTGTGGCATCTACTGCTTTGCTTGCCCTGAACTCAAGACAGAAGGACTTTCCTAGTGAGATTTTGGTTAACTGTTCAAAAAATGCCTGTGATTTCCTTTCTTCAGCACTTAACAGCACACTTCAGTAGTCTAGCTGTCATAAGGCAATTGTGAAGACAGTATTAAAAAGAAATTTCAGAAAAACTACTTTACTAAAAGTATGTGTTTTCCTTAATTTGAACAGTATTTGTTGAATGATTCTTAGTTGTATCAAGTGTTGGATTGGACTGTTATTATTCTCTCTAAACCCACAACAACCAGAAAACTGAGAAACAGCAAGTCCGCTTTTTCTAATTGTCAAAGGAAAAAAAATATCTCATGTTACATGAACTTAGAAGTTCTGTGAAAGAAAAAAGAAAGGAGGAAAGATGTATTTACTGTCGCATTTAATTAATCTGTTAGTGTATAAAATGATTTTTGCAAAATACCTACTATATGCAACAAACTTGTAGTTCATAGTAGAGAACTAATATGTCTCCTGATAAATGTTCTGCAAAATTTAATGCTAAAGATAGTTTTAGTGTTTGCCTATTCACTCTGCATTACTTCAGTGTGAAAAGCAACACATTCCAAGTCCATTTAATAGGGTAAGATGTACTAAACCCAGCTTTTATTTTATTGTTACAGAAGACAAAAACATGCAGAAGGTGAAAATACCTCCTTGGAGTGTGACCATTGTAAGCAAGTCAGTCATCCAAATGCATGTTCTTTGTATCTAGCTGGGTCTAACCCTACTCAGAGGTGTATTTGGCAGGGTAATTTCGTGATCCTGTTCCTGCTTGCAGTCAGTTGATAAAATACCTTTGTCATCAGTGATAAGGGGTTACATTTGCAGACAGGAGTATTATCTGTATCCTGCAAACATCACCAAACAAATTCAGGAGGAACCAAACAGGATTATTGTCAGCCTGTCCTTAGCTTCAAAATAACTACCCTGAAGCCAAAGAGATTGTCTGAGAAATTAATTTAATGCTGTGCATCGTGATAATTGAGACCCATTCAAGCGGAAGACGTCCTGAAACCTAACAAAGGAGATACCTGAATGATCCATATACCCACTGGACGGCAATTACCAGTCTGTTGGGGTTTTTTTCAGTCAAGATACAGAGAGAGAGGCAACTGAAGAAGTAGAGGAATTTTTTTTACTAACTTTGGAGAGTACAATTTCTAAATGAATATTCAGGGCATGGTTCTAACTACCATAAAAGAGAAAAAAAATCGTTTTGTAGATGACTTTATTGCTACAATTCTTTTGTCAGCCTTCATATCCTGGTCTATCAGCTGTCTGAATACAGATTAGTTGTGCAGCACAGGATCATAAACCTCATGATTGGTGCTATTCGTTGTAAACAGCCTCTTTTGTCATCATGATACAAAGAGCTTTGTCCACATGTTAATTAGTTAACTATTGAAAGTTTTGTGAAGAAAGCATCAAGAAAAAGCTGCAGATGTAATAACCATTTGTGCTGAGAAGAACAGATCTTTCTCTTCTTCATCTGCTAATTTGCAGTTGTGATTTGAACTACGAAAAGACTGTGAACTGGCTGCGTTGGTGCATCGCTGGGCCTCCCTGTGTACATACAATATAGCATTCCCTGTGGCTGTGGCTTGCTTTTCTGTCCCTGAGAGTAGGGAGGAGAAAGGTGTGTCCCAGTGATGGCTGTGTCTGCTCAGCAGAGCCTTCTAGTCATGAACCTCAGATCAGGTTGGACTGGACTGTTATGGGTCCATAAACTGGAAGGGCTGTTCGTGTATTGCCTTTCTGCCCAACACTGTGTATTGCTCCACAGGATGGTTGAATAGATTCTAAGTTCAACCTGTGAGAATGTGGTTAATGCTAGGCAATGGTTTTGGGGTTTCTTTTTTTTTGGTTGCAGTGTTTGGAGACATGAGTGGTTCCCTGTGGAAGGTTATTTTCTCCAAGTCAGTAAGCTTGGCAAGTGGTTTTGGCATGGTTCCTGCTGTTGGCATGTCCTTTCTCTTGGCCACTTAGTCAGGTCTTCTAGGCTTATGGGTGCCTCCAGGCAAGGTATCCCTGCCTGTCAGCAGGTAATACTGTTTCTCTATCCACTTGTCTGCTGACACACTTGTGTATACATTTAAAAACCTCACTATGTTTAAAACAGTTGTCAAAAGGTTAAAACAAGATGTTTCCGCATCATCTTTAGGCTTGCTAACTGGCAGCAGGAGGAGACTGAGGAGAGAGAGTGTCAAGCCATGCTTTGCTTCAGTTTGGAGAACTGGAAGTGAGGATGGGACCCAGCCACTGAAGGAGGATTTGAGTCTTTAAAACAGCACTGGTTTTAGTGAAGATCATTATTGCTTTTATAATTTTTTCTTGTGTTCTTATAGAATACTACTATTTATACTGTTTATTCACTTCATCTACTTTCTCATCAGCTTTTGCACAGGGTGGGCCTCTGGCTTCTGTTATATACTGGTACAAAGGTGATGTTTGTTTGAAGGGTTTTTGCCTTGTGTTTTGCCAGCTCTGTAATTTATTCACATAAGCATAGAAAAACAATTTTCTTAGAAGAACATAATTCTTTATGGGGAACTCATTCTTCTTGTAACCCATTCAGATGCAATAACATCTTACCACAGGTAAATTTGTCATGTTAAAAAGAGATTTCCTCAACTACTCGTGGCTATGTTGCATTTTTTCCATTCTTCTCCCTGCTGCATTTAAAGGTGGACTGAGGAGTAAAAATTAAAATAGTTAGGTGTAGATTTATGTGCTGAATGTATGTGAAATTCATGTTGGAGCATTATGGAGGGGAGAGGACCAGACATTCTTCAGATATAAATATTGATTACCTTTTTAAATGTTTCTTTTTTCTCTTTGTCTGTGAAATCACGTTGGTACTCCCTGAAAAATGGTCCTTCCGTGAAATCACAAATACTAAAAAAACAGATTGATTCCTGATGCTTACAGAGTGGCTTGTTAGCATTAACTCCAGCAAGTAAGTAAATACTTCAAGGACTTGACAAAGAATAGCAAATGTTTCTCTTTATGTTCCTTAGAAGTGAGTTCTGTGTTAAATTCTCCTCAGTTGCTGGCCTTGGGCAAATTCAACACACAGAATGGATCCAGACTTCTGGTTTAGATTTTGGATTTGAAAAACAGTGTTTACTTCTGCCTTCATTTTTTTGAGTTAACTGTGTAATCCAGAATTGAGAGCAGGAACAAGTCTGAATACAGCAATGCAGAATAATGCTCTGGACTGTCTTGTAATTAATTTTCAAGAGGAAGTGCATCTGCTATCAAAAGCTCTGGTATGGAGAGTTTCTGTTAACAAGCACAGAAAGACTTTGAAAGTTTTCAGTATGTTTTCAAGTGCTCATGAGTGCCTATCTGTGTTTCTCTGTTTGATTTTCTGATTCCCTTGTCTGTCTAGCCTTTATATTTCATTCAATATCCAGCTGGGACTGGGTATCAGGGTACCTTAAGGCAAAGAGTCAGCGTATCCAGTCTTCCTGCCTTCTCAGAAGAGTCAGTTGTCATTTGCCAGGTTTGGGAAATACTCTTACATGCTTTTAATCGATAATTCTTAGCGAAGAACATACTTCTACACCTTTCCAAATTCAAAATGAACAGTGAAGTTTCAGAGAAGCACAAACCCAAGAAGACTCAGGAAACATTGAAGAACATTCAGCTTTTTGTTAAAGACAGTGCTCACCTAAGGCTATGCAGCAGCAGAATAACTAAGGATCAGATCTTTGGTGAGATTTGAGCGGGACTCTTCTGCAGAGTTGAGTGGAGGGGGGACTGTGTACTAAGTTCTCTGGTGCCCATCAGAATCAGAAATCGTGAGAGATATGCCAGCAGGCTCTGTGAAGAGTGAGTGGTTAATTTTTAGAGGTAAGTATCTCAGAGAGGGCAGAGTCTGGCAAGTAGGAGCAGCTTGCACAGTAACAGGCTCAGCAGCAGGCTCTGCAGCGCACAGCCTGCCTCGTGCTGCTACCCAGCCAAGACTGGACACTGCGGGAATGACCCTTCCTTTCGTCCTCACCAACATTTTGAGTGAAGCTAAATTTTTCTTTGCCAGCATCATAATTGCAGTCTCTTTGAGGAACCATTTCCTGTTTTTTTCTTCTCTGTTGTAAATTCCTCTAAGAAAATAACAAGTAGAAGTGGGTCACTCCCACAAAGCTTGCACCAGTTCACTATCACAGGAATCATCATTGGCTTTTTCTTTTTTTAAAGCACATCTAATTCACTGTCATTGGGTGAAAGCAGTAAAACCTCAAGCACATATATGCAGGAATGCAGTGTGACTGTACTTGTGTGTCCTTCATTTACCAGTAACGATATAGCTCAATACAGAGAATGTTTCTATGCATCAGAGATGTCAATGTTGTTTAAGGTCAAGAGTTTTTCTGACTTTGCAACTTTGGTGAGATTTCCAAAACTGTAGCCAAGCAGCTGTTGGGACAGAAGGCCTTGCAGGGAGAAAGTTACAGAGCCATTTGCTGCAATGTTCCCCTGACAGGGTGGGGAAATAGGATCTAGGGAGAAGACTGTGGGTGTAACTGTGTAACCAAAAAAAAAAATCAGAAATTAAGTGAGAGAGAGGCTTGGGGAGAATTTGTATTACTATAAAAAATAAATTCTGCCTCTAGAGAGAAGTTAGAAGTGTCATGATAGGTTCGTGGTTCATGGCTGTCACAGCAAACTGGTTTAAAGTCCTCGAGTTTACATCTTATGCATAGGTCATCTAAGTTCCTACTCTGCCCTTTTCCTGGACACATTTATCCATATCTAGACTCCTACCACTGATGCTATTGCAGTTTGCCTCCCACTGTGCCTGAAGGAGGGTGGCTCAGTTTACAATGGCTCTGATATGGTCCACATTACTCCCTGGACTGTTTTTATAACAGGATAAGATGATACAGTCTGACTGAAAATCACTGTTCAGCAACAGTTGCAGAAGGAAGTTGTAGTGTTTTACCTCACAGATCTATCAGCCTTGATTGTAGGGAGTACACTAGGAACATACAGACACTGAGGATCTGTAAAATTAGAGGCCAGCAAAGATAAAAACTCCCTTGAAATGCATTAACACCTAATTAATCTTCAGTAGAAAGCTGTCCAACACTGTGCTGAATTATATTTAGTTCTGCATTTGGTGTTTGTTACTCTAATGAAGTAAACCTAATCACAGCTATTTACAAAAAAAAACAAAACAACCCCACAAAACCCCCACAAAATATTTAAGGAGAAAAGGAGACAGATTTTTCCATGAACAGTCACCTTTGTCACCGAAGCTACTACTAGTTCAGCTTACTGTATAGACCACTGTGGAGATCACATATTACTGTATAAATTCCTGAAATAATTACCACTGTCTTTATAACAAATGACAACATTCCGTTCTATTACATGCATGGCAACAAAATGACAAGTTATGCGAGATAAATATACAAGAAAGAAAAACTAGTTAAAAGTCTGGAAAGGGAGGAGAAAGTCCCATGATTATGTGTAGGATTCTTGGTGGAAAAATATTCTGTTAAACACAGAGTAAGATATAGTTACAAAATTGTCATGAAGCTGTTTGCATTAGATCTTAATGACCTGATGAATTATAACGAATTATTCAAGCAAGCTAAGAGATTTTTCAGAGACTTTTGATAACTTGGTCAATCTCAATTGATTTTCCAAGGTAAATGCGGTGTGGTCTGATGTATGTGGCTGGCTGTTGGTCAGATAATGCCTTTCCAGAAAATCTGCTGACAAATATGAAGTTTTATAGAATGGGGCAGCCAGTTACCAGAGAGTTTGTATCAGAGTACTTGTAAATCAGATCAAATAAAATCCTACGTGGATCCCAAACCCGGTTTCTAATGGAGTCTGTGAATGGTCCAAAACCCCATCCTAGAGATGAATGCCACAGCTCTGGTCAAGTCCTCAAGGTTTGTGTTCCTGTGCCCTTTGTGCTTTGTGGGTAGGGAGAAATAACTAGGCAGAGAAGGTATATCTAGGACTCCTGTTGGCTGCAGGTTCAATGAGAATGATTTTAATCCTTTTTCTTACATTAAATTAAAAGGTTTCTGGCATTTGCAGTTGATTTATTTCTTTGGGTGGAGGGACATAGCACCATTTACCTGACATGGCTAGGGATTTATTAGGTTATTAAATCTGTCAAAAGTGACAAAATGCTATATTTTACTTGCCAGTTATGTTCATTGTCCTTGAAAGTGACAGAGAGGGGCAGAAACATGGTGCCATATAAAACCACATGAATTTGCAGAGTTGCAGAAATGTTAACAGTGAGGAGGCCTGTGCCCACTTTATCACAAATGCCATTTGCTTTTTTTATTTCTCCTTCTTATTTTACAGAAAGAGATGACAACCAGGATGTGTCACTAAAAACTACCCACTGAGGAAAAGCAATGTCCAATTTCCTTCCTACTGCAGAGTTCAAGAACATGGCAGCCCTCATGGACTGAGCCTGCTTGTTAATCCCTGAAAGCAGGAAAGCTGGGAACCACGGTTGCTGTCACAAATGCTTCTCTCCAGTGTCAATGTTGTTAACCCTAAATATGCTGCTAGGAACCTTATCTGAGCAACATGGATTATTGAGAAAAAGAAGAATCATATTTGTTCTAGCTCCTTTATTACGGATAAGAACCTCTTCAGCCACAACGGCAGACAGTGCTCCTGCTGCTAAAGCTTTACTGAAATTCGGGTCCCTGGGCTGACCTTCAGACTAGTTGTTTTGAAATGAAATCTGCTACCTTGGTTTCTTTTTCTTTTGTTTCTTGGTATGTGCTCTCTTTCCTAATTGCAACAGACTATCAAGAGGCTCTGGAATCAAAGAAGACATAGCCTTTAATGCCCCCTACCCCGCTCCAGGCCACCCAAGGCTTGGCCACCATTCCGAAATGCCAGCAAGCCTTGTGTTTCTGGGAAGACAGCCACATCCTTCAGCTGAACAGCCAGTTTATGCTTCATTGTGACTCATAATTTAATGACAATGCGAGGGTTTCTGATCTCAGCTACATGAACAGGGATCCAGATATAGCTCTGCAGTGCTAAGGTATTTTCCTTGAATTCATGCTGTGACTGACAGCAAATGTTCTCAGTATCTCTAGATTAAATTAAAAAAACCAGCTACAGTCATCATTTTCCTGAACTACCCTATGAACTACACCAATCTGTCATGTACTTTCATATCCTTCTATCTATTTAGGAAAAGGATCCTTCTCAATCACCCTAAAATTTCATCTTTTCAGAGAAAAAGAAATTCAATTTGAGTAACTTGCAGGAAGATACAGTAAAGATGAGTAGTTAAAAAAAGTTAGAGCAGGAGGGGCTAATTGAAAGTCTCTGTTGCAGCTAAACAGTGCCCAGCAGTGTGGCTTGCTTTATACACTGGGCTAACACAATATTTTTTTCCAGAAGTTAATCCATCTTAATTAACACATGTGTGGACAGCCTGGAAGGATCCACTGCAGTAAATCAAGTCTTCTATGCCAAATATGCCCTGAGGAGGCTTTCTTCTGGGGAAAAAAAAAAAATTTAAAAATGAAAGTGATACTTAACAGAGGTATCACAAGAGAAATACTTCTGAATAAATGGGAATTAAGTGGAACACATCTATGTATTCTGTGCCTTGTAATGACTTTTGCACACTTGTGTTATTGTGAAAAGTTACTTTTTCCTTAGTAAGTGCTGAACCCTGTTGCTGCCTTCACCTCAAGTAAGTTAGGTATGTTTACATCTTCTGAGACAGAAACAGAAGAAAGTCTCATGGAGTATCCAGCGACTGGAACATTTGAAACAGAGGGGTAGCAGACACTGAAGAATAACGGCAAATATTTTCTAGCTCAGTGTTGTAGCACATTCTGATTTACTTGCCTGCTTGCTTAAATCAGGGCTTGTAAGATATCAGTGATCACATTCTTGCTGGCAAAAAGTGCTTTCGTCTGTGAACATTTGGTGTACCTATGGTGGGGGCTTTTCTGCATCTCTAGAACTACGCAAGCAGCATTATCCTTTGCTTTCAAGGGGATGGACCTAAGTGTTCCTACCTCTTTTGGTAGTCTTTGCAATCAGGTTAATTCTTCGGGGATTGGAATGCACACACAGATGATTTCTGTTCTGCTGGCACTTCTGCAGGATATAACTAGCTTCTGGAATTCATTGCCTCAGCTACTCCTGAGCTTGCCTCATGAAAAATGTAACATCTTTGGGGTGGTTCATGTAGCTGGCAACTGCCTGGAATTACTACTTAAATTGCTTATAAAGGGTTTCTTGAACTCCTCCAAAGTGCCTGGGCTGTGGCACTGTTTGAGATGGAGCTGTGGCTGATGCAGTGCACTTGAATTCCACTGCCACTGTGGACATTTGCCATGTGGTGTTCTCAGTCTGGACAGCACCGCATTTGAAAGATTAACATGAAGATGCAAAGGCGTGGAATTTTGTGCATGAAGATCAAAGTCACTACACAAATTGAAAAACGTGGTATTTTATGCATAATTTAGTCTTCATTTTATTACACTAATTACCATATGCTGTTTTGAGACCATTCACTGCAGCTGAATCTGAAGGCAGAATTTTTTCTCGGTTACCATTTTGTGAATGCATAAATTTTGTGAATGCAAAACTTATCAGTTGGAGTGTTTTCCTTTTCTTTTAAACTGTTTTTTGCACACAAACCCATATGTTTTGTTTTCTGGTATGGCACATTGTATGAGGCAAAAGTGTGAAATGCAGCGTTGAACCCCAGAGGATTTGTGTTTGACCTGGCCAAAATCCCTGTAATGGCAAAAGCCCATTATTACGCAGGAGATGAACCAGCTGCAAAGGAGAGAAAAGTGTACTTGTTTTGATTGCTTATTCTGCTAGGAAGAACATGAAGTCTGCTTCCTCCAGACGACAACGTGTGGGCTTCTGCTGAGTATCTCCCAACAGCTATTCTTGCTTCTGCAGCGCAGCTATTCAGCTACCACCTGGCCATCTCATGCCATGGGTCGTTTCTCCTGTTCCACTCCATGGTAGCTGATAAGCAAATATGAATGTTTGGAATGTGGCATCACTACAGTAAAAGTATCATTTTACCCCTTCCCATAGAGAGAGAAGGGCAGCTTCCTCTTGCATCTTGTGATCAAGAATTCCAGCTTCATCAGTAGTTTGCTCAGGGCCACAAAAAGACAGAATCGTGTTTTGGTTTTTAATGCTTTTTCTACCTGATCTTATCATTATGTATGTTCGTAATAATGCCAACATTCCGGATTGTTCTGGAATTGGGCAAGGTGGGGGGAGGAGAGGGAGAAAAGAGGTTATTGTTTGGATTTTTAGTTTTGTTGTGCTTTTTAAATCACCTTTCTAGTTCTTCAACCAGGTTTTGTTTTTCTTGCCTGATTATTTTTTCCTGATACTTGCCTTTAGAGATGCTGTTGTGTTAAGCTTCAACGCACTTTATAATACCTTTATAGAGGAATCATTTCAACTGACTGAAACTCAGCATTACTCTGAAGTAATGAAAGGTTGTAAAAGGTTCCTATGACACCAAACGTGATTTCAGTGGCTAAAGACTGAAGAGCTTTCATTGATTGTCTCTGTAATAAGAGATTTTGTAATGAACTTCTGCCTTGTGTGAACACAGATTAGTGACAACTGTAATATGAAACAAATCTGAACATAACCTCCCTTAGGTTTTATGAACGATGGAGTCCCAGGGTCTTTTGAATGGTGGTTTTTTTTTTACTAATCCGCAACAGTGAAATTGATGGGAGACTTAAGAGACTTACTAGTTTTCTCCAAGAACTCAGGCTCTAAGAAGCAAAACTTATGCCAGGCAAGTTATTTGATTCTCCTGATGAATGGATTCATTAAGAACAAGGCAGGGAAAGAGGAAGAAAACAGATAACTTGTAACTCTACAGGGAGCTACAGACAACAACTCTAGGTGTGCAGAAACTTAACGGGTGAACATTCTCCTCAGTGATCACAAATTCCTGGTCTGTGGAGAGGATACAGAGTGATACGCATTGTAGTTGGGAAGCCACTCTTGTCAAGTCTCTATTAACAACAGACTAAAAGGATCTTTTAGCACCTTTGGGTTAAATAAATTACACATTTTGGAGCCCTCTCACAAAACGCTACACCTTCCTGTTAAGCTACTCCTTACCTTTTCTGTGTGTTCTTGACATTTCTCATTTTCTGAGTGGGAGGTCTCAGAGCCAGCCTTTCAGTGTTCCTTTTGCTTCCCCAAGGACAGTGCTGTCACAACAAGTAGCTTTCTCGCCTCCCTGTGTGCCTCCAGAAGGGCTACCTCTCACCTATGTCCTCTGAAGAGAGACCATCAAGGGCTCGCTGTTTATCATCTCTTCAGAAGAACAGAAGCAAGAGAGCAGGAGGTGCCTGCAAGAGCAGCAGGACAGGAGTCACTGCATGTAAAACAGGAATATGATTGCTATAGTAAAGCATGCTCTATGGCCTTTAGAAAGGGGATAACACTGGGGCACCCAGTATAGACAAGTGGTCAGTATTTAGACATTTTTTCCTGTATACTGGAAGAAATTTTTAATAAAAGACATTTTTAATAATTATGGAGACTATTCCAAAGGCAAAGCAAGCCAAATCAGCACTAAGAACCTGGTGGTGGTGTACATTTAAATAAAAAAGTTATCAAAATTGATTTTTTCATGTATTTTATGCTAAATAGGCAGTGATTTTCAAAGTTTAGCCAAATATGTTAGATCTCTTACAGTAGTTTCTGTTCTGTGTTTTAATAAGTTTTCCTGTTTAGAAGACAGATGTAATTAATATAATTAAAAGTTATAATAATTTGCTCCCAGGGAAAAAAATGACTTGTCCAGTCTAATACATGCGTGTCTGTGTATGTGCATGTGCGCATATATATACATATATATATATGTCTGTCTGTCTGTCTGTGTTTGGGGATATGGATGTGGAAGCATCAGCATATGCATGTGTACACTCCCTGCTCTTTCCCATAAAATACATTTTTTTTAATTTTGGTAATTTTTAAGGAGAATGCATCTTTCTAAGAAATAAGTGGTTTAATAATGGTTCCTTTTCTTCCTCCGTGCATCAGCTCTGTTTGGTGTGGTTTTTTTTTTTAATGATGTCACGTTTGTCTCTGACATTTTTAGTTCTGTTTGTTATTAAATAATTGTTCAACTGTATGGGAAGAAAGACCAACATTAACTGTTGTAGTCATTAAAAGAAAAGGAAAGTTTACTTTCCAAACCAATCATAATGGATAAAGCAATGGACTACAAATACAAATAAAATAAACATAACAATGCAGAAGTGTTGTGAAGTTATTTGACATCTAACTCTTCAGCAAGAAAAATGCATATTTTCATACCACAGAGAAGAATTCTCTGGCAGGCTCCCAGGACTCAGAGGTGAGTGAGATCCATCACTGCCAATGCACCAGCTTCACAGTCCTCCTGCTACCAGTGTGACACCAAGAAAAATTGACCGAATGCCATGCTAATGCAAACTGGCCAGCCTCTCACCAACACTGTGGGGTCATATGAAGCATGTGAGTAGCTGTTCCTTAGCTAAGCTGGCCTGCTCATTTTTGCCTGTCAGATCTTTGAGCTTGGGTAACTCATGGGCTTCATTATGTCCTTCAGCTGACTCCTGATGGGACACTCCAAGGATTGTCCAGGAGTGACGTGTAAGTAGCACCAAGCCAGTTAAAGGCAAAGTTTTATCTCCCAGAAACAAAACTTAAGAGCCTCGGTTAGAATTTGGCTGCCACAGAGGGAAAAGAGGTCTAATAGGGCAATAGAAACTATCTCCAGCATTCGGACTTGGGAGCTCACTGTATTGTTCTCTTTGTCCTCATTCCTAAAGCACAGATAAGCACATATATGTGCATAATTACATGTAAAGCTACTGTACCTAATACGAGTCCGGTACAGAGCTCGAGGGGAGCAGAGAATGAATGTTTAGAATGGCACTGTAGAGACAACACCCAGTAGGAGAGCTGGTGCTGGACTTTGGGTGTCTCTGGCATGGGGAGGATCTCAAGATTAGAGATGCTGGGACTAATGGAGTAACTGGAGAACAGCTGCTGAGGGAAGCTGAGGGACTTGACAAGCTGGAAGCAGCCCAGTGGCAAGGGTAGCAGGAAGTTTTGCGGGGTAGCATGTACATCTCTCTACACCAGAGGGCTGTGCCACCATTCAGAGGGCGCTCAAAAGTTTGTAGAAAAATGCCACGAGAAAGCTCATGAAGTTGAATAAAGGCAAATGGAAAGTCCTGCAATTAAGAGGACCAGGCTCAGCCTGTATATGCAGGAGTCACCCAAGAGGAAGTCAGCAAGAGGAAGGCACCTCCCTGCATCAGCCGAGAAGCAAAGGAGCAGGGGAAAAGTGACACTGGCTATTGCAGCCCTCATGCCTTGCTGCACTGCACAAGTTGTCTCAGCTGTGTCACTGCCACCGTAACTGGGCTGATTTTTTTCCTGCTGCTGCTCAGTATGATGGCAAAGCAGGATTCAGCCTCTCTTTTCTATTCCTGCTCTTCACAGTCCTTGTAGAGAGCATAAAATAAAAGTGAGGCAAACCCAGCAGGCAATGGGGTGAAAAACAAGCAGATCTTCCTGATTAAAAGAAAAAATAGATGTGACACAGAATAGATGGCACTCATGGTTTGAAGCCCTAGATTGTGTTTAATATGTCATGGCAATTGGAGCAGTTCAAGTAAATTGGCAGGCCATCTGAGGGTGTCATGCACCTGGTACATGCATTTTGGGAAGTGAAGCCATTCTGGCAGAGTAAAAGCCACACATTACTCCCACCCCTAAAAGCCATACTGTAGGTAATTACTAAGCATTCAGTAATAAATATGGCACAAAAGGTAGCAGTAGTTAGCAGGGGAGGTGCATAAACTGTAGTGCTGTCTTGGTGTAATCACATTCTATCCATCGAAAAGTGAAAAAAAAACACCACAAAACCAAAACGAGACCAATTATGAAATTTGGCATTTATAGTGTATTAACTGTGTCACAGAGTACTCTTAGAGCACCACAAAATCTTGTCAGGCTAGTAAGCTCTGCAAATCAGGACACTTCTTTTTTTTTTTTTCTTTTTGTTCAGTGTTCAGCATGTTTCATGTTACTTTCTGACTTACAATGGGCAACAGCCACCAGCTCTTGCACTTGAAAGGTCTCATAGCAAGAGACTGGCTTCTAAAAAGTGGCATCACTTTCCCCAAATGAAAGAAAGAGCTTGCCGAAAACACCTAGCTTTATGTGGATGGAGCAGTGAAACCTCAAAATGGCTGGGAATGCACTGAACAAAGCTACATCCTTAGTTGCTGGTAGTCTCTGGCTCAGCAGTGCTGTCATTTTAGACAAATCATCAGCTTGTTTTCTACACACTGGCATCAGTGTTTGTTAGGAAAAAGAGAATCAGTGAATACAGTGACAGTAACAGAATTCTGGCCCAGGTTTGGAAGACCTCCTGGGTCTGCAGATAGGTCTAAAGTCAGCTGTGAGGGATTATCCAAGCCTTGTCTCACCATGCTGTACTGGAGTGCACTTCACTCATGGTCTCTGTTTTTCAGCCTCCCCTGGTCTCAAGCTGTAAAAATCAGATCTTTCCACAAACTATTCCATTGTGCTCCCACAAGACAAGTGTTTAGTAAACTGAATGTATGTGTACTGTATACTACATTAACTAAATAAAGAAAACTATTCCACCACCTGTTTAAACTTTCTGAGGCTTTACCTTAGAAAATTATCAGAGAAACAACCTAACAGTGCAGTCTAAAGCCTCTCATAATTACCGGTAGCTTCAGGTACACACACAGACAAGACCTGCAGAGTTAAGTCCAAGCATTAAGTCACCTGATCTCCCAGTTGCCACTCCCAGCCATACCAATACTATGGCCAATTAATCTCTCTTCTTGATTGCCTAATTTTTAAGGAGCTATGGCATGATCAAGTGTGAAGAGACAAATGGTATTTACTAGTTGAAAAACTCTTTAAACCCCCAAAATCCAAATAATCTAATATACTGCATTTGTCCTTCTCAAACTGGGTGGCATGCAATACCTAAACGGGACCTACCAAGACTTGTAGTGATAGGACAAGGAATAATAACTTTTAACTGGAAGAAGGCAGGTTCTATGAGCTTGCTGAGACACTGGAACAGGTTGCCCATGGGTGCTGTTCAAGGAGAGATTGGATGGAGCTCTGAGCAACCTGCTCTAGAGGGAGGTGTCCCTGCCCATGGCAGGGGGGTTGGAACTAGGGGGTTGGGTGACATTTAGGGTTCCTTCCAACCCAAACCATTCTATGATTCTATGATTTTGTCAATATATTTCTGAGGGAGTGCATGTGCCTGGGAAGGAGAGCTGATTTCCTTAAATAAGTAGGTCTCACTGACAGGACGTGCTTCATTAAGCATTCCTGCACTAGATTTGCCTAGCAGAAAAAAATCAGTATGAAAAAAAGAAAATTGCACAAAGAGTACCCTTTTGTTTTAGTAGTAGTGTTTGGAACCCATTGATCAGCCAATCTGCTGATAATTTTCTTCTAAGATGATCATCCATGTCAGTGAAATCAGACTTGCCCAGTCTGTTTCTGCCTCAGAGTTACTTACACATGACATATAGTTATAAAAATGGGAGGAAGGTTGAACTAAAGGAAGAGTCTGAGGTGACTCAAAAAGATCAACTTTTAGTATCACCAGTGCATGATCCTGAGTTTTGTGATATATATGTCTGACCCTCAAAATGTCTGTTCCAAATCACACACAGAAAATTGAATTTTACTGGTAGATGAATGCCTGAGTGTCTGCCAGGGTTTCTATCGCAAACAACCTGAACACTCCAGCAGATGAGCAGGAACCATGATAAATTGCTACCTTAGTTTGACATAGCATTTTTTTGCTATTAACCAGCATTTCACAAGCTGATTTCATTCAATGGGCCTACATAAATCATTCTTTTTGCCAGCCCATTGGAAAAAAACAATTCCAAAATACAAAGTACAGCAGAAAAAAAAAATAAAAATAAAAAGAGCAAAACAACTAAACACGCTGATGGATTTACTCTGCAGGCCTTGAGTGTGATTTTGAAGACCAGCCTGTACTGCTGTTGTTTCTGACACTGCCACTTCAGGTGCTGGGGAAAAAAAATGTCTTTAGTTTTCAGTCTTTAGTTACTTTTGATTTGTGAGCTCTTGCATTTCCACAAGTTGCCATTATCCAAACTAGTCTCTGAAAAGTGATCAAGTTACTGTAATGGGAACATAATAAGACTCAAAACTCACACCTGAGATCAAACTCATGGCTGAAAAATTGACCTCTATAAAGCAAGTGGTACAAAAACCTTCTTAGAGCCGTTAACTAATCCACTGACTGGAATGACAAATGTGACTGAACTTTACTGCCATTTCCTGTCCTTAGTTTGGAGCTGGTTTTGCAGGATTCAAGGCGGACCTAATGCATTCATTCAAAACAGTTGCTCTAACAGGCTGGCTATTTCCTGTGTCTGTGGCACAGCCAAAGGCTCATTATTTGATCCAGCTAGCCCAGTTATGGGCCATATTCAGAAGGGTGAAAGAAATTTCTCTGAGAGGGACCAATCTGATTTTTTTATTTATGCCTCAATGTATGTTACACATGAGGTGAAGGATTCCTATAAGGGCTGTACATGTGCTGACAGCCCTGTCCCTGGAGAGGCTTTGCCTGGCAGCCGATCAGGGCAGAGAAAGCTTCCATAATCGGGCTGCGAGCACCGTCCCCCCTCCCCCCTCCCCAGGCAGGTGGGGCAAATGCCCGGATGCCCGCCAAAAATGCCCTCCAAAACTGCCCACCAAAAATGCCCGTGAAGTCGGGCTGTGGGAGGAGCCTTAGCACAAAAAAGCACATAGCTGCACCACAACGCCTGCCATTTTCGCTTTACTTTTCTTGGCGGGGTCACGGGCTCACTCAGAGGGTGAGCTTGGCCCTTCTCCCCCCCTCTCGCTTTCTCCGCCTGTGGTCCTGTTTTCCTACCCATACCTGCTTTTCCATTGTGATAAATGAGCAAATGATAAATGTTGACTTTCGCATTTACAAATACTGTATTGTGTAAAAATAGTGTTAGGATAAGATATAGTTAAGTAGAAATGAGATTAGGGTGAATTGTAACCTCGAAATAGTTGTGATATGTTAGGAGACGTAGTCATAAATACATAGAAATAAATGTCTTTTGAATTGATATATCACCGAGCCAAGGATCAAGGCATCTTAAAAGAGACGAAGATAGAGTCACTTGCATTCCAGGAAGACCGGTTATCTCGACTCTTACCTCCCAGAGAAACTGAACTGCAACTTGACAGAGAGGAGGGTTCCTGCCTTCAATCCTGAGACAATCCAGGACCAGAGAAGGCGTTGTGGCAGCGGAAAAAAGGGAGGGGCAGGAATCGAAGGGTGTGTGGAGCGTAAATTTTCTTTTGAGCTTAATGAATATGTAACAGTTAAAGAAAGTACTTAAGCACATTGTATAATGGATGAAGTCGCGCCTCTGGCAAGATGTTGCTAAGCGCCCAGCGCCGTTTGCCTTTGTTCTACTAATAAATGTTCAATATTATTTTACTAAAATTCTAGCTAGTGAGTCTGTTTCTCACACCTTGCTCCACATTTTCCGCAAAGCACCTCACCACCGGGACGACCTGGTGCTCCGCTGCCTCCCCGACAGAGCGGGCGCTGCAGCAGCCAGCCGCCCCCGCCGCGTATTCCGGTCACAGCCGCTGCCCCGCTGCTCGCACCCAGCCGCGACCGCAGCCACACCCGCCACCTGCAGCACGAGCCCGCCGGCACCCGACCGCCACCGCTGCCATCACTGTGTTCCCCGTGCTGCAGCCGTCTCGGCGCTCCCCGCGCTGCAGCCATCGCTGTGTGCCCCGCGCTGCAGCCGTCACTGTGTCCCCCACGCTGCAGCCGTCACTGTGTCCCCCACGCTGCAGCCGTCTCTGTGTCCACTGCGCTGCAGCCATCGCTGTGTCCCCTGCGCTGCAGGCGCCACTGTGTCCCCCGCGCTNTAACAGTTAAAGAAAGTACTTAAGCACATTGTATAATGGATGAAGTCGCGCCTCTGGCAAGATGTTGCTAAGCGCCCAGCGCCGTTTGCCTTTGTTCTACTAATAAATGTTCAATATTATTTTACTAAAATTCTAGCTAGTGAGTCTGTTTCTCACACCTTGCTCCACATTTTCCGCAAAGCACCTCACCACCGGGACGACCTGGTGCTCCGCTGCCTCCCCGACAGAGCGGGCGCTGCAGCAGCCAGCCGCCCCCGCCGCGTATTCCGGTCACAGCCGCTGCCCCGCTGCTCGCACCCAGCCGCGACCGCAGCCACACCCGCCACCTGCAGCACGAGCCCGCCGGCACCCGACCGCCACCGCTGCCATCACTGTGTTCCCCGTGCTGCAGCCGTCTCGGCGCTCCCCGCGCTGCAGCCATCGCTGTGTGCCCCGCGCTGCAGCCGTCACTGTGTCCCCCACGCTGCAGCCGTCACTGTGTCCCCCACGCTGCAGCCGTCTCTGTGTCCCCTGCGCTGCAGCCATCGCTGTGTCCCCTGCGCTGCAGGCGCCACTGTGTCCCCCGCGCTGCAGCCGTCTCTGCGCTCCCCGCGCTGCAGCCGCCACCACTGCGGCTCCCTGCGCTTAGACGCACCCGCAGCCGTGGCGCCCCGACCCTGAGAACCCGCAGCTGCTCCAGGAGCGCACCCATAGCCACGGCAGCCTGTTCCCCGCCGAAGGAAGGAGCACGCAGCCTGCTGCTGTTTGGAAATCACGCCCAGCCTGCCATGGGAGCTACGCAAACGCACTGCGGTTCGCGACACATACGCTCCGTCTGCCAAGCCAACCCTCATCTCTCTGTTTCTTTCTCTATCTCTCTCTTTTTCCCTCTCTGCTCCTTTTTCTATCGTCCTTTAGTAAGAACACGTACCTTTTTTGTATCAATAAACGGTTCTCAGATATAATATTGCTGTGTTTGCGTTTTATTTTCATCCGAGAAATCTACCAAAAAGAATCCTCCCCAATTCCCCCTTTTATAGTGGAACGGGACATTCTCCTTTTCTCAAAAGGAGAGATGTACAAAGCAGAGAAACCCACAGCAAAAGTGAGTGAACGAGAAACGTCTTTATTTGAACCAATAAAAGAATAAAAGACAATAAACAGAGATATGGTATTTAACTTCTGCTAGGGAAAGAGTGGGAAACTGTTACTGATTAAATATTTTCAAGTCCAAATTCTGAAACAGTATTTGTTTTTTTACTCTTCTAGTTCCTATGTGAAAGTAAAAATATCAGCTGTTGGCTATGTACTTTTATATTTAAATAAAGGAAAACAAGACTGTCTCTTCTACAGGTGTTTTACTGTACAGACTTTAAGCTCTTCAGGTTGTGGTTCTTTTTTTTTTTTGGTTGGTTGATTGGTTGAGTGGTTGATTGGGTTGCTCGGTTTGGTTTGGTTTTCTTTTGTTTTTTTAAGCATCTCTGCTGCTGCTCCTTAGGCTTTCTCTCCTAAGTCTAGGGGGACACAAAAAAAAACAGGAAATGTCCAAATCCTTTTGTTTTGTTCTCTCTGTGGGCTAAAGTCACTAAGCCTTTTTCTTGGATGTCAAACCCAAGTCCATAAAAGTGAACTAGTAAAATTCAATTCAGAGTAAAGCTGTGGCAAAGAATCATCATGTTAGAAATGGCACTTGAACTCCCATTCCTTAAGGTTGCTGTGTAATCATTATATATATTCTTAGTTATGAGACGGAAAAATCTGTGTTTTCTTTCTAAGTGGGATGCAACATACTCCATTTGCTGGCTTTAACTAAAAACCTAATTCTGTAATTGATGGACAGAAAGATATTCATGAGGAGAAATTAGCTCCTAGACTAGTATGAAGTGCCTCATATTTAATTCTGCTCTGGAGTTTAATTCCTTCTTTGCTTTTTGAGGTTGTTTTTGGGGATTTTGTGTGAGTGCCTGTGGGGATTTTTTGTTAGAAACAGCCTCCTCTGGCACTTGTTTTGGGAAAAAACAAGAAAAGAAATAATAGAAAATGGTGTCATTTTGCCCAAGAAAATCATCCACAGGCAGGAGGTATTGGCTCTGGTACATTCAACTAGTTCCCTTCTGGAGCACTCAATAAGGGCAAAGAGAGGAGGAGATAATCCTAAGCAAAATACATGTTCATGTGTGGAACATAAGGCATTTTCAAAGACCATGATGGGAAATTAGCAAGATAGATCTCATTAAGTTTGTTCCTCTAGCAATTCTTATTCATTAAGATGTCAGGCAGTATAATTATTCCTTGAAAAATGAAAATGGAAGAGAATCTGTGATCCATAGTAAAATGAGAAAAGTAAATAATAAGACAATTAGATTCTTGTAGATCAATTGCAAGACAGCTAAGAACTAGTATCCTGAAATTAAACCTTTTATAGATTATCTGTATAATACAGATGCTCATATATCTCTTAATTTCCACTGTATGGAAGCAAAATATATACATAACCAATCTGGATAATTTCAGTGTCATGTTGTGGGTTTGTTTTTTTTTTTCCACAGCCTCTCATTTGCCATGTGTCTAGTTCTGCTAACTCAGCCTCTCAGCTCAAGATCACATTTGCTCATGTCTTGTAATACAAACACCCTGGTAGCTCTTGACATTGCTTTAGACCCCTATTCATTAATTAGTCAATCAGTCATTCCTAGACTGCTGTGGATATAAACCCAAATCTTTAGTGCTACCCACACTATGCCTAATCTTTGCTTGAATTCCATGTGGACAGGTCTGTGCACTGCCTGGAATAACTGTGTAGAGAATGACTGCATGCCAGTCACCTCGGTGTCATTCCTCTCCTCTGGAGTGAGTGACTTACCACTTGAATTCAGCCTACCTCAGTCAGAGGTTTAACCTTTCTTTTCCTCCACAGAGAGATGCACTCATCTCTGATGATAAAAAAGATGTTACATTTTCCACCAAAAAGAGTTCAAGTGCTCATGCTCTAGTGTAGGTTTGGAAAAGTAGTGACTGTTACAACCAAAAGTGAATACCTCTAGGAACAGAGATGGCTGTAGGATCATAGTCCATTTCACTGAGTCAAAAGCCATTTTACTAAATTGCCAAGGGCTGCAGACTGGATCCAAATGTGCCATACCAGAAATGATCTTCTTTCTCATCTTTGCATTATTCGGTCAACTTTAAAAATCTTGCTTACGTGTAAAAAGCGAGTCAACAGTAATTCAGCTAATGAAAATGTTGATTAAAAAAATATTCACAAACTATGGACTTCTATTGTCCTAATATAATTATGTTGTTTCTCAGTTGCTGGATTTTATTCATATTTTTGTTCTGCAACTCTCCTTTCTTTTAACTTTTTTTCACTCTACCTGTTGAAAATCTGACTTGTCTTTCTGTAGTCAGCAGAGGGAGCCATATCATTTACTTACGTGAGACCTTGTCTTTTCAGATCTTAATTTGCTCTTTTTTCTCTTCAGCTAAGCTAGAAATATTCTCTAGCTTTAAAATTTCTTTAAAGTGTTCTGGCACAGGGGCCAAACACAGTTAGTTTGGCAGACTGTTACAGATTAGGAATAGGATATATTTCCCAGGTATTTAATTTAATATTAACCATGCCAAAAATTACTAAGAGTCTACACTCTGCATTATCTTTAAAAAAATTAGTTTTGAAACAATTACATCTTTAAAAAACAAACCTTGTAATCACAAACCTTTGAAAGAGTTGTAGCTTACAGTGAAGCAAAAATAATAAGTGAGGACTGAAAATCCATGCAAGTGAGGCTGATCTAGAATTTGGAGACTGCTGAAACACATAGTTGCAGGTGACTCCAATCTGCCCAGTTATGCATTTTCATCTCATTATATTTGTGCAACATTATACAACTGAGTGTGTCTGTGTTGAACATGAAGTTCCAAGTATTTCTGTTTCTTTATCCAAGGAACAAGCTGATGGATTTCCCTTTTTTCATCCAATTACTATTTTTATGAGGAAGATACTTTTGATGAGCTTAGTGCTAAAATACAGAAGCTGTACTTCAGGGGCCAGTGAGCACTGCAGAGATGCATTTTAAGTATCAGTCCTTGGAAATGGCATAGTAAACCAAACTCAATCTTTAAAATAGCTGTAAATCTGGTGTCAATCCTCAAAGAAGCAAAATGTGCTTTTGATGACGTAGCTCCTGCTAATTAGGTCAGCCAATAAAATCAGAAAAGATCCTTTGGATGTTGAATAGCTGTGGCTGCACTGGGGTCAGTTTTCGATGTAGAAAAATCCCCTCTAGGCCTCTCCAAGGGAAGAAACTGGCACTGTAGTCTGGAGTTTAAAATATGGGGTCTAGGTGAGCAAATACAGATATGAAAGAAACAGGTAGAATCTCAGGTTTCCGTTTTCTCTAGGCACTGAGTCTCAAAGCTAGGGTAGAAATAGCAAAGATGCAGAGGCGACTGTTCCTTGTGTTCCGCGACTTTCAGAACTGCTGTTTGCACATGGACAAGGACAGGTGAAAGTCTGCTAAGGATCTTCTGGAGGCAAAATGCAAAGTGGCTGCAACTAAAACAACTGCCCAATGTAATACATTTCTCATCCACTAAACTCCAAAGCATCAGATGGCCCCCACTCATATTAATCTCCAATCTAATAGCATTTCAAATGAAAACTAAATAGAATATTACAACGATTTAGGTTGGAAGGCATCTTCAAAGGTCAAAAACTCCAACCATCATTGCAGTTATCAGGGACATCTTCAAGTGGATCAGGTTGCTCAGAGACCCATCCAACCTGACCTTAAATATTTCCGGTGATGGGGCACCTCCGAGCTCTCTGGGCAACCTGTACCAGTGTTTCACCACTCACCTCATAAGCATTTTCTTCCTCAGACCCAATCTGAATCTACCCATTTTTTAAACAATTTTTAAAACCATTTCCCATCATTGTTTTACAACTAGTCCTGCTAAAAACATGTATCCACATCTTTCTTATAAGCCCCCTTTAAAGTATTTAAAGGTGGCAAAAGGTTCACTCTGAAACCTTCTCATCTCCAAGTTGAACAGCCCCAGCTCTCTCATTCCTCAGAGGAGAAGTGTTCCATGCTCCGATCATTCCTGTGGCCCGGTTTTGTACTTTGGTGGTGAATTCATATTTATCTTGTGGCAAAAGAACTGCTAAAGAATGCAGCTCAGAACGGAGGCCAGAAATGGTGGTGGTGGTGGAGGACCCAATTGAAACCACATCTAGGCAAGAAATATTTGGCCGTGGGACAGAGGTGATGGTAGGGGGGCTGGATGTGAGCATCTGAGGGCACCCAG